>NC_069490.1:9920150-9982711 GCF_026875155.1 Cherax quadricarinatus
AATTATATTATAAATATATATTATATATAATATAAATATCAATAATACTACGAATACAATCAACAATTTAATCATTTTATCTTACACACACACACACACACACACACAGCGACTAGGGAAGAGGCGGGGCCAGGAGCTATGAATCAAGCCCCTGCAACTACATAATGAATACCTATAGATGAATAAACACACACACACACACACACACACAAATCAGCAAATTACATTGTTAGAGCGTCAAGATATAACTTCTTTGCTATTGTAACCCCTCAAGGAAGGTTCCTTGATGTTGGTGAGGGGCTCTTGATTTAGAGAATTGGATCTGTGCTCCAGTTCCCCGAATTAAGCCTGAATGCCTTCCACATCCCCCCCCCCAGCGCTGTATAATCCTCCGGGTTTAGCGCTTCCCCCTTGATTATAATAATAATAATTTGCTATTGTAAACTGTTTGTGTGATGGAGCGAGGCACCCCATGAGGCACCCCGTGTGGCACCCCGCGGGGCACACAGAAGAGCTGCCCGTACAGGGTGTGTGGAGCGCCGTGGTTGCGACCGGCCTCACGGGGGACACTAAAGATGGAGGAGACGGCTCCCCGTGTTTTCCACGGGAGAAAATCTTTGCGCAGTCACACTCGAGTAAGGATTTGTGTCAGAGTTAAACTGGACTTTACCTAGGACTGCAGTGCCGCTTTTCCGTTTTTTCCGGGGATATAATCACAAAGTATTCACATGTGGAACCCAAATGCGAGCCATTTGATTAGCAAATCCGGATTTCTTTCATTAAATCGGTTCTAAAGCCTCTCCGTCAGTTGTATGTGCAACTGATTTGTTTTGGTGACGTCTGCCATCTTGTGACTAAAATAATAAGAAGCTACCATAGTTATCTGTCATCAAAATCTTATTTTCTAGATCACTGATAAAAAGGAACAAGAAGATTCTGAAGGTGATCCATGTTTGAAGATTGTGAGATAAATTGTTGGCTGAATGATAGTGTTTTTAATGTGTTGAATTTTTACCCTAATGCAGTGCTTTATATTTAATTGGGCACTGTATCTCCAGAATGCTTGTTATATCAGTGGCCAGTGAGTTATAGCTTACTATTTTTTATTATCATTAATCATAGTTTCCATGGTGATGTTAAGTGTGTTAGCCTAATGTCTATCTCAAAAAACAGGTATGCGTGCATATCATCATTTATACTATACCATTTTAAAATACATCGTTAAATGCGTATATTTCCGCACATATACAATGAGGGTTTAATTCCTATTTTAGGAATCTAATTATCCATAGTACTGGCGTCGACTTAGAGTGCTGTCTCAGTGACCGTCTTGTAGTTCCTAGGCCTTAAATTTAGCAAACTAACTTAAAATAGTACAGTAATTGCATAATAATATATATATAAACTTGTGCAGTAATATCCAATTCAATATAGATAAAATACATACAATACATTTATCTGACTCGAGATTCATAGTCTATACTAAAAGTAAGACTTCCAAATTCTAAAAAGAATTATTCGTGAATATAGACCCTCTTATAAAGGTGTAAATATTATGTTCTGTGTCCTGTATGCTGGTTCAAGCTTATTTGACTGAGAAATATAATTCTACATTTGTTTTCGAATTATATCACATATTATGTAATATACATCCTATTAAAAAAATAAAATAATTCAGAATAAACAAGTTTTTCAAGATAGGCTGGTCAAATTCAGGAATGATAATTCATTAATTAGTTTAGTTTTTTTCGGTTTAAACCATTCAGTTGCACGTTGATCAGTTACATACATTATCATACATAGCAACATATGTGTAGAGAGCCTGGGATAACCCAAAAAAAAGTCAGAGTGACTTATTTTCATTCTGGTCGGGTCCTTAACTTATTTATCTGTACACTTACAAGAATACTTTAACCTCTAATATATTAAAATAAACTACCAGTGTACACGCAGACAGATGGTTGGTATATTAGGTTTACAGAATACCGAATACACTGCATGTCACCTGTACATCACTAGGAATACTTTAATCTCTAAAATATAAATTCTAAGTGTATAGACACTGGGAAATATACACCGAAAGGTGTATATACCCTTTGCTGAGCGATATACACAATAGATTGTCGGCAGAGCTTTTATTTCTATGTTATTTCATGATGCAAATTATTGTTATTATAATCAAAAGTAGAGCTAGACCTTTCATGTTGCAAATCAGTTTAATTCAAAGTATACATGATTGCTGTAAATTTTTCAGTGTATTTCGTATATCTTGCTATTTATTAAAATAATGTTAATACTAATAAATATATTATTATTATTATTATTATTATTATTATTATTATTATTATTATTATTATTATTATTATTATTGAGGTGCGTTATGATGATTTAGTGAAGAGTTTGTTGACTACAAGATTTAAATCGTAGATAATTTAATTTATATGTACCAAAGAGTTTTTTAACTCTTGTACCATTGATCTATGTGTTTATTAACATTGTTATAATAATCTGAGCGTTGCATAATTTTATTTTGAATTTAGCGCCATGATTGTCTGAAATATTATTAAGATTAACGCTAGTATGTTATAGAAAGTTATAATTTTTTATTATTATATTAACACATCGCCGTCTCCCACCAAGGCAGGGTGGCCCGAAAAACAAAAACTTTCATCATTCACTCCATCAGTCTTGCCAGAAAGGTGCTTTACACTACAGTTATAAAACTGCAACATTAACACCCCTCCTTCAGAGTGCAGGCACTGTACTTCGCATCTCCAGGACTCAAGTCCGGCCTGCCGGTTTCTCTGAATCCTTTTATAAATGTTACTTTGCTCACACTCCAACAGCACGTCGAGTATTAAAAACCATTTGTCTCCATTCACTTCTCTCAAATACGTTCACGCATGCCTGCTGGAAGTCCAAGCCCCTCGCACACAAAACCTCCTTTACCCCCTCCCTCCAACCTTTCCTAGGCCGACCCCCTACCCCGCCTTCCCTCCACTTATACTATATTATCATCTATCATAATGCGATGCATAGTATTTGATACATCAAATCCGATACACAGATCTAATATATAGTCATATTCATTGGTGGGAGAATCATGCATGTCATTCTCGCATTCATTTAAATCAATGAACCAGCCTGTTTTCATTGATGTTCGTTAAGATGCAGCCCATAGACTTAGGTCTGGCGTAATAGTCTGCAGGACTAATGGTATGTCTGCTGTTAATATGATCATATAATGCTTTAGGCCGAAATCGAATCTAGAACATAAATATTGTAGAAGTTAATCGAAAAGTTGCATGTTTAAAATTTAATAGTATAATATTGCATATTCACACGAATTTTGCAGAGATATGCTGAAGACAGCTCTTGCTGACATGCATTGTTATTAAGTTCAATAATCTGCATGGAAGTGCATAATTATAGATAATACAATAAGCACTTCACTTATATAAACTGTATTCAGTTGGCACTGAGCTCTACTACCCTCAGGAAGCTGATCACTAGTAATCCCTTGCTGAATAAATTGCAAATGCAGCTAACTACCCAATACATATGTCTTTTGTGCATTGGCAAACAAATATCATAAATTATGTACAAGATGGCTCTAAACACAAGGTCCACTGGTAGGGCTGCACCTGTTCTTGTTGTTGTTTGCTCGGGTGAGAATGAAAAAAAAATGTTGAGTTGGGCACAAGAATTAATAAATGGGTTTCTGCATTACAAACTGAAGTGTTCACCATCCTAACGGAATCGAAATTAGTTCTTGATAATGAGCTTCACTGGTTGATAATTACTGATTCCATATCAACAGTGAGCACACTTGGCTCGAATAATGGCTTAATGGAGAAACCGGGTAAGGATAGCAAAAATTCAAATATAAAAGAAACTGTAGAATTATCATGAATTTTTGTGTCACACTGATTTAATCCTACATGGTAAGGTTGATGAATTAGACAAAAACAGTACTCTGAAAGATGAATAACTCTGTAATCCATTTTTACCATAAAAACAGACAAGAACATTTTCGAATTAGCTTGCTGTGTAGACTGACAGGTCGCAGCTCATGAGACTGCTATACGAGCCCACCCCTGGGGCGGGGAAGATGGCAGACCAGAGGCCTAGCTTCTCCCTACGAGCTGCATGAGGGCGGGGAATGGGGCTAATCCTGGGGACAGCTGGTCGCAGAAGATGAGGAGGTACTTGTACCTCTTCCCATGGCAGACATAGGTCTCAGACACTCCCAAGACAGGGAGCCAAGGCCCGGTCACCATCTGAAAAAAACCCGAGCCGGGAGATTACCGGCGAATTAAGAAGAATGATAGAGGTCGTAGACAGACCAAGGTTTGGATACAAGTATATCTGCCAGTTTGTCAAAAACACAGATGATCAAATTACGTATAAAGTATGTGGTCAGCCATATTGTTACTTTCTTGTTTATTATTATTATTATTATTATTATTGTTATTATTATTATTATTATTATTATTATTATTATTTATTATTATTATTATTATTTTTATTATTATTACATTCAAGGGGCGCTTTATACCCCCTAAGGGTCATAAAGCTCCTGAGGAATGAGAGAGAATCAGATTCGAGCCAAGGAATGGGAGGATAGCTCGAATTCCTTGGATCAACAGCCCTTCACCGGTATCATAGGACCTCCACTGAAGAGGCACAATGTGCTTGACTGTCCACTTTTTGAAAAAAAATGTAGAAAAAGTTCACAAACCTGTATATATTGATAAGGCAAGGAATCGTAATTAATAAAAATAAAATACCTGAAATTTTGGGCATATGTGCTGCATTTGTTTGGAAAAGATAATACGTAACTCGCAGCAATGTATTACAATGTTATATATATTGAAGCCTAGTTTCTAAGCATATGTCTATCCATGGGTTCTTGTGCCACTTTCCATAGGATGAAGTGGCACTATAAACTAACCATTTCTAATTATATCGTACCCTTTGATTTCTACTATAGGTCTATTATTAATATATATGTTTGCCAATGAATATTGGTGTAATATTAAACATCTGAAGAGCAAAGTTGCTGCAACTAGCTACAACTATATCCTATATATTCCCCTTTAATGCGTCGTTTAATGGTCCATATGAGTTTAGCGCTTTTTGTGTCTATAATGACAATAATTATAAAGTTACTATTTTCTCAAGTATCTATTATATGTCTACATACACAAGCTATGAGACTCTCTGACCGCGGGTTCAAACCCCACCCGTGGTATGGTTTATTAGGCTTGTTATATTCAGGTATTTAAATGATTGTTCCAGCTCTCCCTTGTTCATCTAATGAGCCATCATAATAGGCGCATTATATTGTTTTTCATTATGCACTAAACCCTTGTAGGTCATTCAACGCAAAGAGTAGCGTAGGCTCGATCCTCTGTCCACTAATCGTGGCCTGCCCGCTGAACCGGCGAAGCTTTTGATCTATCACAGTAGAGTAGTAGGTTAGTATAACATTAATATCATGTTGAATGTAAGATTGCAAGATTCCCTTAGATATATGTTATTTAGGAGTCGATAAGTGTACAGTGATAGGAACAATAGCTTCATTGTTCCAGGATGATGTATAATTGTGGTGTATACACTGTCTCAGAATGTTGGTGCTGTATTCAATATAACATTTTCCCGGATGTTTAGTGAAGTCAGTTTAATCCGGTTTTATTTCTTTGTGTGGTGGTCGTCTGAGTTTTTAATAGTAACTGTTGTCTTTGTCGTCGTATCCAAGTTTACAGTATTGTTTTGAGTGTAACATTATCATAAATGTTAAAATCATGACGCCAATTATAATATTAAGCATTGTGATACGGTGGTTTATAACTGAAACAGTACAGTTGTTATTCTTATGTATGTGTAATGTTTTGGAAGATTACAAGTTAAATTGTTAGGAGTTGTGTAGTTACTATAAATTCTGACAAAGTATATGTAAATTCGTGTAAAGGACAAGGACAGAATAATTGTAAATTGTGTATGTTGTTGGGTTGTCCATGTCATGTTAGTGACTACAAAGAACGCAGTGTGAAAGCGAGTCGCTGCTCTTCTAGCGTCTGCTTCTGTTCGCTGTGGTTTAAGTGCTTTTCTGGTATCTTCTGTCTTGGGTGATGTTAATGAGACTAATTACTTCATCATAATTATCAGGTGATGGTTGGAGGGATGTTGTCTGGCTCTGCCCGGGTTCAGGCAACGGGGCCAACCTGGCTTAAATGGAACGTGTTAATCCCGTTTCTCTTTCAGTAGAAAACCTTGTTTCATTTATAATTCCCGCCCAGATTTGGGCACCATATTCTTTTTTCTCGAACTCTCGGGAAGCAAGGTTAATTAGGCGTAAGCGTTAGTGGCCCTTAACAGCCTCAACAATAGCACCACCTATAGCCTGCCATCTTCACTCGTAAATAATGTCCTGATGCTGCTGAGAAGTCCATGATCTCCCCTTGAACCGAACCCCTATTACCTCCATTTACCCAAGTGCTATATGAACCCTTTCTTTAAAAGAGTTCCTTCCTTGGATCGAACTTGATTCCATACCATTGCCCAGGTGCTTTATGACCCCTACGAGTTTAGTTATTTCCCATAATAATAATAATAATAATTAGTTTCAAGTATTGTCTTTTTAATGGAGATGCTGAGACCACGCTGCTATCTTGGAATACCTCTAGCGGGGAGAGAAGGGTGTTTAATGGTGTGTGTGGAGCAACTTATTCTTCTGTGGCTCAGGGCAATACGTGAAGCTGATATCCAGGTTGTAATGGAACAATAATTTGTGCGGGTGGTGCCATTACTGAGGTTGATGAGGGCTTCCGTTGTAGCTTGTTTAACTTCCGTTGTAGCTTGTATCACTTCCACTGTGGCTTGTATCACTTCCACTGTGGTTTGTATCACTTCCACTGTGGCTTGTATCACTTCCACTGTAGTCTGTATCACTTCCGCTGTGGCTTGTATCACTTCCACTGTGGCTTGTATCACTTCCACTGTGGCTTGTATCACTTCCACTGTGGCTTGTATCACTTCCGCTGTGGCTGGTATCGCTTCCGTTGTGACTGGTGTCACTTGGTGTCACCAATGGCCACTGCAGGAGATACACAATATATATTGTTGCTGATGGTTCGTTGTTGGACTTTAATCTGAGGATCTACCCGGGCATTTAATTAAACATAAGCAGCATTTACTTGTTATATAGCAGCATTTGTTGAATATGTTTCAAGTAGGGTCTCACGTATGTTGCAAGTAGGCTTCCATACCTTGCTAGTTTTGGTTGTAAATGGTACGGTAATTCCTGTTCTGTATTAAGAGGTGAGATCAGGAAACATAATCCTATAACACAGGATTGAAGAGTAAATTAAGTCCTGTGTGTCCGCTTGTTTATCATATCATTTATACTTTAGTTGGGTGTGACATCTATAGCTATAGTGTTGCTGGTATTATTATTATTATAATCAAAAAGAAGCGCTAAGCCACAAGGGCTATACAGCGCTGCGGTGTTGCTGGTAGAGGTCTGGTAATGGTTGTGCTAATGACCGAGTTGTGGAGTCTCGTTAAACATCAAAGAAGTCTGCACAGTAAACAAGAGTTGTGCTGCTTCGGTCTTATGATTCCGCTTCATCCATTACAATACCGACATGCTGTGAATAAAGACACTTTTACATAGTTTCAAGACATGTATGAAAGGAAGCATGTCGTTACCAGAGACTACACTCCCAGTGACTGGAGAAGTAGCTTATGGCGAAACGTCTTCTTGGCTAAATGTCCCGAAATGTACATAACGTGTCTTTATCACAGCCGGTTCTCTGTGTGGTGGTGTTTTTTTCCGCCTCTCTAGCTTAAGGAAATCAGAACTGAAGTTTTGTAAATAATTAGAATGGTAGTCACATTTTCTCTCGTTGCTTAAAGAGGCGCGTGAGTTTCCCTGTCTCCAAATATCATGTTTATTTTTCCCTTATAATCTACCTTATCCATAATTACTATCGCGTTTGCTTTGCTTTCGTAAGGTGAAGTCTAGGATCTTTCTATAATTCATTGTATAACTTATCAAATCTTTGATGACAATTGTGTTCTGGAGGTCTGAGCAAAGCTTAGTAGGTCTACAGATTCTTATCAAACTCAGCACTTCTCATTCTTATTTTTCCAACTTGTTTTCGATTCTACCCAAAGTGCTAGTTTCCATCTCATTGCTTGATGGAGTGTTCGAAATCAGTAGTTTCCTATATCCCTTTCAAATCTGAGTTGATCCAATTGGATTTCCTTGTTTCAAATTACCTCATTCTACACTTTTCAAGAGAGTGCATTACCAGGGTTCTTTGTCAGTCTAAGTATCTTCATATGAAAGATTCCTTCGCTTCTTCGCTTCTTATGACCAGAGCTTTGGTAAGATGGGTAAGGAAGAAGGATGGGTAAGGATGGAAATATTGGAAAAGGGTGGGAGGGGGGAGAGAGGTAGGATATACAAGGTAAGTGGCCCAACCACCTTGGTGTAATTTAAAAAGTGTATGTGAAATGATAAGATATTCTTTAAGGGGTATAATACTAACCCATCAGAGTCACATAGATATAATAGGTATATAAGTACATGACTCTGAATTGGTAGTAATTATACAAGTTGCAATTGCTTTTTTTTTTTTTTCTTTCTTTTTTTTTTCTTTTTTTGCGATTGCACAACGGATATTTATGCGACAATGAAGGCAATAATTTTCTGGCCAGTTTATAATTTCGTGACAATGGCTTCTTACTGGTGGTGTCCAGCCATAGCAAATAGCATAATTTTTACATTAGAAAGTTATATAAGATGTCTCCCTAATTGGGGGCGATGATTTTCTCAGTATACATAGAAGGGTTCTGGTGGTACCCAATCTTCTTCATCAGGGAGGTTGCTCAATATCATGGGTCGAGGGTAATCATCTTTATGAATAAAACGACGGGACCCTCTGTGGGAGAGTCATTCTTTGAGTCCTGTGAGGAGGAGTATTGATGGTATAATCTGTGGTATTTACCACTTGTATAGGATGTTCTCTATCTGGCATGCATAGATAGTTCTTGCATTGTATAAAGTTGTTTCTTTTTTAGGGTGTCAAGGCGTACATTTATGGCAGTGATTCCTGATAGGGTGAATTAATTTGTCATCCTTCTCTGTATGTTCTTTAATGGATTTATATCCAGTCTGTAGTATGGAGACTAGAACTACGCCGCACAATCTATATGAGACCATACTAGTGATGTATAGATGTGTAGAATAATTATATAATAGAGTTACTATATAATAGACACTGAAAGAATGGTAATCCATATGGATCATTAAACGACTCAATAATAACAAACATCTTGGAGTTTACCTCATACCTGCCCAAGTAATATAACTACTAGACCACAGCAACTTTAAATATATTCAGGGAATTTACGTAATCAGTATTTAATATTTTGACTAATAATATAGAATGTGAAACGTTAATAGTTACTTTATACTTGTAAGGTTAACTAGGGCACCCCAATATCTAGACGGTACAGGAAAGCCCACTGCTCTGCTTAGGTATTTCCGTAAGAGATAATATATGAACACAATAACAGGCATGATGTTTGTTGATGGTATACAGTAACGACAAATTTACGAATAAAACACATGTGCAACATTTGAGTATCTTTATTGACTAAAAAGAGGATTCTTCAGTTGAATACATTGCACTAGAGACAGTAGAAGAAGCTGTTTTGAGGTGATTAGTCTCTTAGTAGGTCAGTCCCTTAAGCCTAAAACAGTTATACTGTCTCTACCGTTATGTTCACCTGTATTCGACTGGAGAAGCCTGCTGTGCAGGCGAAACACTTGGGTAATAAGATTTTTATTTTATTTTATTTTATTTTATTTATTTACAATTTGAGCATACATATAGAGGTACAAATAAAATACAGATAAGAGCAGCATGCCAAAGCCACTTATACTATGCATAGCATTTCGGGCTGGCTTAAAATTAACTAAGCAATGATGAAATCAGTGATAATACATTATTGTAAACAGATAACTATAAAGCACAAATGAGTATTACAAAGACAGGTCATATGGTTGCATGCATTGTTGTACATTCAGTCGTATGGAGTATTTTGTTAGGTAGTGTATTTAAAAAATAATAAAGTTAGATTGGGTTTTAGGTTTAACATTTATGTGATATAATTGTGGAAACATTTAAGATATACAATTTATAAGGTTCAGTTATTCAGATATTTATTTGGTTTTGGGTGAGTAAGTGATCTTTGGAAAGAGACTTGAATTTATAAACAGGTAGTGTTTCTTTTATATTTACAGGTAATGAATTCCAGATTTTAGGGCCTTTTATGTGCATTGAGTTTTTGCATTTGTGTGAGATGGACACGAGGAACATCAAAGAGTGATCTGTGCCTTGTGTTATGGTCATGTGTTCTGTTGAGGTTGGCAAGGAGATGTTT
Source organism: Cherax quadricarinatus (assembly GCF_026875155.1). NCBI lineage: Eukaryota > Metazoa > Arthropoda > Malacostraca > Decapoda > Parastacidae > Cherax > Cherax quadricarinatus. The sequence continues at coordinate 9,930,609 of NC_069490.1, forward strand.
GAGGGGAGGGTTAATATCAGAGTTAAGTGTTCTATGTATGTAATAGGTGCAGTAATAAGTATGGATGTTTTGTATGGTGAGTAGGTTTAGTGTATTGAATATTGGTGGAGTGTGCTGCCTGTAGTGAGAATTTGTTATCATTCTAACTGCAGCCTTTTGTTGGGTAATTAGTGGTCTGAGATGGTTAATTGTTGTTGAGCCCCATGCACAAGATACTCGAGTATTGCACATATATGTCTTAATCATCAACAATAACCAGCCTCATGCCGGCATCGCCCAGAGATGCCCATGACATTCTTCCTATACCAGGACTAAGCTGCAAATTCACTCTCCTTTCAAGGGAGGCGCCTTGATGCCACTGAAGAGCTCTTAATGAAAAGAATGGAAACTACCCTCTCGTCTCCTTGGATGGAATCTGGTTGCCTCTTATTCCCCTGGCGTCGTGTGATCCCTACAAGTTTAACATTCCGCTAATGAAGGAAGAAATAACTATTTTCGAGGTGTACCTCCACCCTGAACTTATGTACATCTTTACAGTGCTTTATAAAATCAGCTCTTATTGTGAACTAAGTCAAAACCAACCGCCACCCCTCTAAGCAAAATTAATTTTTGCATCCTGCTTTCGTATTTGCCACCTGTCATTTTAAAACAGTAATAATAATAATGGGGCATAAAATATCAAACCCTAAAAATATATAGCAATTATAATATTTAACTACCTTCATCGCACGAGAGAAGACGCGTGATTTCCAAGGCTTCAGGACGACTTTTTTTTTAGTTTTGCAATCAAGTACAGCGTCCAACATGTAAATGTTAAATCTCGCAGCGTAATTATCATCCATTGTTGGGATTTTAATACAATAATGTTATATCCAGTTATGGATAAGATGTTGGTGAGATGATCAAGAAATTTGATGTAAAGCTCATTCACACCTTGTGTTAATTTGATGGCATTATTGTATTCATAGGGGAGCGCTAAACCAGTAAGGGTCATACAGCGCCTGGGGAATTGGGAGGAAATCAGGTTCAATTCAAGGAAAAGAAGGCTAAGCCCAGTTGCATGAATCAAGGGTCTCCCATACCCCCGGCCGGGATTGAACCCGCGGTCATAGTCTCAAAACTCCAGCCCGTCGCGCTAGCCACTAGACCAGCTAGCCACAATAAGATTCATCCAACTAGGTATATTTCTACACCGTTCCAGGGAGGGACACAGAAACAAGATGCCACAATTGGAAAGTTGAAGACACAAAGAGTCATAGAGATAGTAGGAAGTATTTCTTCAGTCCATTGATTGTAAGGCAGAGGAATAGCCTAGAAAAATGACGTAAGTGGAGGCAGAACCATACACATTAAAAGACAGGTTTGATGAAAGCTCATGAGCGGGGAGAGAGAGGCCTAGTAGCAACCGGTGAAGAGTCGGGCCAGGATCTAGGACCGACCCCTGCAACCACAAATAGGTGAGTACAAACAAATAGGTTAGTACACACACAACACCACACACATTATAATCTTATTTTATCATTTGTTAATTTATTTTAATTTCTTTTAATCTTTATGTTATATAGTTTTATTACACTGAGGGTTCTTCATCTCCTAATCATACATATACACTGAAAGTTTACTGTCATCTTTCCGTAATTAAATTATACTTGAATGTTTAGTGTAGGTGATTGCGGCCTTGATGATTCATGTGTAGACTAATCTGCAGCTTACTTTAACTTCCATAATATTACTTTTCAATTATTTTATAAAATCAAGGGCACAAGTTATAATAATATAAAAGAATCTTTATACCATCGATGTCTAACTGCTTCTAATTAAATATATCTATGACGTACCATGGTGGTAAATTTTTATCTCGAGCCATAGGCCTATTAATAAAATTAAATTACGCTACAATTATATTGTTCTATAAACTTAATTTAAACGTGTTTGACCTTGTCGCTATTTCTGAATTCATCACTGACATTAAATCAGATAAATTACTTTTTTTAAATCACATAATCAGTAAATTAAAATCACACCGTATTTGTTAATTATACGCTGACGTAGTTTCTGCTTCGGTGGAAAAAGATTGTTTTGATAGTCTCGGCAAGTTGCAAAACTGTACGAGTGTGTCACGACGAGTCAAGGCTCACTCAGCGTTTGGGGAAGTGAAAGCTACTATTTGCAAATATTTTCCATTGCAATACATTCCTTCTCGCCAGTGAGCAGCTATATATCGCCAGTATCTCGCCTCTAAAAGGGAGGGCGGGGGGAGTGGCTTGATGGTAGTGAAGGGCTCTCGATGTAAGGAATTGGAGTTACCCTCTCCTTTCTGGGATTGAATCTGGTTGCTTCCCCTTTCCCAGGCACTGCACGACCCTTACGGGCTTAGTACTACCCCAGAAATAAGATTAACCAATGCCTCATTATTGCGTTTTCTCAAGTCCGTCACTAAAGGTATTGCCAGTAATAATGCTTTCCTGAAGTGGGAACATAAATATAAAATATTTAACTAATTTTTGAACTCACGATTGGTTCTTGCCGGGGGGTTGATCGGACACAAAGACGGCCATAGGTTTGCACCCAGCTTTTTGGGACATGCTGATATGTTGGGGAAATACTGCGAGGAGCTGGAGAGACAAGGAACAAGAAACCAACACCCTTATCAGTGTTGCAGAGGTGCCCAGCTAGTGCTGTACACCTGCAAAGGCTGCCAAGTACAGTGTTTTAGCACTTCTTGCTAACCTAACTCATCGCCCACAACAATTATGAAGTAAAGCAAACTAAAAATTATTCACATATTAAAATTTCTCACAATTAGCACTGGAATAGTATTTACACTGTAAGGCTGTGTGCTACCAGTTGCATGTACAAAAAGAGCTTTGTATCTTGTATTTACCACGATATGTAATATCTCAGTCTACGCTAGAATACATATCTCATTGTAGAACATATCAAGAAATCAATCAATGTATATACACATGAGAGGTGTCATAGTATAATACACGAAAGATAGATTATATATGACCTCTCAGTGTACTACATAAACTTTGTTATGAGCTGTCATGTGAAAACCTTAATAGAAATCCATGGCGCCAGAAGCAGGTTTTGTTTAACTATCATATGTTTAAGCTGTTATGATGAGGCGTTGTCCACTATAGAAGTACTGATGCCGTTTTTATATACACATTTGAATTACAGGCTATACTCACCTAGTTGTAGTTGCAGGGGTAGAGTCATAGCTACTGCCCCGCCTCTTCCGCTGGCCGCTACAGGGTCACTCTCCGCTGCACTATGAGCTTTTATCATACTCTGCTTAAAGCTAAGAGTTTCTCTACCTAGCTTATTTCAAACCCCTGGCTCACGAAGACGTAGCACATCACCACCAGGGTACACCCACAGTAGTTGAAAAAACTCTCAGCTCCTGTTTACTGTTAATTAAACAGAGACAACAGGTTAAAGGAATACAATATGTCTCCCTCAGCCATCGGCATCAAACCCGGACTCCTCGGTTGTAAACCGAACGACCTACCATTAATAAAGCTACTTGTGTTTTTGGTGTGCTCCAGCGTTCATTCTGAGTTATTGACGCTACTTACTAATATGGCAGAACAAAGAATGTTTATGGAAGACCAAGTAGGTTTGTTTTTTTAAATAAATCACCTATGTACGAAATGTCCGATAAAGACGCTCTAATTTTTTAAGCGTCGGTATCTTTTTTTTTTTTTTGTAGATTTTTACTGATGTTGGTTATTTGAACTTGGTGCGGAATTATTTATATGTATTCCGTCTTTATTGGAATTATAGTAGTTTTTTTATTATATGTTAGTTTTTAATTTTTGGAACTCTTGCGTGGCTGTAGTAATTACTATTGCTCTTCAACATTAAAACTACCTAGCCCTCACAGCACAGTTTTAATTCGGTCATGAAACGTGGACAATCGTTTCGTAATAAGAGTCTTTGTCAAATGATGAACTTTAACTGTTAAGCATCCCTGACTAGTTTTACATCTCATTCCCCCTCAAGGATGCTCCTGAACTGCCAGCGAGGGGCTCATGATTCAAGATCGGTCCTGTTGGATTTTATGATTACATTATATAGTACATTCATTGGGAGCACTGAACCCTTTGGGTCTGCAGCGCCTGGGGCATTGTAGATTCAATCCAAGGGAAGGGAGCACGGGTCCAATTTCCTTGAATCAAGAGCCCCTCACAGCATCAAGGAATTTCCTTGAGGGTGGACCTATTCTTTTATTTTCTTAGTACCAATTAAATCTCATTTCGCCCGGCGATGACTCCTATGCTTCCCATCATTGTAATAATAATTTACATCCCATTTATAAAACTAAGTATCACTATCCTAAGTATTTTAATGTACCCTACATAATATTGGAAAATTCTTCCATGTATTACAACATTTTGTCTGACACGCAGAAATATGACCATTTAACACAGAATGCCTGACCTTTTATTCAAGACACAGCTTCAGGAACTGACATTCTTCTTAATGGACTGCCTAGAGGAGAAAGTCGCCCTAAAATCACGTCCCCATCACACCGCTTCAGCGCTAGACATCCTTCTCTCCACACTCTATCTACGGAAGAATGTAGCTGTACTCACCACACAAATTGAGGAAATATCTCAAAGCATATTTTACGGAGTTTGCCGAACTTCATCTTGTACTGCTTTAAGCAACTTCATTTGTTAGCAAAATACGCTAGTACCATCCAACACGAACGTTCGACAATAAGCATGTGACCACATCCCATGGCAAAAAATGGGACGTACCAGAATTAACTTATCCATCCTCCCTTTGTCTAAAACGGAACGAAAAGCTAAGCTATATTTAAAGTTTTTTCCATTGCAAATACGCAGCGCTTGGTATAGCCCTTGTGGCTTAGAGCTTCTTTTTTATTATAATAAATAATAATAATCCATTTGGCAATACGCAAGAAATCGGTGCATTTACACTTCCGGGTAAAAAACTAATTTCGGTACAGCTCATTCCAAGAGGGCTTAATTACCTCGGCTATTTCTGATATACATCGTCATTCCTTTGGCCTGATAGATATCGTACTGCAATTATCAATAATAAATGACCCCTACAGGAACAGAGACACTATAAACCCTTCTCCAGAACATATTTGAACAAGGCCACCAGTTTTTACATATCACACATCATTCTCAAAGGAAGCAACACTATTTCCTGTGAATAAGCCACGGAATAAAACCTTTCCAGTGCCTAAAAACATATTAACATTGGCTTAAAAAACAAATGATTTACTAAAAAATAAGGAAAATTGAGAGACACACTGCCTGTGTTTATACTATATTACAGAATACTATTTCGCAGAACTCAGAAGTCCTTGGCGATTCTATTCTTCACAAACCTGACATCGCGATCGCATCATCTCATCTACCTACCAGCCGGCGTCACATGCAGCTCGCTGCTATTTCACCTCGCGACCCTCTTCTCAAGCCTCTGTGTGTGGTGTAGTATATATATTATATATATATATATAATATATAGATATTTATATACTATATATATATTATATATATATATATATATATAAATATACTATATATATATATATAAATATATATAGTACAAATATATACTAAATATATATTATATATAATATATATATATATATTATATATATAAATATATAATATAAATATATATATTATATATAAAATATATAAGCTAATATATACATATATATATATATATATTATAAATTTAATATATATATATATATAAATATTATATAATAAGTATATATATATTGCCAATAATATCGCCAAAATCATTCTGAACCTAACTAAAAGAATCATTTGATTGTGTTTGTTTATTATAAAATTATTGTAAACGTATTTAAATATATTTAGTTGGTTATGTGCTAAAATAAATTGCTCTGATATAATAAGGTTGGTAAGTTTCTAAGATTCTTTGTGTCAAAATTAAATTTTTTACATTAACATTAATGAAAAAAAATATATAATTAAAACGATTAGAGAAAATTTTCAGAAAGGGCTTAATTTAAATTAGTTCTTGCTAATGACCTGTTTTACATATATATAATATAAATATCTATATATATATATATATATATATTATATATATATATATATATATATATTATATATATAAATATATATATATATATAAATAATATATTATACATATACAAACTATATCCGCTCAGAGAAATTTCTTTATGTTGTCGAAAGCTCTATGAATCCAATTAATATAAATCTTAATTACTCCATTCATTGTGTCGTACCTGATTGCCCCCAATTCCCAGGCGTTGTATAACCCAAGAGCTCTTACCCATGAATGGAGATAATAATAATTATAAGTCTACTTATAACACTTACGTACCTTCTTAGAACATTTTAAATTATTAATAAACAAAAATTTCTTGCTTAATTTAGCGGCAAAGAGCAGTGTGTCAAGTCAGCTGGCTCGTCCTTCCACCTAGCAAGCATCCCTACTTAAAAACTGCTCACCTCTTCCCTTCTCTCCTTCTCCAGCTGCGCTAAATGACACACTTGCTGGTCATCGACAATGTTAAATAAGAAGCAATTTGATTTCCCCTGTTCCTCTGGATTATCTCCCCTTTCTAAGCTATTCTTCATTGGATTTAGGGTTATATATTTGAATTTCATTAATGGATGGTTTCTCTCTAATTATTAAATTTGTCGTCTAGTGTCCGTTCTTAATGTTACTCATCCTGATGTTATTGACTTTCCCAGATCCCAAAGGGTAAGGGGGGGGGGGGGGGGGGGGGGCGTACTCCGAGAGATATTTATCTCAGCGTATATAATCTGAGAGTTTACTTTAATCTCTGGTTTGACTGGTGTGAACATATGCCCGATCTTAGTAACCCTCGTATAGTCAATAGACTTTAAATCAAATTAACTATCCAACCCAATGGAAAAGAAAGGACTCCAATGGAAAAATACTAAGATCACTCTGGACTTTGTTTTGGGTTATCCTAGGTTTCCTGCTACACATATGCTGCTATGTATGATAATTCCTATTACAGGTATTTGTGATACCTGAATAAACTTTAACTTACTTTACTTTACTGAGCCTCCTCCCCCCCCCCCCCCCGTCTACGATGCACATTATTCTGGTCTCATTTCACCATTCTCCTGTCACATCCTTTACAGAAGCTGTCATGTAGGGCTGATATAAGTGGTAATGAGGGTCTGGTGAGAAGACCCGGTATCCTTGAAAATACCAGCATCTTTAGATCAAAAGAATATAATAGCGAGACAAGTTGATGATAAGACATATGTTCTTATTCATCAGATACCCATCCTTAAAATAATCGCTAATGACAACACCAGGCCTGTTCATTTGGACACCATTTGTTAGTTAACTCTAGCAGTTGGCCCTACTAGATAAACCTACTATCGAAACCAACGTTCTCATAATCACCATTTAATAATAATAATAATATTATTATTATTACTATTATTATTATTATTTATAAACGCTTTAATTTCAGTTTATTTTATCGACAATGGTCCCTAATAAACAGAACGAAGGGCCCCAATATACCACAATATAACGTTGGATGCGTGCAGCAGCAGTAACAGCCTAGTTGACAGGCTCTGAACCACCAGGAGGCCTGGTCACAGACCTGGCCGTGGGGGCGTTTGACCCCCCGAACTCTCTCCAGGTAAACCCGCTATGCATATTTTTCCACGATTAGGAATATATTTTCGTCTGCTCGCTTTTTTTTATCTTTCACCTATACAATTATTACATGCACTAATCAGCACCACAGTATCACCATATACACTATCAACAATTGACCCTATCGTGCAGCCGTACCTATCTGGTCTTCACTACCAGCCACCTGCATACACCTCTCCTCTTTCCTCTCCCTCTACCATACATTTCTTCCCCCTATTCTCTTCTCTCCCCCTCTCTATCACCATCTCCTTCCTCTCGTGTTATTACCATCTATCACTCCAACCCTCCAACGCAGCCCCTTCACCTCTCTTTCTTTCCTGTTCCATCTCTTTCACTTTCTGTATTTATCTATAGATTCTGTTCACCTGTATGTCTTTCTCTCCATCCTCCCCTATCTCTCTCTCTCTTCTCTCTCCGCCTCTCTCTCCTCTCTCCTTCCCGATCCTCCTCTCTCTCTCTCTCTCTGCTCGTCTTCCCTCATCTCTCCTCCTCTCATCGTCTTCTCTCTCTCTCTCACTCTCTTAAGCTTCAAGATCTAAACAAATCTGACTATTTATCTGAAGTGCAAGGACTCGATAATGCGAAACAACAACATGAAACTCCGAAATCAAGAGTTGCAACAAGTATTGGCATAAAGGGCGTCCCTCATAGATAAAGGATTGCTAGAGCAGATCCCACAATTTGTAAAGTGCATAAAATAACACAATCCTTTAGAAAACTGATGGACCAAAAACTTTGTGAATATCATATGAAACTAGATATAGCACAAAAACTGGTGCTGATACGAACAGCCTTAAGTGTTTTTTCATAAGGGCAGGTTTAAAAAGACACGAGCAAACTAGGACCAATTAGAAAACGTCCCTGCGGTCTGGGGCCCTTGATCACTTCTTAACATACAGAGATTAAAAGAAGTAATAATATAGGCCGTAGAACGAGTGTGACACATGGAGACCTGTCCGACACTTCATAAGGACTACTCAGACAATCAGTTTAACCATGGACTAGTAATATATATGTCAGAGCTACTAGAATTAACGACCATATGTTAGGTAAAAGGACATAGGTACAACTGTGAAATTTTATTATAGCAACGTTTTGTTCTCCTGGAGCTTTGTCAAGCCTAACGTTACGGCTTGGAGTGTGAGATGATGCCTCAATAAAATGCCGCATTAGTTGTAAGTAAGTAAATTTATTCAAGTATACACAAATACAGTTACATAGAATTATCATACATAGCAGCATATGTGTAGAGAACCTAGGATAACCCAAAAAAGTCAGGCACCTGTGCCATTTTAATTTCTTGTAGGTTTAGCGCTTCTTTTTGATGATAATAATCTGTCCTTTACTAGCAACCATGGACTACTCAGGTCATAGTAGAAGTAGTAGTAATGGTGGTGGTAACTAGTCACTAACTGCTCTTGTGGCTAAAGTCCAGCTCCGCTTCCCATTTATCTATTAAATATCGATGCGCGTTTTCAGATACGTCATAGCAATAGTTTCACGTACTTTTTTTTCCAAGACCTCAGTGTGACCGCAGGAAGTAAATGGGAAGAGAGCCTTTTGTTACACTTTCTAACTTCAGTTATCCAGACATAATTAGAGCTAGAGAGTTAGCCTTATACTGAGTCCTCAGCAGGTACCCCTCATTGTGCCCCATACCTTTTGTTATGTTCCTTTCCCATCTCCATGGAAATAAGTCACTCTGTCTGACTTTTTTGGGTTATCCTAGGTTCACACATATGCTGCTATGTATTATAATTCTATGTAACTGTATTTGTGCATACCTGAATAAACTTACTTACTCTCTCTCTCTCTCTCTCTCTCTCTCTCTCTCTCTCTCTCTCTCTCTCTCTCTCTCTCTCTCTCTCTCTCTCTCATCTCTCTCTCTTCTCTCTCTCTCTCTTCTCTCACTCTTTCTCTCTCCCTCTCTCTCTCTTCTCCTCTCTCTCTCTCTCTCTCTCTCTCTCTCTCTCTTCCCCAACCACAAAGCGCTGATTATTGCCATTAGTGAGACCGTAAAAAAAAATAATTTATATGTTCTCTAATCAGTTTTAATATGAGTGATAAATTCTTTCTGTCTCTGGAGACATTATGGAAACTGATATCGTCGTAGAACATAATATTACTGGCATTTATAATGTAACTTCGGCTAGAGCCTTTTACCTGTATAATCCTACGGGTTTAGCGCTCCCCCATGATTACAATAATAATAATAGAGCCTTTTACTGGGTCATTAATTTTGACGTCACAACGTAGGACATTTAATTTGGATCCAGAGGAGAAAAGTAATCATGTATTATTGGAAAGATGGATAAGTCTATATGCCTAGTGCTCTTGTTCACCCAGCAATAAATAGGTCACAATAAGTAGGTACCTGGGCTAGTTGATTGTAGTAGGTCGCATCCTGGGAAGCGGTAAATTGTTGTGTACCCGAATATATATATATAAAAACACACACTTGAGTCTATTATATCGTATGAAATCTGTTAAATACTTTCACATAAAAAGTAAAAAAAAAATATGTGGGAACAAAAAGACATTGTCTTGTGGCCCTTTCGTAACTGGATAAAATTGATTTTAAATATCTCGTAAAATCCCCCAACTTTGGATAACTATATTTTTCCACCATGCCTCATGGTGGATCAGGGCCTGATCAACCAGGCTATTATTGCTGTTGGCCGCACGCAACCCGACGTAAGAACCACAGCCCGGCTGGTCAGGTACTGACTTTAGGTGCCTGTCCAGCGCCTTCTTGAAGACAGCCAGGGGTCTATTGGTAATCCCCCTTAAGTATGCTAGCAGGCAGTTGAACAACCATGGGCCCCTGACACTTGTGTTGTCTCTTATCGTATTCATAAAAAAAAAGTTTTTGCGGCATTTCTTATTGCTAACTTGTACAGTTTAGAAAGACACGTAAAGCAAACACATAACATATTTATAAAAACGCTTCGGTCCTGTGACCTTGATCACTTGTAACATGTTAGAAGTGATCAAGGTCCCAGACCGAAGCGTTTTCTAATAAATATGTTATAGTGTTTGCTTACGTGTCTTTCTAAACCAACTTGTCGGTATTTATTACCAAGGTTTATACCAAATCTCGTACTGTATATAAATAATGCATAGTAATTATGTATTATGACCCAGCAAGCGTGCGTGAACGTGTTAGATAGGAGTGAATATGTCAGCATAGTTGCGGATCCCCTGTATATGTATATGTTATCTGAGTATCATAGTACCATCCATATGTTTTACATAGTTGATCCCTTGCTAGGCTCAATGACTAGCTTGTGTGATGTCACGTGATGCCGCATGAGAGCGCTGCGCTCCGGCCTCGTCCTCACTCCGCGCTTAGGTCTACGAACAGGCAATACAGGCAGGCTGGGCCTCTCCCTCTCACACTCTGCTAATATATGTGTTACCATCCAACGACTGTGTTTATCTCCAACCATCACATCTCCACGAACTCTCTCGACAAATAGAGACGAATGGTTTTTGGGACCTGACGAGCTGTTGGAGTGTGAGCAGGGTAATATTTTTTGAAGGGATTCAGGGAAACCAGTTAGTCGGATCTGAGTCCTGGAAATGGGAAGTAGTGTCTGCACTTTAAAGGAGGGGTTTGGGGTATTGGCAGTTTGGAGGGACATCTGAACTGTCGTATCTGGGCACCTCTACAAAGACAGTGAGGAGCCCAACGATAGTTTGCCCATGTGGAGACGGGCAATCTGTCTTGGAGGACAGGTTGTTCATTGGTACATTATCTTTACACCCTTTCTCCTCATCTGTTTAATTAGTATTGTTAAAAGCCTTCTGAATGTGACCGTAAGTCCCGCAGTGACTTGTGTTGTCTGTCTTCGAAAACCTGCCAGTTTATTTCATTGTTAAATGGCCATGTTCTATTGCCAATTAGTAGAACTTTCTTGTCCCAGAAATTGCGACATTATATCAGTACTACCACTAATAATTAATAAGTTGTAAACTTTATTTTTTATGGGGTGAACCGGTAAGCTAACGGGAGGCCTCGGTCATGACACAAAATCGTAATAACAACATTGTATACAAGGTCATATAACCAAAAGCTCCACTGCAGCTCAGGACACACCTGTTCTGTTTCCTGACAAATAAAGTACTATCTAATATATAAGAGTTTCAGAATAATAAGTCATTTATTATTATTGCCCTTATTATTTAATATTACTACTAGTATGGTCATAGTCTTCCACATCCCAGAATATTCCCCTCCCCCCCCTCTCTTGACTCACACAACTATCATCCCATTTTCACTTCCCATGATCCCTAACAGACCGGTCAAGTCCTCCCCAATCCTTCATCCTCCATTTCCATTAATTCATCTTCCAACAGCCCTTTGCTCGTATTTCCACCTCCTGCCTGTCCCTTCACACTCATTTTTACCATTCTTCTCTGTTCCTCCATGTGGCCTTGTAACTTCCTCCTTTCCCACCTTCTCTCCCTTGTTCTCGCCTCCAAACTCTCTCTTCCTCTTCCTACCTTACGTCCTCCTTTTCCTTCCATATCCGCTACTTCCCTTCTTTCCATTCTTCTCTCATTGTTGCTTTCACTACTCTCCCTCTCTTCACACTCTTCTTCTCATGGTCCTCCTCCACCCTCTCCTCCTCCTTTTATCTCACTCCCCCTTTTCCTTAATCTACCTCTCCCCTTCTTCTCCCTCCAACCCCTCCTCTCCTATCTTCTCTCTCCGCCCATCCCCACACTGCCATTTCTTCTCTCATGTCTTCCTCTCCTCCGGTCTTCTTACTATGTACACTCATCTACTTTTCTTCTCTAACCATCTCCCTCCTCTCCCTCCCCCTTTCTCAACCCATTCTTCTCCACTTTCTTCTCATGCCCTCCCTCCCGACCAATCTCCCTCCTACCCCCCCTCTTCCCATCCATCCCCCACTTAACCCTCCCCGTCGGCCAACCTGATTACAATGACGGCGTCGGTGTGTTATTTTTGGGTTCGTGCTCTCCTGTGTTGGGTAATATATTTTTAAACAAAATTAGGAACACAGAGAAAAGTGTTGGGGGAAGGAGGGGGAAGAAGGAATGAAGTAATTGTGTCAGTGCATATGTTGTGCTCTTGAAGCAGAACTTGCAGACTTAGCTTATTCGGCAAATCTCGTTGGCTAAACAAGCCCAATGTATTGTTGCAGTCAGGTAAGGCAATCCCTATTCATGTTTTCTACATATTTTACACCCCTCAAGACTGGTTATAAATGACCATAATTTTTAAAGGGGTGGAACCGGTAAAGGCCAGCGGAAGGCCTCGTCAGATGACCAAAGCTCCAAGCGTTCATCATCTGACTAAAGACACGCGTCAGGAAAAATTTGTCCTGTTTCCTGACGAACCTTACCTAACCTACACCCCTCAAGGAAGGTTCCTTGATGATGGTGAGGGGCTCTTGATTTAGGGAATTGGATCTGTGCTCCGGTTCCCCGAATTAAGCCTGAATGCCTTCCAATTCCCCCCCCACCCCCCAGGCGCGTATAAATCCTCCGGGTTTAGGCGCTTCCCCCCTTGATTATAATTAAAATAATAATAATCATAACAATAATAAACATATTTTTCCAGATTTTTTTTACATTTATACGAAGTGTAAAGGCATAAATGTTGTGTGTAATGTATATTATTATTATTATTATTATTATTATTATTATTATTATATTCATAGGAAGCGCTAAATCCATGGTGATCATCCAGCGCTGGGGAATGGGAATTAATCAGGTTTGCACCAAGAAAGGGGAGAGTAAACACGATTCCTTGGATTAAGAGCTTTTCACCGGCATTAAAGCACCTTCACCCTCCTGGATGGTACGTTAGTGGCAAATTAAACACATTTAAAGAAGGATAATCCTACAGAATCAGTGACACGAAAATCAGTCTGAACATCACACAGAGTTAATATTTTATACCAACTAAATTTATTTAAAGTTCACAAATGTATAATTACCATAAGAGGATTTTTTCGAAAGATCTATTTGAAAGTGCAAAAAACTCTGCCTGAAAGGGTAATATACAATAAGACATGCACACTTATCCGTGAGACCATTAGGCTTTCAGTGTTTCTGCTACATGAATGTAACACACATTAATGAATTTACAGTTTAAGACAGAAAATAAAACACAGTAACAACAACACAATAATACCAACAGGAAAAATTAAAACAAGCCTCCACCGTCCAGTGTAATTTATTTACAATTTTATCATCCTAAATTAAGCACTAACATCGTCCATCTTTTCCCCATTTCAGGAGCCCAGGATAACTTACATTGTGTCACAAAATTTGTGATCATATGTGTCACTCAAGTTATCAAATGACCTGGGTAACTATTGTGTCACAAAGTTAGCAATTGATCAGGGTAATTTTTTTAAATGTCACTAAAGATTCATCAAGTGACCCTGGTAACTATTGTATTGTGACACTAAATTATCAAGTTACCCTGGAAAATTATTGTAATGTGTGACTTAGATATCAAAGGGACCAAGCTACTCTTCAAGCCTCCAGTTGGAGACGACAGACGGTGTTCTGAACTTAAGAGTAAAATTCAGTAATACATAAAAAATATTTACAATCGAACTTTGCCCATATTATTAAGGCTGTGTGGCAAGGCATCTTTCATTGGCTATATCAGAGCGATATTCTTCATTATGGAAGTAAATTGGAAATACATAATGACCTTCACATATAAGTTCTTAGATCTATAAAGTAATATTAATCATTACTTCGCTTGTTAAAGGCCGATCGACCTGTTTTCAACATATGATTTAAAGTATATTTAGATTGTATCTCAAATAAAAGAATCAATGCAAATAATACTTAAAAAATTATGTCAAAAGGGTATGCATGAACAGGAGTTCAGTTTTGGCCATTAATAAATACAGCGTGTGTTTCATCACTGGAAAAAAGAACAGGTTAAAGTAACAACTCGCCTAAGAAATCATGGCCAAAGACGCTGCCTTGAAATTACTCTTACTAGGATAACAATTTATAGTTTTGCACGCATTCATGTGCTGACGATTAAATGTACTCTCATATCCAGGTAGTGCCCCGTTTCTGCTGCTACTGAGAAAATTTTAGTCCTTAATGAGCGGGTATGGCTCTTTGACTCAGGAACCCTTGTGGAAGGGAGGTAGCTTCTTTTTTCTTGTGTCCCTGGGATTTTCCAAGTACTTTTCAGAAACTGTTTAGTGCTCAGGTGCTCTTTAAGGTGGAATGATGGCGTTGAATATGTAATATGGAAGTTTCTTTAAACTATTGAAATAGGTATATTTTGCTTCTATTGAAGCAGTGCTAAATAAAAACGCTTTAAAACCCTGCATGAAGCAATTGTTTTTATATGAGCTAGAAATAATCTTAGAATTTGAATGTACCAAAGGCCCTCTTACCCAGTTTGATATTGGGGATGTTATGGGCATATAAATAATTATTAGAAATATTTTATTAATCCAAATCTATGACCCCTCAAGTTATTTATTTTTTTTTACCGACTCTAGACTTGGTGATTACGACGGGACCTCACTGTGCTCTTCTCTGCTGTTGCTGGTGAAGGAGGCAGCGAACGGCGTTTATCTTACTTCTTTTGTGGGGTAGGAGAGAACGTAGAAGACGCCGTAAGCATTCTATCAGCCCCAAGAAGCAACAGTAGCCGTGATGCCAAACAATATCATGTCGAACTGTACCTACTTTGAGTGTGACTGGCAGTCCATAGGAGCCTGCACGAAAGACAGATGGTAAGTGATCTGAATAAACAGGGTAGTGGAAAGGGTCATAAACTTTAAAATATAACCTTGACATGTACTTAAATGTGTTTGATGTTAACACACCAAACTACTTACAAAAACAAGGTGCGTCAGTACACAAAGGTGTGTAAACAAAGCATCGCGTTGGGGCGCACATGTGGATCAGCCTGTTGTTGATGGGTAAATATTAGTTACACAATACACCGTCTTATCATGATTAGGGACCATGAAGAGAGAAGCGCCTTGATGCCTGGTAAAGGCTCCTTGATTCAAGAAATTTTAACATTTTTCCCTTCAGGGATATAATATTGGGATTCAAGTACAAATTTCCGGGATCCATTACCCCTCGTGACCCGGGCTTTTATCAAATTTTTCCTTAATGGAAAGGGATTTACATAATTAAAAAATAATAACAGGGAAAATATATATATTGAGTCCTAAGAAGAAGTGTGCATGATTATATTCATGAGACGAAAGAGCGGCATTCCTTTTAGTTTTAAATATCTAGCATGTTTGTTTCGCTACAAATGGTGGTTAATCGAAAGTACCTAGGGTTACAAGTTCCTCTGCTACCTATAAATATCTAACTTGCGTTTGAATGGGTTGAACCTCATATCTTGGTCCCGGAATCGTAAACCTCTGTTACTCTTTTTCCTTGCCCCATTCATTACCTGGAAGAGCTTCATTTTCTGTTGCAGACTTCTGGCACCTCACCATAAGGCCTTTGCAGGCTGTGTGGCTGAGCCCACAACGCTGGCACTCGTCGTCCGTGTATGACCTGCTGAAGCAAAACAAGGAGTAGAATACTTTCCCAGACTAGGAAATGCGCGTTATAATAACCGCTAACTAGGAAATTTTCTTCTCAAACATTGGTAAATCAGTGAATAAATTACCATAAGTATTTAAATAAGAGTTTTTTTTTTTCTTTTTACACATATAAACCTCTCCAGTATACTGGAATTTTTAAAAAAAAATATTAATGAACAAATTATTGAAAACGGGGATACCACAATAGCATAGCATTGCAGCTGTCTGCAAATAGGTAATAAGAATTAGTAATTTTTTTACGCACACACACACACACACAACACACACACACACACACACACACACAACACACACACACAGTAAGACAAGATAGAGAGGGGTGGGTTATATGCATCTTCTTGGACTGCAAGAAGTGGCCTTTGACACAGTTCCTCCACAAGAGATAGTGCAGAAAGCTAAGCATCATGCGCATCTAACAGGACGGGGCACTGCAATGGATCAGAGAATACCTGACAGGGAGGCAACAAAGAGTCATGGTACGTAAAATGATGTATCACAGTGGGCACCTGTGACGAGCGGGGTCCACAGGGGTCGTCCCCTAGGACCAGTGCTATTTTTGGTATATGTAACGACATGACGAAGGGTGTAGACTCAAAGTGGTCCCTTTTTGCAGATGAAGTGAATTTAAATGAGGAAATTAAATCTGATGAGGACCAGGCAGGACTTCAAAGAGACCTGGACAGACTGTACACCTGGTCCAGCAAATGGCTTCCGAATTTAATATCCTGCAAATGCGAAGTCATGAAGATAGGGGAAGGGCCACAGAAGACCCATCCAGACAGAGTATAGCTATGGTGCCAAAGACTGCAAACTCACTCAAGGAGAAAAATCCTTGGGGTGATTAAAACACCGAGCATGTCCCCGGAAGCACACATCAATCAGATAACTGCTTAGCAAGCATATGGTCGCCTGGCAAACCTGAGAACAGCATTCCGATACATTAGAAAGGAATCATTCAAGCAACTGTACAACCGTTATGTCAGGCCCATACTGGATATGCAGCACCTGTTTGGAACCCGCCCTTGATAAAGCCACGTCAAGAAACTAGAGAAAGTACAAAGGTTTGCAACAAGGATTAGTTTCCAGAGCTCAAGGCGAATGTACTATGAAGAAAGATTAAGGGAAATCGGCCTGACGACACCGCTGGAGGACAGGAGGTCCAGGGGATACATGATAACGACATATAAAATACTGCGTGGAATAGACAAGGTGACAAGGACAGGATGTTCCAGGGAGGGACACAGAAACAAGATGCCACAATTGGAAAGTTGAAGACACAAAGAGTCATAGAGATAGTAGGAAGTATTTCTTCAGTCCATTGATTGTAAGGCAGAGGAATAGCCTAGAAAAATGACGTAAGTGGAGGCAGAACCATACACATTAAAAGACAGGTTTGATGAAAGCTCATGAGCGGGGAGAGAGAGGCCTAGTAGCAACCGGTGAAGAGTCGGGCCAGGATCTAGGACCGACCCCTGCAACCACAAATAGGTGAGTACAAACAAATAGGTGAGTACACACACAACACACACACATTATAATCTTATTTTATCATTTGTTATTTATTTTAATTTCTTTTTAATCTTATGTTATATAGTTATTACTCTGAGGGTTCTTCATCTCCTAATCATACATATACACTGAAAAGTTTACTGCATCTTTCCGTAATTAAATTATACTTGAATGTTTAGTGTAGGTGATTGCGGCCTTGATGATTCATGTGTAGACTAATCTGCAGCTTACTTAAACTTAACATAATATTACTTTTCAATTATTTTTATTAAAATCAAGGGCACAAGTTAGAATAATATAAAAGAATCTTTATACCATCGATGTCTAACTGCTTCTAATTAAATATATCTATGACGTACCATGGTGGTAAATTTTTATCTCGAGCCATAGGCCTATTAATAAAATTAAATTACGCTACAATTATATTGTTCTATAAACTTAATTTAAACGTGTTTGACCTTGTCGCTATTTCTGAATTCATCACTGACATTAAATCAGATAAATTACTTTTTTTAAATCACATAATCAGTAAATTAAAATCACACCGTATTTGTTAATTATACGCTGACGTAGTTTTTCTGCTTCGGTGGAAAAAGATTGTTTTGATAGTCGTCGGCAAGTTGCAAAACTGTACGAGTGTGTCACGACGAGTCAAGGCTCACTCAGCGTTTGGGGAAGTGAAAGCTACTATTTGCAAATATTTTCCATTGCAATACATTCCTTCTCGCCAGTGAGCAGCTATATATCGCCAGTATCTCGCCTCTAAAAGGGAGGGCGGGGGGAGTGGCTTGATGGTAGTGAAGGGCTCTCGATGTAAGGAATTGGAGTTACCCTCTCCTTTCTGGGATTGAATCTGGTTGCTTCCCCTTCCCAGGCACTGCACGACCCTTACGGGCTTAGTACTACCCCAGAAATAAGATTAACCAATGCCTCATTATTGCGTTTTCTCAAGTCCGTCACTAAAGGTATTGCCAGTAATAATGCTTTCCTGAAGTGGGAACGTAAATATAAAATATTTAACTAATTTTGAACTCACATTGGTTGCTTGCCGGGATGATCTGACACAAAGACGGCCTATGGTTGCACCCAGCTTGTGGGACATGGCTGATATGTTGGGGAAATACTGCGAGTAGCTGGAGAGACAAGGAACAAGAACCAACACCCTTATCAGTGTTGCAGAGGTGCCCAGCTAGTGCTGTACACCTGCCAAGGCTGCCAAGTACAGTGTTTAAGCACTTCTTGCTACCTTAACTCATCGCCCAGCAACAATTATAAGTAAACAAACTAACAATTATTCATCATATTAAAATTTCTCACAATTTAGCACTGGATAGGGTATTTACACTGTAAGCTGTGTGATACAGTTGCATGTACAAAAAGAGCTGTGTATCTGTGTATTTACACTGATAAGTGTATTTCTCAGTCTACGCTAAGATACATATCTCAGTGTAGACATATCAAGAAATGCATCAATGTATATACACTTGAGAGGTGTGTATCTCAATATATCATTTGGGGAATAACATATTCATGATATTAATGTACAATCGAACTGGTTAATGATCCACATCCAGTTGAGGAACTCTAAACTTAAACTAATGATCACAAGTGAAAAGAAAATCTGGAACATCCACAGAAATATAATAATCTTGGACTAATACAGATTCATTATTTTAAAGATTTCTGCTGAGTCCTCAAAAACCATGTTAAACAACTGTTGAATTTCATAATTCTTATTCATTATGACTCAAGAAATCGTAATGACACGATTGCAAACAAACCATACCCCCGGCCGGGATTGAACCCGCGGTCATAGAGTCTCAAAACTCCAGCCCGTCGCGTTAGCCACTGGACCAGCTAGCCACAATAAGATTCATCTAACTAGGTATAGTTCTACACCATAGGAAGGTTAGCACAGGCACCACTGTGACCACAAATGCAAGTTTTTACAGACGAATCTCCAGCTATATTTGCAATATAAAGGAATTATCTGTTATATAGTTATTCATTGTAAATGGGGATTATAATACCTGGAGAGGGTTTCGGGGGTCAACGACCCCGCGGCCCGGTCTGTGACCAGGCCTCATGGTGGATCAGGGCTTGATCAACCAGGCTGTTACTGTTGGCTGCACGCAACCCGACGTACGAACCACAGCCCGGCTGGTCAGGTACTGACTTTAGGTAGTCAGTGCCTTCTTGAAGACAGCCAGGGATTTGTTGGTAATCCCCCTGATGTATGCTGGGAGGCAGTTGAACAGTCTTGGGCCCCTGACACTTATTGTAGGGTAGTAAAAATTTTCCAGACTATCTATATATCATGCAAGCTACTGTTATTCATCTTTTTTGAATTGAAACATATTGATATTAAAATAAATGTGTTCTTATTTACTTATGTTCAATATAATATACATGAATTTACTGATATTCAATATAATATACATAAATTTCGGAAATCCAATTGTTTCTCATTTTAGGTTACCCTTAAAGCCCATTGACTATGCAGCTCACCTCTGTGCAAAGGGAAAAGATATTTTAATTCATAAAATAGTGATAAAAAATAAACTGTACTAATGTAGAGAGATACACAATTTTTGGTGTATATATGCTAAGAGATACGTACCTCTGTGTATATACAGATATACAAATCTCAGTATATATATAAAGGGATGCATTCCTCTATGTTTATACAAAAGAAATACACACTGTTGGTGCATATACACTAATGCTTTTCAAACTTAGCGGGGAGATGCGGGAAGGCGCTAAGCTTAGCAAACAAGCGATGACTTGGCAACGCTTGGACGCCTATGCTGCCTCCTGTCGGCCGCTGCATCAAACACTTTCCTATGTTTTTACTGTAAAATCTTTCAAGCTTCATTTAACTTCTTTATCAACTATACCGTTAGAGTAATGTTGTATTCCAGTGTCCTTACCGAACTCTGTTATAAAATATCATTAATGTAATTTCTGAGTGTTCAGAGTATGTAACAGTATTTTTACTTACAGCCGATCACGTAGGCCCGCCAGTATTACCAGCTCGGAAAACTTGACATAATTTACGTAACTTTCAGTTTCATAAATGTTCTAGTGTGTTGACTCGGTTTAGTTGTTAATTATCTCAGTAAAACTGACACATCAGGCTTTTATGTCTTAGGTTTTTATACATAAATACAATTGTAAATATGTATGTGTGTGTGTGTCTATATATATATATTTTATATATATATATTATAATATATATATATATATATATATATATATATATATATATATATATATATATATATTTATATATATATATATATATATATATTTTATATATATATATATATATATATATATATATATATATATAATATATTTCAACAAGTCGGCCGTCTCCACCGAGGCAGGGTGACCCAAAAAAGAAAGAAAATCCCAAAAAAGAAAATGCTTTCATCATTCAACACTTTCACCACACTCACACATTATCACTGTTTTTGTAGAGGTGCTCAGAATACAAAAAGTTTAGAAGCATATGCGTATAAAGATACACAACATATCCCTCCAAACTGCCAATATCCCAAACCACTCCTTTAAAGTGCAGGCATTGTACTTCCCATTTCCAGGACTCAAGTCCGACTATATGAAAATAACCGGTTTCCCTGAATCCCTTCACTAAATATTACCCTGCTCACACTCCAACAGATCATCAGGTCCCAAGTACCATTCGTCTCCATTCACTCCTATCTAACACGCTCACGCACGCTTGCTGGAAGTCCAAACCCCTCGCCCACAAAACCCCCTTTACCCCTCTCTCCAACCTTTCGAGGACGACCCTACCGCGCCTTCCTTCCCCTATAGATTTATATGCTTTCAATGTCATTCTACTTTGATCCATTCTCTCTAAATGACCAAACCACCTCAACAACCCCTCTTCAGCCCTCTGACTAATACTTTTATTAACTCCACACCTTTTCCTAATTTCCACACACCGAATTTTCTGCATAATATTTACACCACACATTGCCCTTAGACAGGACATCTCCACTGCCTCCCAACCATCTCCTCGCTGCTGCATTTACCACCCAAGCTTCACACCCATATAAGAGTGTTGGTACTACTATACTTTCATACATTCCCTTCTTTGCCTCCATAGATAACGTTTTTTGACTCCACATATACCTCAATGCACCACTCACCATTTTTCCCTCATCAATTCTATGATTAACCTCATCCTTCATAAATCCATCCGCCGACACGTCAACTCCCAAGTATCTGAAAATATTCACTTCTTCCATACTCCTCCTCCCCAATCTGATATCCAATTTTTCTTTATCTAAACCATTTGATACCCTCATCACCTTACTCTTTTCTATGTTCACTTTCAACTTTCTACCTTTACACACCTTCCCAAACTCATCCACTAACCTTTGCAATTTTTCTTTAGAATCTCCCATAAGCACAGTATCATCAGCAAAAAGTAACTGTGTTAATTCCCATTTTGAATTTGATTCCCCATAATTTAATCCCACCCCTCTCCCGAACACCCTAGCATTTACTTCTTTTACAACCCCATCTATAAATATATTAAACAACCATGGTGACATAACACATCCCTGTCTAAGACCTACTTTTACCGGGAAGTATTCTCCCTCTCTTCTACACACCCTAACCTGAGCCTCACTATCCTCATAAAAACTCTTTACAGCATTTAGTAACTTACCACCTATTCCATATACTTCCAACATCTGCCACATTGCTCATCTATCCACTATCATATGCCTTTTCTAAATCCATAAATGCAATAAAAACTTCCCTACCTTTATCTAAATACTGTTCACATATATGCTTCAATGTAAACACTTGATCTACACATCCCCTACCCACTCTGAATCCTCCTTGCTCATCCGCAATCCTACATTCTGTCTTACCTCTAATTCTTTCAATTATAACCCTACCGTACACTTTTCCTGGTATACTCAATAAACTTATTCCTCTATAATTTTTACAATATCTTTTGTCCCCTTTCCCTTTATATAAAGGGACTATACATGCTCTCCGCCAATCCCTAGGTACCTTCCCCTCTTTCATATATTTATTAAACAAAAATACCAACCACTCCAACACTATATCCCCCCTGCTTTTAACATTTCTGTCATGATCCCATCAGTTCCAGCTGCTTTACCCCCTTTCATTCTACGTAATGCCTCACGTACCTCCACCACACTTACATTCTGCTCTTCTTCACTCCTAAAAGATGGTATACCTCCCTGACCAGTGCATGAAATTACCGCCTCCCTTTCTTCCTCAACATTTAAAAGTTCCTCAAAATATTCTCGCCATCTACCTAATACCTCCATCTCCCCATCTACTAACTCCCTCACTCTGTTCTTAACTGACAAATCCATACTTTCCCTAGGCTTTCTTAACTTGTTTAACTCACTCCAATTTTTTTTCTTATTTTCATTAAAATTTCTTGACAGTGCCTCTCCCACTCTATCATCTGCTCTCCTTTTGCACTTTCTCACCACTCTCTTCACCTTTCTTTTACTCTCCATATACTCTGCTCTTCTTATAACACTTCTGCTTTGTAAAAACCTCTCATAAGCTAACTTTTTCTCTTATATCACACCCTTTACTTCATCATTCCACCAATCACTCCTCTTTCCTCCTGCCCCCACCCTTCTATAACCACAAACTTCTGCCCCACATTCTAATACTGCATTTTTAAAACTATTCCAACCCTCTTCAACCCCCCCACTACTCATCTTTGCACTAGCCCACCTTTCTGCCAATAGTCGCTTATATCTCACCCGAACTTCCTCCTCCCTTAGTTTATACACTTTCACCTCCCTCTTACTTGTTGTTGCCACCTTCCTCTTTTCCCATCTACCTCTTACTCTAACTGTAGCTACAACTAAATAATGATCCGATACATCAGTTGCCCCTCTATAAACATGTACATCCTGGAGCCTACCCATCAACCTTTTATCCACCAATACATAATCTAACAAACTACTTTCATTACGTGCTACATCATACCTTGTATATTTATTTATCCTCTTTTTCATAAAATATGTATTACTTATTACCAAATCTCTTTCTACACATAGCTCAATTAAAGGCTCCCCATTTACATTTACCCCTGGCACCCCAAATTTACCTACTACTCCCTCCATAACATTTTTACCCACTTTAGCATTGAAATCCCCAACCACCATTACTCTCACACTTGATTCAAAACTCCCCACGCATTTACTCAACATTTCCCAAAAATCTCTCTCTCTCCTCTACACTTCTGTCTTCTCCAGGTGCATACACGCTTACTATAACCCACTTTTCACATCCAGTCTTTATTTTACTCCACATAATCCTTGAATTTATACATTTATAGTCCCTCTTTTCCTGCCATAGCTTATCCTTCAACATTATTGCTACTCCTTCTTTAGCTCTAACTCCATTTGAAATCCCTGACCTAATCCCATTTATTCCTCTCCATTGAAACTCTCCCACCCCCTTCAACTTTGTTTCACTTAAAGCCAGGACATCCAGCTTCTTCTCATTCATAACATCCACAATCATCTCTTTCTTATCATTTGCACAACATCCACGCACATTCAGACTTCCCACTTTGACAATTTTCTTCTTATTCTTTTTAGTAATCTTTACAGGAAAAGGGGTTACTAGCTCATTGTTCCCGGCATTTTAGTTGACTTTTACAACACGCATGGCTTACGGAGGAAAGATTCTTATTCCACTTCCCCATGGATATAAAAGGAAAAGTAATAAGACCAAGAACTATTAAGATAAAACCAAAGAAAACTCAGATGAGTGTGCGTAAATAAACATGTACATGTATGTGTAGTGTGACCTAAGTGTAAGTAGAAGTAGCAAGACATACCTGTAATCTTGCATATTTATGAGACAGACGAAAGACACCAACAATCCTACCATCATGTAAAACAATTACAGGCTTTCGTTTTACACTCACTTGGGTGGTTGCTGTCTACCACCTCTAGAACTGTCCTGGGGACCTTCATCCTCAGAGAAAAGAATAAACTTGCTTCAGGGAAAACTCAAGGTTCTCCCTGAAGCTGTTTGAGAATTTTCTCCTACCACCCCCTGTATTTGATATATATTTTATTTAAAGACAAA
Organism: Cherax quadricarinatus; assembly: GCF_026875155.1. Classification (NCBI taxonomy): domain Eukaryota; kingdom Metazoa; phylum Arthropoda; class Malacostraca; order Decapoda; family Parastacidae; genus Cherax; species Cherax quadricarinatus. The sequence goes on from NC_069490.1 coordinate 9,955,538, forward strand.
AATACATTGACAAAGCAGTCACAAAAATACAATAGAAAGTAAAACAACATAGATAACAACTCAGAGCTACATCTCGAATACTTCGTCCAGCTCCCCTGTGGTGGGCCACATGCCCAGAATGATGCAGGCATTTCCTTTCTGGATTGCAACACTGAGTCTGAAAGAGAAAACTGGTCGCCCTGTGGTCCTTGGTTTCTATGACGAGCTTTTCACCCAGCTCTTTGAGGAACTTTAGAGCACACTTGCCCCATGCTCCAAAGGTCTCCGACCCTTTTGGGATGAAGTAACAAGGGGGAAGGTCGTCATATTTGCGGGTCTTCTGGGTCTCCCTGTGGCTGGCAGCTCCACCCCCTTCAGCTACAGAGTATGGCAAGTAGGTGTCTGCCAATGTGGCAGCACAGGTGTAGTCCCAGGCAATCTGCTTTCCATCCTTCCAGGGTAGCATAGTGGCTCTATCAGGACGCTTTTTGACATAAAGGAAATAATCGCAGCTTCAATAATGCTCCATGACAGATGGAACCCATACTGTCTTTTGAGACGTTTATTGAAGTAATGGTATATAATCATTGTTTCGGTAAAAAATCCTTCACCAGGATTCGTTTCTGGAACACGTTGTATGTTGTGTATTGTTATATCATACTCTAGGAATGAATGCTGATGATGGTGGTTGAATTTTCACCCAAAGGATTATATTCCATTACTTTAATAAATGTCCTATGAAACTACATGTCCTTCCCACCTGCTATAAAGTAATTAAACCTACTTTATAACAGATTTTAACGTATGCTAAGCATCAAATTATTGTAAGTAATAAGAAAAGAGAATAAGAAAAATTGAAATAACTTTACCCATCGATCACAATTACACAGGGAAGACTTATTTCCAATGATAAGGATGATAATATAATTATTATAATCAGGGGAGAGCGCTAAATCCATAGGATTATATACCGCATGTGGGGGGATGGAAGGCATTCAGGCGCAATTCAGGTAACTGGAGCACAGATCCAATTCCCTAGATCAAGAGCCCCACACCAGCATCAAGAAACCTCCCTTGAGGGGCCAATGATAAGGAAAAACTCCACTAGGACCAGTTCAATGGTTTTGGATCGAATGGATGATACGGTAAAGATTTCGTGTTTATAGGGCGGTCTGTTGTGACTTCACATTGTTGGAGTATGGCAGTAAATGTTGGTTTACCTAATGACCTTGTTGGAGTATGGCAGTAAATGTTGGTTTACCTAATGACCTTGTTGGAGTATGGCAGTAAATGTTGGTTTACCTAATGACCTTGTTGGAGTATGGCAGTAAATGTTGGTTTACCTAATGACCTTGTTGGAGTATGGCAGTAAATGTTGGTTTACCTAATGACCTTGTTGGAGTATGGCAGTAAATGTTGGTTTACCTAATGACCTTGTTGGAGTATGGCAGTAAATGTTGGTTAAAACTGATAAATGCCAAAGTGTTCAAAGATGTGGACTGTTGTTGCACTTAGTTTTGCCAATAAACATAGTGTCACAGCTGTGACAGTTTAGTGTCACAGCTGTGACAGTTTAGTGTCACAGCTGTGACAGTTTAGTGTCACAGCTATGACAGTTATGATCATAGACTACAGAGGATTGTAATTCAACTTGTATAATATCTTTGAACTTAGAGACTTTGTATAGTGTATTTAAGCTTAAATATAATTTTAACTATCATTTGGGGATAAAAAAATTTAACAGTGTTTTGAGCTTATTTTTAAGAAAAACTATTTTTATTTGTGAAAGTTATTGTGAAATAAAGAACCGTGCTGTATTTATTTTTTTTTGTCTGGGTATTTATTAAAATAAAAAAATAGTGAAGGAGAAGACTGAGAACCACTGATATAAAATTAAAGATAACTGACCAGGTCGTGACAGCCAGGAAAATGACGGGATGGATAATGAAAACTTTCAAAACATGGGAAATAATGCCGGTGTGACACTGTAATAATCGTTTGTGTTCTCATCTGGAATATTGCTCAAGGTTGACGGCCCCGTTCAGGGCAGGAGAAATATCAGAGCTGGAACAGATGCAGAGATCGTTCATGGCCCACATAGAGCCAATAAAGCATTTAAATTACTGGAAACACCTTAAAGTCTTAAATGTGTATTCAGAGCCGAGGAGAGATATATGATAATACATACCTGGAAATTACTCAAGGGCCTTGTCTTAAATCGGCACACTGCCATAGCAACATGCTAGAGTAAGTCTTTTACTAAGAAGAGCTAGATATTATACTCAGAGTATGGTAGTTCCAATTCCACTGATTAAGAGCCCTTCCCCCCTGAAAGGGACAAGGTAAACAGTTCATGACTCAGCCTGATGTTATCAAGACAAGACCCAAGCTTATTGATTCGACGGGAATACATAGACACTCACTCCCTTTAGTCACTGGAATTCCTCTCGGTTGATTATGATTATAATACAATCAAAAGAACGAGTTCAAACCTAATTTTAACCTAGGTGAAAAGAGAACAGAGCGGAAATTAGTGTCCTTCCAACAATGTAGGACAAGTGTCTCCTGACCCGGGTCTTAATCAGATGATGACCTGTAAAGTGTTGAGGAACCTGCTGGCCCGCCGGAGCTAGTGTTTGTGCCATATTTACAAAACATAGTAGATTCCTAAGATGCCTGCATATACCAACAGTATATCTGGTATTTAACAAAGGTTCGGTTACAGTGCATATAGGATTCCTTATAAGTGGTATACGTTTAGTTTTATATAGCTAATTACATAATTCAGGATAACCAGGGGTATGTTAATGATTCTTGGGATGAATGTAAACCAGAGCAAACGGGACAGTATCTTTTGGAAATCACGCATGACTGTGGTAACAAGCTGCTTTCACTAACTGATCGTATCTCCATGAGTTGTGATGTGTTAGTGTGGAGGACTGACGGAATGAGGTCACATAAGGATTGAGATGTGATAATAAGGGTTAAAACACAATAAATCATTGCTAGCAGGTAGCATGCCGGAAATGTGGAAGATGGACGCACTGATACGACCTTATAACACGAGAGATAGGTACTTAGCTTCTAATTATCATCCTGTCAGCAAGACCTCAGTAGTATGCTACTTATCATCCCATCAGTATGATTTCAATAGCGTGCTAGTTGTCATCCTATCAGCACGACCTATGTAGTGGGCTAATTGTCGTCCTATCAGCATGACTCATGTAGTGGGCTAATTGTCGTCCTATCAGCATGACCTATGTAGTGGGCTAATTGTCGTCCATTCAGCATGACCTAAGTAGTAGGCTAATTGTCGTCCTATCAGCATGACCTATGTAGTGGGCTAATTGTCGTCCTATCAGCATGACCTATGTAGTGGGCTAATTGTCGTCCTATCAGCATGACCTATGTAGTGGGCTAATTGTCGTCCTATCAGCATGACCCATGTAGTGAGCTAATTGTCGTCCTATCAGCATGACCTATGTAGTGGGCTAATTGTCGTCCTATCAGCATGACCTATGTAGTGGGCTAATTGTCGTCCTATCAGCATGACCTATGTAGTGGGCTAATTGTCGTCCTATCAGCATGACCTATGTAGTGGGCTAATTGTCGTCCTGTCAGCATGACCTATGTAGTGGGTTAATTGTCGTCCTATCAGCATGACCTATGTAGTGGGCTAATTGTCGTCCTATCAGCATGACCTATGTAGTGGGCTAATTGTCGTCCTATCAGCATGACCTATGTAGTGGGCTAATTGTCGTCCTATCAGCATGACCTATGTAGTGGGCTAATTGTCGTCCTATCAGCATGACCTATGTAGTGGGCTAATTGTCGTCCTATCAGCATGACCTATGTAGTGGGCTAATTGTCGTCCTATCAGCATGACCTATGTAGTGGGCTAATTGTCGTCCTATCAGCATGACCTATGTAGTGGGCTAATTGTCGTCCTATCAGCATGACCTATGTAGTGGGCTAATTGTCGTATTATCGGCATGACATGTAGTGGGCTAATTGTCGTCCTATCAGCATGACCTATGTAGTGGGCTAATTGTCGTATTATCGTCATGACCCATGTAGTGGGCTAATTGTCGTCCTATCAGCATGACCTATGTAGTGGGCTAATTGTCGTCCTATCAGCATGACCTATGTAGTGGACTAATTGTCGTCCTATCAGCATGACCTATGTAGTGGGCTAATTGTCGTCCTATCAGCATGACCTATGTAGTGGACTAATTGTCGTCCTATCAGCATGACCTAAGTAGTTTACCTGGAGTTTACCTGGAGAGAGTTCCGGGGGTCAACGCCCCCGCGGCCCGGTCTGAGACCAGGCCTCCTGGTGGATCAGAGCCTGATCAACCAGGCTGTTGCTGCTGGCTGCACGCAAACCAACATACGAGCCACAGCCCGGCTGATCCGGAACTGACTTTAGGTGCTTGTCCAGTGCCAGCTTGAAGACTGCCAGGGGTCTGTTGGTAATCCCCCTTATGTGTGCTGGGAGGCAGTTGAACAGTCTCGGGCCCCTGACACTTATTGTATGGTCTCTTAACGTGCTAGTGACACCCCTGCTTTTCATTGGGGGGATGGTGCATCGTCTGCCAAGTCTTTTGCTTTCGTAGTGGGTGATTTTCGTGTGCAAGTTCGGTACTAGTCCCTCTAGGATTTTCCAGGTGTATATAATCATGTATCTCTCCCTCCTGCGTTCCAGGGAATACAGGTTTAGGAACCTCAGGCGCTCCCAATAATTGAGGTGTTTTATCTCCGTTATGCGCGCCGTGAAAGTTCTCTGTACATTTTCTAGGTCGGCAATTTCACCTGCCTTGAAAGGTGCTGTTAGTGTGCAGCAATATTCCAGCCTAGATAGAACAAGTGACCTGAAGAGTGTCATCATGGGCTTGGCCTCCCTAGTTTTGAAGGTTCTCATTATCCATCCTGTCATTTTTCTAGCAGATGCGATTGATACAATGTTATGGTCCTTGAAGGTGAGACCCTCCGACATGATCACCCCCAGGTCTTTGACGTTGGTGTTTCGCTCTATTTTGTGGCCAGAATTTGTTTTGTACTCTGATGAAGATTTAATTTCCTCATGTTTACCATATCTGAGTAATTGAAATTTCTCATCGTTGAACTTCATATTGTTTTCTGCAGCCCACTGAAAGATTTGGTTGATGTCTGCCTGGAGCTTTGCAGTGTCTGCAATGGAAGACACTGTCATGCAGATTCGGGTGTCATCTGCAAAGGAAGACACGGTGCTGTGGCTGACATCCTTGTCTATGTCGGATATAAGGATGAGGAACAAGATGGGAGCGAGTACTGTGCCTTGTGGAACAGAGTTTTCACCGTAGCTGCCTCGGACTTTACTCTGTTGACGACTACTCTCTGTGTTCTGTTAGTGAGGAAATTATAGATCCATCGACCGACTTTTCCTGTTATTCCTTTAGCACGCATTTTGTGCGCTATTACGCCATGGTCACACTTGTCGAAGGCTTTTGCAAAGTCTGTATATATTACATCTGCATTCTTTTTGTCTTCTAGTGCATTTAGGACCTTGTCGTAGTGGTCCAATAGTTGAGACAGACAGGAGCGACTGTTCTAAACCCATTGTTGCCCTGGGTTGTGTAACTGATGGGTTTCTAGATGCGTGGTAATCTTGCTTCTTAGGACCCTTTCAAAGATTTTTATGATAGGGATGTTAGTGCTATTGGTCTGTAGTTCTTTGCTGTTGCTTTACTGCCCCCTTTGTGGAGTGGGGCTATGTCTGTTGTTTTTAGTAACTGTGGGACGACCCCCGTGTCCATGCTCCCTCTCCATAGGATGGAAAAGGCTCGTGATAGGGGCTTCTTGCAGTTCTTGATGAACACAGAGTTCCATGAGTCTGGCCCTGGGGCAGAGTGCATGGGCATGTCATTTATCGCCTGTTCGAAGTCATTTGGCGTCAGGATAACATCGGATAGGCTTGTGTTAATCAAATTTTGTGGCTCTCTCATAAAAAATTCATTTTGATCTTCGACTCTCAGTCTGGTTAGCGGCTTGCTAAAAAACTGAGTCATATTGGGACTTGAGTAGCTCACTCATTTCCTTGTTGTCATCTGTGTAGGACCCATCTTGTTTAAGTAGGGGCCCAATACTGGACGTTGTTCTCGATTTTGATTTGGCATAGGAGAAGAAATACTTTGGGTTTCTTTCGATTTCATTTATGGCTTTTAGTTCTTCCCGCGATTCCTGACTCCTAAAGGATTCTTTTAGCTTAAGTTCGATGCTTGCTATTTCTCTGACCAGTGTCTCCCTACGCATTTCAGATATATTGACCTCTTTTAGCCGCTCTGTTATTCTTTTCCGTCGCCTGTAAAGGGAGCGCCTGTCTCTTTCTGTTTTACATCTACTCCTCCTTTTTCTTAGAGGAATATAGCCTTGTGCATACATCGAGTGCTACCGAGTTAATCTGTTCTAGGCATAAGTTGGGGTCTGTGTTGCTTAGTATATCTTCCCAGCTTATATCGGTTAGGACTTGGTTTACTTGGTCCCACTTTATGTTTTTGTTATTGAAGTTGAATTTGGTGAATGCTCCCTCGTGACTAATCTCATTATGTCGGTCTGGGGCTCCGCGCATACATGACTGAACCTCAATTATGTTGTGATCTGAGTATATTGTTTTTGATATGGTGATATTTCTTATCAGATCATCATTGTTAGTGAAGATGAGGTCTAGTGTATTCTCCAGTCTAGTAGGCTCTATTATTTGCTGGTTTAAATTGAATTTTGTGCAGAGATTTAAAAGCTCGCGTGAGTGTGAGTTTTCATCAGAGCTGCCTCCTGGTGTTATTACTGCAACAATATTATTTGCTATATTCCTCCATTTTAGGTGCCTTAAGTTGAAATCCCCCAGGAGCAAGATGTTGGGTGCAGGAGCTGGAAGGTTTTCCAGACAGTGGTCAATTTTTAACAGCTGTTCCTGGAATTGCTGGGATGTTGCATCCGGAGGCTTGTAGACTATCACAATGACTAGGTTTTGGTTCTCGACCTTTACTGCTAAAACTTCCACTACACATCATTTGAGGCATTTAGCAGTTCTGTGCAAACAAGTGACTCTGCAATGTACAGGCCAACCCCCCCCTTTTGCCTGTTCACTCTGTCACATCTGTATAGGTTGTAACCTGGGATCCATATTTCGTTGTCCAAGTGATCCTTTATGTGGGTCTCAGTGAAAGCCGCGACATTGCCTTTGCCTCTGCAAGCAGTCCACGGATGAAAGGTATTTTGTTGTTTGTTGCTGGCTTTAGACCCTGTATATTTGCAAAGAAGAATGTTATCGGACTGGTGGTATTGTTGGTACTGGGGGGGGATTTTTTTTCCGGCATTAGTATCTGTATCTGTTGGTTTGGAGTGGAGGCCATCGACTGTGGTTCCACTCCAGGAATGACTGGATTTGGTGTACGATTTCTGCCATTTCCTGCCAGTTTTTTTTCCTTCCTGGCACTAAAAAACCTCTCCCTCCCTTAGGCTAATTGTCGTCCTATCAGCATGACCTATGTAGTGGGCTAATTGTCGTCCTATCAGCATGACCTATGTAGTGGGCTAATTGTCGTCCTATCAACATGACCTATGTAGTGGACTAATTGTCGTCCTATCAGCATGACCTATGTAGTGGGCTAATTGTCGTCCTATCAGCATGACCTATGTAGTGGACTAATTGTCGTCCTATCAGCATGACATATGTAGTGGGCTAATTGCCGTCCTATCAGCATGACCTATGTAGTGGGTTAATTGTCGTCCTATCAGCATGACCTATGTAGTGGACTAATTGTCGTCCTATCAGCATGACCTCAATAGTGTATTAATTATTGAAGCTGAATATAGTTGAAACAATTTAGAGTTAAATTAGTGGGCATCGGTTTACTAAGTGAATATCAACATGGTTTCTCAAGAGTTCGCTCTTGTCTAAGAAATTTTCCAACTTTTATTTTTCCTAAGTACAAGCAAGCTCCAATTTACAGAGCTTCGCTTTACAGCGAGCGTTTCACTAATACAGCAGTTTTCAATTATACTCATTCTTCATTAATTCATTAATTCGCAACTCACTATCAGCTAAGGACGAAATTATTTTAATGTGTGTACTGTATATACATTTTTTTTTAGGACTAGCTATATTGCTAACTTAATATATGATAGTGTAAACATGTTATATAGCTTTTCTGTGTATTTGAAATTGAAAAAGAAAATTATGATTCACTTTACAGTTATTTTTCGCTTTACGTCGTCACGTGAGGTCACAGACCCTGAGCTGCTTTGGGGATTAGCGTGGACGGTTACAAAGCATGGCTTGCTTCTGCAGTGTTTTAAAAACTGAGGTTGGAGAGTTGAAGGAGGAGGTCTTGCTTCTCCAGGAGGAGATTAGGAGGCTGAAGGTCCACCTCAATGGGCCTGGAGAGAGTGTGAGGTGGTTGGAGATGTGGGGAATGAGGCTTCTAGCAGTGAGGTGCAGTCTGTCTCTCACTGTGAGGAGGCTGTAGGTGGGGAGGTAGCAACGGCTACCAGCAGTGAGGTGCAGCCCAGCACCTGCTACAAGTGGCGAGTTGTTCACAGTAATGGAGGCGCATCAGAGTAAGGAAAGTTAAGAGTGAAGATCTGAAGGTAGGAAATCGCTTCTTGTTCTCCAGGATGAATGTACTTCAGTGGCCAGTGAAGGTAAGGGTACTACTGCCCCTGCTAATGAAGGTAAGCGCATTCTTGTGGTTGGTGACTCTCAGGTAAGATATGTTGACCGCGCTTTTTGTAATAGGAATAAGAAGATGAGAGATAGAGTGTGCTTCCCTGGAGCTGGTGTTGGGGACATTGTAAAACAGACTGGATAATATCATGTCAGGTAATGGGAACAAGCCCATTATCTGTCTCAGTGCTGGTGGAAATGATATTGGGAAGGGTAGGAGAGAAGAGCTGCTAGATAAGTACAGGTCAGCTATAGATTTCATTAAGTCTAAGGGAGGGATCCCAATCATATGTAGCATCTTGCCTAGAAGGGGAGTAGGAAATGAATGGTTGTCTAGGGCAATTGGTGTAAATTGCTGGCTGACAGATACTGCAAGGAACTTGCAATCCCATTCATTGACAACTGGAACAACTTTTATGGCAAACATGATATGTATGCAAGGGATGGGGTTCATCTCTCTGGGGCAGGGGTGGTAGCACTTGCAGACTCGATTGAGAAGGCCTTTGGTGAAATGCCTATGATTTAAACTGATGGGAAGATAGAGGTATGGTGTGTTTGGGGTGGAAAAAAAGCAGGTTGCAACACTAGGGTTGGAAACAGTAAATGTATAAAAGGCATTCAGCATGAAGTTATAAATAAAGACAATAGAACAGGTCAGCAAACAAGGGGGACAGCAGAGGGCAGCAAGGGACTAGCTCCCTTAAGGTTACTATACTAATAGCAGGAGTGTTAGAAATAAGATAGATGAGCTAAGATTAATTGCAAGTGCAGGAAACATAGATATTATTGCTATAACAGAGACCTGGCTCAATCTGAAAGATAGAGAGATGCCCTCTGAATGTCACATACAAGGCTATAAATTATTCCACACTGACAGGGTCAAAAGGAAAGGTGGGGAGTAGCGATGTATGTCAGAGACAATTTAAATTGTTGTGGGTTTGACAAGATATTAAATTAGAAGCGTCAGCCACTGAATCTGTTTGGTTACAGCTTCTCGAGGGCCGAGAAAAACTAATTTTGGGTGTGATTTACAGGGCCCCAAAATCTTGATAGGGAGTGCAGTAAACTTCTATGGGACGAAATTCGTAAGGCATCTACATACGAAAATGTTGTGCTAATGGGAGATTTCAACTATAGACAGATTGACTGGAGCAATTTGACAGGAAATTTTAGAGTCGGGTGACTTTCTTGATACGATCCAGGATTGTTTTTTAAAACAGTTTGTGACAGAGCCAACTAGGGGAAATAACCTCCTTGACTTGGTTCTTGCCAGTAGGGAAACACTAATTAATAATCTTGAGGTTAATGATGAGCTTGGGGAGAGTGATCACAAATCACTCAGTTTTAACATATCATGGAATTCCCTAATAATGGCAATCAAGTCTCCGTCCCTGACTTTCGCTTGGCTGATTTCATAGGACTGAAAAATTACTTAGGTGGGCTGAACTGGAATGACCTGACTAGGGGTCAGGTAGGTGGTGATGGTTGCCGATATGATGCTTTCCAGGGCATAGTTCTAGCTGCTCAGTCAAATTATGTTCCAAATAGGGAAATCAGATCAAACAAAAATGATCCTAAATGGATGAACAATAGATTAAAATATCTGATTGGTCAAAAGAGAGGCATATATAGGCAAATCAAAAGAGGAGAGGGGCAATTAAGAAATCGATATATTCAGTTAAAGAGAGAAATAAAAAAGGGAATTAGAAAAGCAAAAAGGATTATGAGGTTAAGTTGCAAGAGAATCGAAGACTAACCCCAAAAAGGGTTCTTTCAGGTATACAGAAGTAAGATCAGGGACAAGATAGGCCCACTCAAAAGTTCCTCGGGTCAGCTCACTGACAGTGATAAGGAAATGTGTAGAATTTTTAAACATACTTCCTCTCAGTTTTTACACAGGAGGATACCAGCGATATTCCAGTAATGATAAATTATGTAGAACAGGACGATAATAAACTGTGCTCTATTAGGGTCACAAGTGACATGGTCCTTAGGCAAATAGATAAATTAAACCTAACAAATCCCCAGGCCCTGATGAACTGTATGCAAGGGTTCTAAAGGAATGTAAAGAGGAGCTTAGCACACCTTTGGCTAATCTTTTCAACATATCACTACAAACTGGCATGGTGCCAGATAAGTGGAAAATGGCAAATGTGATACCTATTTTCAAAACAGGTGACAGGTCCTTAGCTTCGAACTATAGACCAATAAGCCTAACCTCCATAGTGGGAAAATTTATGGAATCAATAATTGCCGAGGCAGTTCGTAGCCACCTTGAAAAGCATAAATTAATCAACGAATCTCAGCATGGTTTTACAAAGGGGCGTTCCTGCCTTACGAATTTATTAACTTTTTTCACTAAGGTATTTGAGGAGGTAGATCATGGTAATGAATATGATATTGTGTATATGGACTTCAGTAAGGCTTTTGACAGGGTCCCACATCAGAGACTATTGAGGAAAATTAAAGCACATGGAATAGGAGGAGAAATTTTTTCCTGGATAGAGGCATGGTTGACAAATAGGCAGCAGAGAGTTTGCATAAATGGGGAGAAATCAGAGTGGGGAAGCGTCACGAGCGGTGTTCCACAGGGGTCAGTGTTGGGCCCCCTGCTGTTCACAATCTACATAAACGACATAGATGAGGGCATAAAGAGCGACATCGGCAAGTTTGCCGATGACACCAAAATAGGCCGTCGAATTCATTCTGACGAGGACATTCGAGCACTCCAGGAAGATTTGAATAGACTGATGCAGTGGTCGGAGAAGTGGCAGATGCAGTTTAATATAGACAAATGCAAAGTTCTAAATGTTGGACAGGACAATAACCATGCCACATATAAACTAAATAATGTAGATCTTAATATTACGGATTGCGAAAAAGATTTTAGGAGTTCTGGTTAGCAGTAATCTGAAACCAAGACAACAGTGCATAAGTGTTCGCAATAAAGCTAATAGAATCCTTGGCTTCATATCAAGAAGCATAATAATAGGAGTCCTCAGGTTGTTCTTCAACTCTATACATCCTTGGTTAGGCCTCATTTAGATTATGCTGCACAGTTTTGGTCACCGTATTACAGAATGGATATAAATTCTCTGGAAAATGTACAAAGGAGGATGACAAAGATGATCCCATGTATCAGAAACCTTCCCTATGAGGATAGACTAAGGGCCCTGAAACTGCACTCTCTAAAAAGACGTAGAATTAGGGGGGAATGTTTGAGGTTTATAAGGGGAAAGACAGGAATAATAAAGGGGATTAAATAGTGTGCTAAAAATATTAGCCTAGACGGGACTCGCAGCAAGGGTTTTAAAAGTGGAAAAAATTCAGATTCAGGAGGGATATAGGAAAGTACGGTTTGGTAATAGAGTTTGGATGAGTGGAACAAACCCCCCAAGTACCGTTAAGGGCCAGAACTTTGTGAGCTTAAAAATAGGTTGGATAAATACATAGTAATGTGGGTGGGTGTGAGTTAGACCTGATGCTTGTGCTAACAGGGCGGTTGCCGTTTTCCCCCTTAATCAAGTGACCGCTGACAGGTTGGGTGCATTGGTTAAGCCGGGAGGGCTTGGCCTGCTCGCATGGGCCGTGGCCTTTTGCATGTTCCCTTTGTTCTTATGTTCTTATGTTCTTATAAACGGGGCCCCATTCTGAAGAGATGGAAAATGAATAAATAAACATATTTGGTTTGTAGTCTCAAAAGGACTTTGATGGAACTCTGCACAAGAAAAGGGTAAAAAAAAATCATGGCATAAGGTATTTTTTATTTTTAATTTTCTAGACCTCTATTTTTGGTCGGTATCTAACGAACATTCTCGTGAAACTAGGACCAGAGGCTAGTTGAAAGGCAGTGCTCAGAAAAATGGTTAATCCGAATACAGAGAACAAATTTGATTTAAGAGACACATGCAGTATAAAGCCATCCTTTATTGACGATGTTTCGCGCATGCATTGGTCAATAGTGCAGTGGTCAGGTCGTCAATAAAGGATCGCATTATACTACATGTCTCCTTTTACCATCGTGTCGGTATTTTATACCATTTTTATTCAAATTTTATTGAGAAAGCGTTTCGCTCAGTGATAAAACTCTTGGAGTGGAACGTTGTCTTAGTAGTTTTATTGTGCTCTGACTTTTTTTGCATTACAAAAAATATTATTATAAGGGCTAAGGGGCGAGGATGCCTCGGTCCAAGTCGGACCGTAACGTTGTATAATTCATTCTCCTATGTGTGGGTTATTTGTGTATACGTCCAGTTTGTTGCAGCGTTCACTCTGCCCCATCCCCCAGGATGCGATCCACATCTGTCGACTAACACCCAGGTAGTTACTTCCTAGGTGAACAGGACAACAAATATAAGGAAACGCGTCTAATGTTTTCACCCCGCCAGGAATCGAACCCGGCCCTCAGCGTGTGAAGCGAGAATTTTTTGCCACCAGACCACGGGGTACGGTTAGTTCCCGGTTCGAGATTTTTGAGTCAACAATAGGTTTTCTTTCCTGGAGCAAGGAATCGACCCGGCGTCCTAACAGGTGTGGGTTGGTTGGAGGGTTAATTGGGTTAAAAGCCTATCGACCACACGAGAGTCATTAAGGCTACATGTCGCCTATTGACCACCAGTCAAGAATACTTTAATCCCTAAGATAGGGAAGAAACTAAATTATCAGTATTAATACACTGAAAGCTACATACCTCACCTTGCATATATCCGTTGTATGGGTTAATATAGTCACCTCCCCCATCCCCTAACCAAGAGAGTATCCAGACCTGGTCAAAGCCACAGTCCCGGCCTCCTGGTGGATCAAAGTCTAATCATTCAGGATGTTACTGCTGGTGGCACGTACTGTTCCTAACTTGTTGTTGTATATTATTTCGAAGAGACCGTCCAACAAGATGGCCTTGAACAGAAACAAGGAGAGTGCGGTTTTCATTTAATTCAATATACTTCTTAGGTTTACGTAAACTAGCCTAATCAACCCAACGGAAAGCTTTAAAAGGGCATAAAACGTTAAACTAAATTTTAAAAAATTAACCCGGTTTAACCAATTAGCCCAATAAAACCCCAACCCAAAACCCCAAACTTATGCACAAAAAAAATATTTTTTTCAAGTTTACAAGGCGTTAGGGAAATTTTGTGTTCATTGATTGTTTAAAACCCAATTTTTTTCTTAGGTTGATTCCTGTATACCAGGGTGCTTTTACTCAGTGGTACACCCCCGTTATCCTCCCCCCACTCAGTACCGGGGTGCGGGTTTTACTCAGAGGTACACCCCACGTTATCCTCCTCCCACTCAGTACCATGGTCGTGTTACTCGTAGGTACACCCCACTTTCCCCTCCCACTCTTTACCTGGGCTTTTTTTTCTCAGTAGGCCCCACTTACCCCTCCTCCCACCCGTACCATGGTGCGTGTTACTCAGTAGGTACCCCCACGTTATCCTCCTCCCACTCAGTACCAAGGTGCGTGTTACTCAGTAGGTACCCCCACGTTATCCTCCTCCCACTCAGTACCATGGTGCGTGTTACTCAGTAGGTACCCCCACGTTATCCTCCTCCCACTCAGTACCATGGTGCGTGTTACTCAGTAGATACCTCCACCTTCCCCACCACACACTCAGTGGGGGCTCCCCCACCTCTTGTCCCGTGACTAAATTCTAGACAATGTAATTGGCACAATTTCCAGTGTCATATCTGGCCATCCCGTCACGTTATGTTTGTCTTCATGTGTGTAGTCGCCTAGTTGTGGTTGTAGAGGCTCAGGTTTCAGATCCCGACTCCGCCTCTCAGATACTCACCAACAGCCAGATACTATCCATGAGCCCATGACCACTATCTGATTACGTAGTTTGTATATATTGCAACTTTATTTATTTCTGGCAGACTGTTGTTGCATACATATATGAGAGAGGGAGAGGGGGAGGGGGGACGTGGCCTTGTGAGGAGACAAGTGATGGTAGGTGTGTGTCCCGGTCCTCCTGTGTGACGTCATGTGAGTCATGTCAACATCAATCACTCACCACACTTGACTTCACAGCTCAGGCCCCCCCCCCTCCTCCATATTGTTTCCACGCCCCTCTCTTCAGTACCCGGTTCCTCAGTACCCCGTTCCTCAGTACCCGGCTCCTCAGTACCCACCTCAGTACCCACCTCCTCAGTACCCACCTCAGTATCCACCACCTCAGTACCCACCTCCTCAGTACCCACCTCCTCAGTACCCACCACCTCAGTACCCACCTCCTCAGTACCCACCTCCTCAGTACCCACCTCCTCAGTACCCACCTCCTCAGTACCCATCTCAGTACCCACCTCCTCAGTACCCACCTCCTCAGTACCCACCTCAGTACCCACCTCCTCAGTACCCACCTCAGTACCCACCACCTCAGTACCCACCTCCTCAGTACCTAAGGCATACAAAATGGAAGAATGTAGCAAATAATGTTATAGCTGAAACAATCCCCGGAGGTAGCGCAGATGAAAGGTCACACACACATGAGCTACTAAGTCTCTGCGAAAAACACACCTTAAGCCAGCAGATAGTGGAGCCAACAAGACTAGAAAACACACTTGACCTTATCTTCACAAATAATGAGGACCTGATAAGAGACATAAGAATATCAAAAACAACTAATTCCGATCACAATCTAATCGAAGTCCAGACGTACATGCATAGGGGTCCTGAACAGCAGAATGCATGTACCTGTGAAGGTGTCTTCACAAAATACAATTTCAACAACAAGAACATCAACTGGGAACAGGTAAACCATGTCCTAAACGAAACATGTTGGGAAGATGTCTTAAATGACATGGATCCAAACCAGTGCCTTGAAAGGATCAACTTCCTGGTAGCCGAAGCATGTTCTAGGCATATTCCCCTAAGAAAGAAGAAGAGCAGGAGTAAACTGGAGAGAAAAAGACGCTCCCTCTACAGAAGACGACGAAGAGTCACTGAGCTCCTCAGGAGTGCTAGAATATCTGATACACGAAAGGAGGCGCTGACCAGGGAAGTGGAAACTATCGAACTTAAGCTAAATGACTCTTACAGGAACCAGGAGAGGCAGGAGGAGCTTAAAGCTATTAGTGAAATTGAAAGAAATTCAAAATATTTCTTTTCATACGCCAAAAACAAGGCAAATACCACATCTAGTATCGGGCCCTTACTCAGACAGGATGGGACTTACACAGACGACAACAAGGAAATGAGTGAAATATTGAAATCCCAGTAAGACTCTGTGTTTAGTGAACCACTAATCGGTCTGAGGATCGACGACCCAAATGATTTCTTCATGAATGAGCCTCAAAACTCCATAAATGTATGCCAGATTTCCGACATTACCCTAACTCCGATAGATTTCGAAAAAGCCATTGACAACATGCCTATGCACTCAGCCCCGGGCCCAGACTCGTGGAACTCTGTTTTCATTAAGAACTGCAAGAAACCCCTCTCGCGTGCCCTAAGTACACTATGGAGGAGGAGCTTGGACATAGGTGAAATTCCACAGTCACTTAAAACAACGGATATAGCCCCGCTCCATAAAGGTGACAGCAAAGCATTAGCTAAGAACTATAGACCAATAGCTCTGACGTCCCACATCATAAAAATCTTTGAAAGAGTGCTAAGAAGCAGGATTGCAAATCACCTGGATTCCCAAAATCTGCACAATCCAGGGCAACATGGGTTCAGGGCAGGTCGCTCCTGCCTCTCACAACTACTGGATCACTGTGACATGGCCTTGGATGCACTGGAAGAAAATCAGAATGCAGATGTAATATACACAGACTTTGCAAAAGCATTTGACAAATGCGATCATGGCGTAATAGCCCATAAAATACGTGCTAAAGGAATAACTGGGAAAGTGGGGAGATGGATCTTCAACTTCCTAACAAATCGAACACAAAGAGTAGTGGTCAACAGAGTTAAATCGGAGGCTGCCATAGTGAAGAGCTCTGTTCCACAAGGCACAGTACTCGCCCCCATCTTATTCCTTATCCTCATATCAGACATAAACAGAGATATACACCACAGCACCGTATCATCCTTTGCGGATGATACTAGGATCTGCATGAGGCTGTCATCTGCTGAGGACGCGGTTAACCTCCAAGAAGATATAAACAAAGTTTTCCAGTGGGCAACGGTAAACAATATGATGTTCAATGAGGACAAATTCCAACTACTCCGTTATGGAAAACTGGAGGAGATAATAACTAGAACAGAGTATACTACTGACTCCGGCCATACAATAGAGCGGAAAAATAATGTAAGGGACCGGGAGTAGTAATGTCTGAGGATCTCACTTTCAAGGATCACAACAGTGCCACGATCGCACGTGCAAAGAAAATGATAGGATGGATAATGAGAACTTTCAAAACGAGAGATGTCAAGCCCATGATGATCCTTTTCAAATCACTTGTTCTCTCTAGGCTGGAATACTGCTGTACATTAACATCTCCATACAAAGCAGGTGAAATCGCAGATCTAGAGAGTGTACAGAGATCCTTTACTGCACGTATAAGTTCTGTCAAGCACCTTAACTACTGGGAACGCTTGGAAGCACTTGACTTGTACTCGTTGGAACGCAGGAGGGAGAGATATATCATAATCTACACTTGGAAAATTTTGGAAGGAATGGTCCCAAATCTGCACACAGAAATCACTCCCTACGAAAGTAAAAGACTGGGCAGGCGATGCAAAATGCCGCCAATAAAAAGTAGGGGCGCCATTGGTACACTAAGAGAAAACACCATAAGTGTCCGGGGCCCAAAACTGTTCAACAGCCTCCCATCAAGCATTAGGGGAATTGCCAATAAACCCCTGGCTGCCTTCAAGAGAGAGCTGGACAGATACCTAAAGTCAGTGCCGGATCAGCCGGGCTGTGGCTCGTACGTCGGACTGCGTGCGGCCAGCAGTAACAGCCTAGTTGATCAGGCCCTGATCCATCGGCAGGCCTGGTCATGGACCGGGCCGCGGGGGCGTTGATCCCCGGAATAACCTCCAGGTAACCCACCTCAGTACAAACCACCTCAGTACCCACCTCCTCAGTACCCACTTCAGTACCCACCTCCTCAGTACCCACCTCAGTACCCACCACCTCAGTACGATCTAGAGAGTGTACAGAGATTCTTTACTGCACGTATAAGTTCTGTCAAGCACCTTAACTACTGGGAACGCTTGGAAGCACTTGACTTGTACTCGTTGGAACGCAGGAGGGAGAGATATATCATAATCTACACTTGGAAAATCTTGGAAGGAATGGTCCCAAATCTGCACACAGAAATCACTCCCTACGAAAGTAAAAGACTGGGCAGGCGATGCAAAATGCCGCCAATAAAAAGTAGGGGCGCCATTGGTACACTAAGAGAAAACACCATAAGTGTCCGGGGCCCAAGACTGTTCAAACAGCCTCCCATCAAGCTTAGGGGAATTGCCAAAAAAACCCCTGGCTGCCTTCAAGAGAGAGTTGGACAGATACCTAAAGTCAGTGCCGGATCAGCCGGGCTGTGGCTCGTACGTGGGCCCTGCGTGCGGCCAGCAGTAACAGCCTAGTTGATCAGGCCCTGATCCATCGGGAGGCCTGGTCATGGACCGGGCCGCGGGGGCGTTGATCCCCGGAATAACCTCCAGGTAACCCACCTCCTCAGTACTCACCTCAGTACCCACCTCCTCAGTACCCACCTCCTCAGTACCCACCACCTCAGTACCCCACCTCCTCAGTACCCACCTCAGTACCCACCACCTCAGTACCCCTTCCCCCCAGTACCCACCTCAGTACCCCCCAAACCTCAGAAACCCACCTCCTCAGTTCCTCCTCAGTACCCACCTCCTCAGTATCCACCTCATACTCACCTCCTCTTACCCACCTCAGTACCCACCTCCTCAGTACCCACCTCAGTACCCCCCACTCCTCAGTACCCACCTCAGTACCCACCTCAGTACCCCCCCTCAGTACTCACCTCAGTATCCACCTCAGTACCCACCCCCTCAGTAACCCCCCCTCCTCAGTACCCACCTCAGTACCCACCTCAGTACCCACCTCCTCCGTCTATATCTTCTCCCTGTCCCTGTCAACAGTTATATAACAGCCTGTTCTATTTTCTTGGTCCTTGCATTATGTTGTGCCGAATAAACCAGATAGGCGAATTAAACCTTAAAAGCAAAGGTAAATAGCTGCCGAATAAACAGGTGTGAAAGTTTTCTTTATGCAACAGTAACAGCCAACAGTAACAGACTGGTTGATCAGGCTCTGATTCATCATGAGGCCTGGTCACAGACCGGGCCGTGGGGGCGTTATAAGTAAGTAAGTAAGTAAGTAAGTTTATTCAGGTATTCACAAATACATTACATAGAATTTCAAACAAGCCGAGGGGCCCGGGGGGGGCGATAAGAAATAAGTAAAAGTTTATTCAGGTAACAAAAATACAGTTACATAGAATTATCATACAACAGCATATGTGTAGAGAACTGGATAACCCAAAAATCAGAAATGATTTATTTCCTTTGACCCCAAAAATCCCTCCAAGTTATTCCAGTAGTGATCTGCGAAATTTAATCTGAACATATTGAAAAAAATAAATCTCACCCCAGAAATATGGCAGCCAGTGGGATCCAAACCCATATGTGGAGGCTGCGTGACGTCACGTTGGGAGCTAAGCCACACTCGTGGATAGCATCCAGACGTGGGTTCGAATCCTACTGGCTGCGATCTTTCTGTCCATATATTTTCTTCGCTTGTTTCTGTGAGGTGCATTGAAAGTAAAAGTGCATACAGAATGCAGGTACTATGTGACTCATATCTCATTTGCAGATACCAACTGTGGCAGTTCAGAGTTGCTGTCATAGTTGTACAGAGCTGAATGACCCTAGTGGGTTTAGTGCTTACTTATGATTATAATAATAATGTCGTACCTGTGACTTGTGATCGGTTTTTATTTTTTCTACTTACAGGAGGGCCCCGCTTATACAGCAGGTTCCGGGCTCCCCTGTTTACATATATATTAAGTGAGTAATAGACCTAGGCCTAAAAAGTGCACATACATTACACTAATTACCTAAAATATTTTCATGCTTAGCTTATAGTGAGTGGTAAATATAAAGTAGTAATTCTGATTAAATAAAGAATGGGTATAATTGAGAACCTGTTATGTATGATATGAGGCTGTTGAATAGTCTTGGGGACCCAACGCCTATTGTGTTTTCTCAATGTATTCGTTGTTCCGTCTACCGAGTCTTTTTGGAAGGAATGCCTTATGAAAATCATTCTGTATTTTAAAGGTAGGATAGAAATACCTCATACAAATCATTCTATATTTTGAAAATAAGAGAAATACCTCATGGAAATCACTGTATACTTTGAAAGTAAGATAGGAATATCTCATGAAAATCATTCCATACTTTGAAAGTAAGATAGAAATACCTCATGAAAATCATTCTATACTTTGAAAGAAAGGTAGAAACCTCTCATGACAACATGAGTGGAAACTTGATACCAGAATGACAACCACAGCCCAGGAACCTCCGGGGTCCCACCAGCTTGTTTTACACCTGCAGCAAACTCATTACCTTCAGTGCCTTTGCTTGATAATTAATGTAAGGCAATTATCATTATCATTATCTCTCTCAAATACACTCAGTAGACTATATAACGTGGCGAGAGGCTCAAATGCAGTGTAATGAGATCCTTTAATGAGTATGTTTTACTCACGCAGTGACCTTGAAAAAATACGCAATGTGTGGGCGAAACGTCAATAAACGAACTAACTACACTGCATTTATATGTTTCCATCGTGTCGGTACATTTAACCATTTCTCTTCACTATTTTGAGGGCACTTGGCTTAGATTTCATGCATTTATTTACTGAGAAGCTAAAAGCTTCGATCCCACCTTAGCTTACTACAACGTTTTTTTTACGATTCTTTAGTTACTTTGCTTATTTATACAAGTAGAATCTCAACATACATAGACGAATGATAAGTTAAACCATAAGTTAATTTATTTTCCCAAAGATAAATAATATACGTAATTATTACATCATAAGTTCCATTTAATGTGTTACGTAGCGGAACAAACTCCCAAAATTCTAATGAGTAATTAACGATAGCCTAGCCTAACCTAGGCTATCCTAACGTAGCCAAGGCTATCCTAACGTAGCCTAGGCTAGCCTATGTATTAATATGAATTACCGACAGAATGTTAAGTGAAAGGACACCTAACCTAGGCTAGCCTCACTTAACCTAACCTAGGCTAGCCTGATCTAATGTAATCTAACCTAACCTAGGCTAGCCTGATCTAATGTAATCTAACCTAACCTAGGCTAGCCTGACCTGACTTAATATAACCTAGGCTAGCCTAACCTAATCTAACCTAAACTAACCTAATCTAACCTAACTTAGGCTAGCATGACCTGACAATATAACCTAACCTAATCTATTATAACTTAATCTCACCCAATTAGCTTACGTAGAGTATTTAGTTGCATAAAAATAGCTAAGCAAAATAGAAATATCTGCTTATGATGTTATAACAGTTAATATTACAGAGGTCGTAGAGAACTTGGGGAATGGGATGAGTAGTCAGGCTTGATTCAAGAAAAGAGAGGGAAACTCCAGTGCCTTGGATGAAGAACCCTTTACTACCACCTAGTCAACCTCCCCCCCCACTAAATGCAGAGTTAACAGTCTTCCCGTGAAGCAAATGTCCTTTTAAATACGACCCTGTGTGTGTGTGTGTGTGTGTGTGTGTGTGTGTGTGTGTGTACTCATATGAAGTCACCTTCATTTGGTTGCACGAGTTGATTCACAGCTCCTGGCCCCGCCTCTTTGCTCGTTGCTACTAGGTCCACTCTCTCTCCCGGGTTCAAGAGCCTTGTCGTACCTCTTCTTGAAGCTATGATGTATAGATCCCACCTATGCCATCTCTCCAGATTATTCGACATCTTGACAACTCTAAAGCTGAGTAAATACTTCTTAACATCCCTATGACTCATTTGGGTTTTCAGTTTGAAGCTGCGCCCTCTTGTTCCTATTTCTCATCTCTGAAACATTGTTTCTCTTCACCTTGTCAATACCTATCAGTATTTTGCACGTCGTTTTCATATCCTTTCTAGTCCTTCTGTCTTCCAGTGTCATCAGGTTGAATTCCCTTAAGTTGTCCTCATAGGACATACCCCTTAGCTCCGGGACTATTCTTGTTGCAAACTTTCGCATTTTCTGTAATTTCTTGACGTGCTTGACCAGGTGTGGGTGCCATGCTGGTGCTGAATACTGCAGTATGGGTCTGACATGCACGGTGTACAGTATGTGTACGTGTGTAAACTAAATTCATATATTAGTATGCTAGTGTGTGAGAAGAGGCGAGAAAGTCAGTCTTCATTGTAGGTCACACTGTCTGCTGGGTATACTTGTAATTACTTAGGCTCTTTCCATTACTGTCCACAGTACTGAAAACACACACACACACACACACACACACACACACACACACACACACACACACACACACACACACACACACACACACACGACCAGTGAAGAGGCGGGGCCAGGAGCTTGGACTCGACCCCTGCAGCCTCAACTAGGTGAGTACAACTAGGTGAGCACACACACACACGACCAGTGAAGAGGCGGGGCCAGGAGCTTGGACTCGACCCCTGCAGCCTCAACTAGGTGAGTACAACTAGGTGAGCACATACACACACACACACGACCGGTGAAGAGGCGGGGCCAGGAGGTTGAACTCGACCCCTGCAGCCTCAACTAGGTGAGTACAACTAGGTGAGCACACACACACACACACACACACACACACACACACACACACCACACACACACACACACACACACACACACACACACACACACACACACGCACGCACGCCACACGCACACGCACACACACATTATTATTATTAAAGATTCGCCGGTATTCTCTCGGCCCGGGCCTTTTCCAAGTGTGGCCCGGCCTTGGCTCCCTCTTTAGGGAGTGTCTGAGACCTAAGTCTCCCATGGGAGGAGGCACAAGTACCTCCTCATCTTTGAGACCAACTGTCCCCAGGCCTACCACAAGCTAGGTCTCTCTGGTCTGCCATCCCCCCCCAAGGGGGCAAATGGGAATGACAGTACCTTATGAGCTAAAGGCTCGGGCTCAGGCACCTACCCTACCCTAGAAGGGTTAGGCATGGTGTCGATGCCAGTTAGGTATGTTTGTAATTCGCCCACACACACACACCACACACACACACACACACAACACACACACACACCACACACAACACACACACACACACACACCACACACACACACACACCACACACACACACACACACACACACACACACACACACACACACACACACACACACACACACCACACACACACACACACACACACACACACACACACACACACACACACACACACACACACACACACACACACACACGCACGCATATACATCAAGCCTAGTCTCTAAGCGATATGTGCCTAGGATAGAATGGTAACTCACTCTTGGAGCCGGAAGAGAGTGGACCTAGTAGTAACCGGCGAAGAGACGGAGCCAGGAGCTGTGACTCAACCTCTGACACCACATATTGGGGAGTATACACTTTACTCATAATATAGTATTTTATTCATAATATAATATTTTATTCATAATATAAAGTTTTTACTTATCGTCACTTGTCGTCCGAAGAACCACTGAATTATGGTCAATGAATAACGAGGCTTGAAAGAACTCAAGAAATATTTGTATATTCTTGGGAGAAGCACAATACCCGCAGGGGTCATAGAGCGCCCGGGAGGAATGGCAGGTAATCCTGTTTGATCCAAGGTAAGGGACAGGAGCTCCAATTTTTATTAATCAAGAGTCTTACAACCAGCATTAGGGCGCCTCTCCCCTCATTCCACCCCAACCCACTGCAGACAGCAACTGCAGACAATAACTTATCCGATTCCTTCAAGTATTAATCGATTATTATTATTATTATTATTATTATTATTATTATTATTATTATTACTACTACTACTGCTACCACTGTTGCTGCTGCTCTTCTGCTGCTGATAATAATAATACTAACAATAATAATAATAATAATTGTATTGGAAATCATCATACATAAATATACAATAATTTGAAAGTTGTGATGCTTATGTGGGGACATGCTGGGAGAGGGAAGCAACAGCCTGGTTGATCAGGCAGTGACCAGATATTACTGGCCTCAGAATGAGTGAAAGTAGAACAACTCTGAAAACTGCTCACGGGTATGTCTCAGGTGTAAATTACACCCAGAAAGAGACGTTAGTCGTTAGGTGAAAGGACACATGAGCAACTAATGTGACATTGTTTCGTGGCGACGTTTCGCTCTCCAGGAACTTTGTGCAGCTGTTACCAACAACACAGACACACAGGTTGTATATAGGTATAAGAGTGAGGTGCATAACGTAATAGAATCGTTGTATGTGATAGTAGTAGTAGTAGTCGTAGTGGTAGTAGTAGTGGTGTTAGTGGTGGTAGTAATAGTAGTGGTAGTAATAGTAGTGGTGGTAGTAGTAGTGGTAGTAATGGCAGTAGTAGTACTACTACTACTGGGAGTAGTAGTAATGGGAGTAGAATAGTATTAAATAGTTGTTTGTAGTAGTAGTGGTAAATATTAGTAGTAAATGGTGGTGGTAATGGTAATAGTAATAGTGGTGGTAGTAGTAGTGGTAGTAATAGCAGTAGTAGTAATGGTAGTAGTAGTACCACTACTAGGAGTAGTAGTAGTAGTAGTGTTAGTAGTAGTAATATTGGTAGTAGTACCTGGAGTAGTAACAGTAGTAGTAGTACTAGTAGTGCTACTAGTGGTAGTAATAGTAGTGGTAGTTGCTGTTGGTTCCCTTATGGGGAGGCGGGGTCCTTGATACCAGCAAGGGGCTCTTGATCCGAGGAATTGGAACTGCCTTCCCCTTGTATACAACGTGATTGTCACCCACCCTGCCCCCCTTCGTTTTATGATGGGTTTAGCGCTTTCCAGTAATAATTATTATTATTGGAAAAGTGCTAAACTCATAGGAGTCAAATAGAATCTTAGGGGATAGCTTGATCCAAGGAAGGGGAGGCTAGGTAGAAATTCCTTGGATAAAGAGCCCTGTCATCCACATCAAGGATACCCACCCCTTGAGTGTAAGAGTATAATCAAGCGCTAAACCTGTAAGGGTCATAAAACACTGCAGTATTAGCTTCGCAAGACCCCATGTCTAGCTAGTATACAAAATCATATGGACTATGGACTACGCTTGCTCTTCCTGGTACTCTGCCTTAACAAAAAACTGAAAGATTGACTACAAATCACCCAGAACAAAATGGTAAGATACATCCTGGACCTGGATCCAGGAGAGCATGTAAGTCAGGATGAATTACAACAATTGGATATGTTGAATGTTGAAGACAGAGTAAAACAGACGTTAAATCATGTTTATAAAATTGCTCACAGTGTCCGGAATATCTTGCTGCCAATTTTGTCAAGGTTGGGAACCAAAGCAATCATAGTACGTATTAGGGGGAGAGAGCACAACTTTTGTAAAATAATCTTCACTTCATGCAGAGTACTAGTGGTACAATAATCTCCCCTCATGTAAAGTACTAGTGGTACAATAATCTCTCCTCATGTAAGTACTAGTACAATAATCTCCCTCTGCGTGCGGCCAACAGTAACAGCCTGGTTGATCAGGCCCTGATCCACCATGAGGCCTAGTCACAGACCGGGCGGCGGGGGCGTTGACCCCCGAAACCCTCTCCAGGTATACTCCAAGTATACTCATGTAGAGTACTAGTGGTAGAATAGTAGAGGAGTTCAGCGCCTCTAGTGGTGAGAGTGGTGGCCTTGAGAGAGGTTCCTTGAAGGTGGTGGTAAGGATCTCTTGATCCAAGGAATGTAATCTATGCCACCTGGGAGTGAACCTATCCTCCCAGGTGGTCCATGACCCCCACGGGTCGAGCGCTCCACCATGAGTAGTACGATAGTAAAGGTGTAGTAGTGCCATCAGTGGTGTAGTCAAAGTTAGTCAGGTTATCAGTGATGGTGTTATAGTGAAGGTCAGGACAGTGACCAACCTCAAGGCCACTAAAGGTCAGTTGAAATTCAGTGATCGTATAGAAGAGAGGAGTTGCTCCTCCTGCCACCCCCGCCGGCTTTACCGCTTCCTCATCCTTTTAATACCCCTAAATAACGTAAGTATTGTCTGGTGACGTATTTGTCAGTACAACAGCAGAGTTGAGCTGCAGCTCCTGGTCCCCACCACCAGTTTGATCACCAAATTATTAATATTTTAATAGTCTTAATTTTCTTTTGGGTTTAATGATAAAGCCACAGGATGGCGAAACGTTTACAATAATGATACCCAGATGTTGCACATGTGTCTTAATTTCAACGGGATTTAATGTCTTAGAGGGGGGGGGTGATTGACTTGAGTGGAGGGGTTTTGATGCGAGGAACTGGAGCTACTCTCCTTCCTCGGATCAAACAATAACTCTCACACTAGGCGTTACATAACCCATAATGGTGTAACTAGTTCTGGGCTATTGTTTTCCAATATTGAAAAATAACTTAGAGAAGGTCTCTTGATTCAAGGAACTTGCGCCTTGTAATCCAGATAGACTTCTATGTAAACAAATTGTTAGTCATCAGATTTATGTGAAAAATATTAAAGAAAAAGAAAGTTTTACTTACTATGTTAAACATTAATGGGTATATCAGTCAGGCAGTAATGTTACTATTTGTATTACATGGTAATGTTTTTCCTATAAATGTAAGTAATGTTCATGGCTATATTGTGAATGTGTTTTGTTTCAGGTGTAGTAACTGAGGATTGCTGTGCCTGGCTGTGTCTGCTGCAACATTGATCAACACGGCAACCTTGACGATCTGAGGAGTGGAGACAACCCCACTAGTGTTAAAATGGAGATGCAGCAGTTGGAGATGTCGTTAAAGGTGGGCAGGGCCCACCTGTAAGTATTTCCAGGTTTTAAGTCCACTAAAGTTTTTGGGCATTGAAGCAGATAGTAATTGTATGTGGTGGGGAGAGTATAGGAACGACTGTAAGCAATTGATATCAAAAGTAGCTTAGTGGGGAAATATTAGCTTATCTCCCGACTAGAGATGAAATCTCTGGTCAGGAAATGAGGGAAAGTATTCTATAGGTTACCTTGAATGGGGTGGAAATAAAAATTGGAGAAATGGGTTTTAAAGCTAGAATTGAAGACTGATTAGATTTTAGGAAGTTTTAATTAATGTAATATCTATATTAGTAGTCTGTATCCATCCTGCAAGATTGGGAGGAAGCTGAGATGAAATGTGTCGGTGATGTATTCATGGCTCAGTTGGTAGTGGCGTCAACTGAAGAACCGGAATTCGATCCCGGCAAAATGGGGATGTTCCCTTGTTACATTTGGGACTGTTCACAAAAAGAAAGGGGGAACACTACAGCAGGCTTCTGGGCCCGGGCGGCCAAATGGGGGAATAAAA
>NC_069490.1:9983211-10026833 GCF_026875155.1 Cherax quadricarinatus
TTTATCTTTAAAAAAAAAAAAAAAAAAAATTTTTAAAAAAAAAATTTTTAAAGTTTTACTTTTAAACCCCGGGGAAAAAGGAAAATTTTTTTTTTAAAAAAATTTATTTTAATTATTTTTATTTTAATTATTTAATTATTTTTTTCGGAACGCTGAAATGCCTTCAATTCCCCCCCACCAGGCGCTGTATAATTCCGGGTTTAGCGCTTCCCCCCTTGATTAAATTAATAATAATAATCATAAAAAATAAACATATTTATTCAGATTTTTTTACATTATACGAAGTGTAAAGGCATAATGTTGTGTGTATGTATATTATTATATTATATTATTATTATTATTTTATTCATAGAAGCGCTAATCCATGTGATCATCAGCGTGGGAAGGGAAATATCAGGTTTGACACACGAAACGGGGAGAGTAAACACGATTCTTGGATAAGAGCTTTTCACCGCATTTAAGCCCTTCACCTCCTAGGAATGGTCGTTATGGCAATTAACACATTTAAGAGGATAATCCACGAATCAGTGACACGAAAATCAGTCTGAACATCACACAGAGTTAATATTTTATACCAACTAAATATGTTAGTTCACAAAATGTATATTAACTCATAAGATGATTTTTCGAAAAGATCTATTTGAAGGGCAGAAAACTCTGCCTGAAAGGGTAATATACAATAAGACATGCACACTTATCCGTGAGACCATTAGGCTTTCAGTGTTTCTGCTACATGAATGTAACACACATTAATGAATTTACAGTTTAAGACAGAAAATAAACACAGTAACAACACAATAATACCAACAGGAAAAATAAAACAAGCTCCACCGTCAGTGTATTATTTACAAATTTATCATCCTAAATTAAGCACATAACATCGTCCATCTTTTCCCCATGTTCTGGAGCCCAGGATAACTTACATTGTGTCACTAAAATTTGTGATCAGTATTGTGTCACTCAAGTTATCAAATGACCTGGGTAACTATTGTGTCACTAAAGTTAGCAAGTGATCAGGGTAATTTTTTTAATGTCACTAAAGTTATCAAGTGACCTGGTAACTATTGTATTGTGACACTAAATTATCAAGTTACCTGGATAATTATTGTAATGTGTGACTTAGATTATCAAAGGACCAGCTACCTTCAAGCCTCCAGTTGGAGACGACAGACGGTGTTCTGAACTTAAGAGTAAACATTCATAATACATAAAAAATATTTACAATCGAACATTTGCCCAGATTATTAAGGCAGTGTGCAAGGCAGTCTTTCATTGGCTATATCAGGCGATATTCTTCATTATGGAAGTATTGGAAATTACATAATGACCTTCACATCTAAGTTCTTAGATCTTATAAAGTAATAGTAATCATTACTTCGCTTGTTAAAGGTCCGAGCGACTGTTTTCAACATATGATTTAAAGTATATTTAGAGTGTATCTCAAATAAAAGAATCAAATGCAAATTATACTTTAAAATTTATGTCAAAAGGGGTATGCATGAACAGAGTTCAGTTTTGCCATTAATAAATCAGCGTGTGTTTCATCACGGAAAAAAAACAGTGTTAAAGTAACAACTCGCCTAAGAATCTTGCCAAAACTGCTGCCTCTGAATTACTCTTACTTGTGATACAATTTATAGTTTGCTCCTTTCATGTGCTGACGATTAAATGGTACCTCATATCCAGGTAGTGCCCGTTTCTGCTGCTACTGGAGAAAATTTAGTCCTTCAATGAGCGGGATGGCTCTTTGACTCAGGAACCCTTGTGGAAGGGAAGGTAGCTCCTTTTTTCTTGTGTCCTGGGATTTTCCAAGTACTTTCAGAAACTGTTTAGTGCTCTGCTCTTTAAGGTGGAATGATGGCAGTTGAATATGTAATATGGAAGTTTCTTAACTATTGAAATAGGTATATTTTGCTTCTATTGGAAGCAGTTGCTAAATATAAACGCTTTACCCCTGCATGAAGCAATTGTTTTATATGAGCTAGAAATAATCTTAGATTTGATGTAACCATAAGGGCACCTCTTACCAGTTTGATATTGATGTTATGGCATATATATAATTATTAGTATATTTTTTATCCAAATCTATGGACCCCTCAAGTTATTTATTTTTTTTTACCGACTCAAGACTTGGTGATACTACGGGACCTCACTGTGCTCTTCTGCTGCTGTTGCTGGTGAAGGAGGCAGCGAACGGCGTTTATCTTACTTCTTTTGTGGGTAGGAGAGAACGTAGAAGACGCGTAAGCATTCTATCAGCCCCAAGAAGCAAACAGTAGCCGTGATGCCAAACAATATCTTGTCGACTGTACCACCTTTGATGTGTACTGGCAGTCCATTAGGAGCCTGCACGAAAGACAGATGGTAAGTGATCTGAATAAACAGGGTAGTGGAAAGGGTCATAAACTTTAAAATATAACCTTGACATGTACTTAAATGTGTTTGATGTTAACACACAAACTTCTTACTAAAACAAGTGCGCATGACACAAGGGTGTGTAAACAAAGCATCGCGTGGGCGCACATGTGGATCAGCCTGTTGTTGATGTAAATTAGTTTACACAATACACCGTCTTATTCATGAGTTAGGGACCATGAAGAGAGAAGCGCCTTGATGCTGGTAAAGGGCTCTTGATTCAAGAAATTTTAACTATTTTTCCCTTTCAGGGGGATATAATATTGGGATTCAAGGTAAAAATTTCGGGGACCATTACCCTCGTGACCCGGGCTTTTATCAAATTTTCTTAGATGGAAAGGGATTACATAATTAAAAATTATTAACAGGGAAAATATATATATTGAGTCCTAAGAAGAAGTGTGCATGATTATATTCATGAGACAAAGAGCGGCATTCCATGTAGTGTTAAATATCTAGCATGTTGTTTCACACAAATGGTGGTAATCGAAAGTACTCTAGGGTTACTAGTTCTCTCTACCTATAAATATCTACTTGAGTTTGAATGGGTTGAACCTCATATCTTGGTCCCGGATCGTAACCTCTGTTACTCTTTTACTTGCCCCATCATTACCTGGAAGAGCTTCATTTTCTGTTGCAGAACTTCTGGCACCTCACCATAGGCCTTTGCAGGCTGTGTGCTGAGCCTCATCGCTGGCACTCTCGTCTGTATGACCTGCTGAAGCAAAACAGGAGTAGAATACTTTCCCAGACTAGTAAATGCGCGTTATAATAACCGATACTAGGAAATTTTCTTCTCAAACATTGGTAAATCAGTGGAATAAATTACCATAATATGTAATAAGAGTTTTTTTTTTCTTTTTACACAGTATACCTCTCCAGTATACTGGAATTTTAAAAAAATATATAATGAACAAATTATTGAAAACGGGATACCACAAGCATAGCATTGCAGCTGTCTGCAAATAGGTAATTAGAATTAGGTAATTTTACGCACACACACACCACACACACACACACACACACACACACACACACACACACACACACATAAGACAAGAGAGAGAGGGGTGGGTTATTGCATCTTCTTGGACTGCAGAAGGCCTTTGGGCACAGTTCCTCACAAGAGATTAGTGCAGAGCTAGGCATCAGGCGCATATACAGGAAGGCCTGCAATGGATCACGAATACCTGACAGGGAGGCAACAAGAGTCATGGTACGTAATGATGTATCACAGTGGGCACCTGTGACGAGCGGGGTCCCACAGGGGTCGGCCCTAGGACCAGTGCTATTTTTGGTATATGTAACGACATGACGAGGTTAGACTCAGAAGTGTCCCTGTTTGCAGATGATGTGAAGTTAATGAGGAGAATTAAATCTGATGAGGACCAGGCAGGACTTCAAAGAGACCTGGACAGACTGGACCCCTGGTCCAGCAAATGGCTTCTCGAATTTAATCCTGCCAAATGCAAAGTCATGAAGATAGGGGAAGGGCACAGAAGACCACCAGACAGAGTATAGGCTAGGTGGCCAAAGACTGCAAACCTCACTCAAGGAGAAAATCTTGGGGTGAGTATAACACCGAGCATGTCTCCGGAAGCACACATCAATCAGATAACTGCTGCAGCATATGGGCGCCTGGCAAACCTGAGAACAGCATTCCGATACCTTAGTAAGGAATCATTCAAGGCACTGTACACCGTGTATGTCAGGCCCATACTGGAGTATGCAGCACCTGTTTGGAACCCGCACTTGATAAAGCACGTCAAGAAACTAGAGAAAGTACAAAGGTTTGCAACAAGGTTAGTTCCAGAGCTAAGGCGAATGTCCTATGAAGAAAGATTAAGGGAAATCGGCCTGACGACACTGGAGGACAGGAGGGTCAGGGGGAGACATGATAACGACATATAAAATACTGCGTGGAATAGACAAGGTGGACAAGGACAGGATGTTCCAGGGAGGGGACACAGAAACAAGAGGCCACAATTGGAAGTTGAAGACACAAATGAGTCAGAGAGATAGTAGGAAGTATTTCTTCAGTCATAGAGTTGTAAGGCAGTGGAATAGCCTAGAAAATGACGTAGTGGAGGCAGGAACCATACACAGTTTTAAGACGAGGTTTGATAAAGCTCATGGAGCGGGGAGAGAGAGGGCCTAGTAGCAACCGGTGAAGAGGCGGGGCCAGGAGCTAGGACTCGACCCCTGCAACCACAAATAGGTGAGTACAAACAAATAGGTGAGTACACACACACACACACATTATAATCTTATTTTATCATTTGTTATTTATTTTAATTTCTTTTTAATCTTATGTTATATAGTTATTACTCTGAGGGGTCTTCATCTCCTAACATAAATATACACTGAAAGTTTACTTTCATCTTTCCGTAATTAAATTATACTTGAATGTTTAGTGTAGGTGATTGCGGCCTTGATGATTCATGTGTAGACTAATCTGCAGCTTACTTAAATTTAAAACCAATATTCCTTTTAAATTTTTTTTTTTTTAAAAATCAAGGGCACAAGTTTGGAAAAATAAAAAAGAAATTTTTAAACCCCCCACCAAAAGTCTAATGCTTCAAATTTAAAAATATATCTAGGGGCTTTTCCCGGTGGTAAATTTTTATCTCGACCCCATGGGCCTTTAAAAAAATTAAATTACGCTCCCAATTTAAAATTGTTCTATAAATTTAAATTTTTAAAACGTTTTTGCCCTTGTCGCTATTTCTAAATTCATCACTGAATTTAAAATCATTTAATTATTTTTTTTAAAATCAAAAATCAGAAAAAATTAAAACCCACACCTTTTTTTGTTAATTATACGTGACGTTTTTTTCTTTTCCCGGTGGAAAAAGTTTGTTTTGTATTTCCCCGGGAAATTGAAAAAAATGTAGAGTGTGTCAGGGACGAGTCAAGGTCACTCGCTTTTGGGGGAATTTTAAAAAGTTATATTTCCCAATTTTTTCCATTGCAATACTTCCTTTGCAGTGGGGCAGCTTTTATATCGCCGTATCCCCCTCTAAAAGGGAGGGCGGGGGGAGTGGCTTGAGGGTAGGGGAAGGGTTCGAGAAAGGGGAATTGGAGTTCCCTTTCCCCCTTTCGGGGATTAAAATTTTTTTTGTTCCCTTCCCAGGCAATGCCGACCTTACGGGCTTAGTATTCCCCAGAAAAAAGTTTAAACCAATCCCTCTTTTATTGCGTTTTTTTCAAGTCCGTCACAAAAGGGTTTATTCCCAAAGTAATTTGTTTTTCCTAAAGGGGGGAAAAAAAATTTATAAAATTTTTAAAACTAATTTTGAACTACATTGGTTGCTTCCCGGGGATGATCTGCCCACAAAGACGGCTAGGGTTTTGCCCCCGCTTGGGGGACTTTGGCTGTTTGTTGGGGAAAAAATGCGAGTAGTGGGAGACAAGGAAAAAAGGGAACCAACACCCTTTTTCGGTTGCGGGTCCCCAGTTAGTGCTGTAAAACCTTTCCCAAAGGCTGCCAAGTACAGTGTTTAAGCACTTTTTGCCCCTTTAAACTCATCCCCCACCCAAAAATTAAAAGTAAAAAAAAATAACAATTATTCTTTCATTTTAAAAAATTTCTACAATTTAGCATGGATGGGGTTTTTAAAATGAAAGCTTTTGGAAACATTTGATGAAACAAAAAGAGCTGTGTATTGTGTTTTTCCCAAAATAAGTGTATTTCTCGTCTACGTAAGTTTACATATCTCAGTGTAGACATATAAAAAAATTGAAATCAATGTAATACATTTGAGAGGGGGTGTTTTCCAATATTTTTTGGGGGGAATAACATTTTCTTTGATTTTAAATTGTACAATCCAAACGGGTTTTTAATGATCCACACCCAGTTGAGGAACTTTTTAAACTTAAAAAATAGGGAAAAAAGTAAAAAGGGAAAACTGGAACATCCCAGAAATAAAAAAATCTTGGACTAATACGTTTTTTTTAAATTTTTAAAGATTTCTGCGAGTCCTCAAAAACCTGTTAAAAAACTGTTAAATTTTCAAAAATTCTTATTCTTTATGACTCAAAAAATGTAATGACCGATTGCAAAAAACCATCCCCCGGCCGGGTTTTGAACCGCGGTATAGAGTCTCAAAACTCCACCCGTGGGCGTTACCCACTGGCCCAGTTTAGCCACAATAAGATTCATCTAATGGTTTGTTCTCCCATGGGGAAGGTTGCCCCGGCCCACGGGGCCCACAAATGAAAGTTTTTAAGGGAAAACCCCAGCTTTTTTTGCAAAAAAGGATTACTGTTTATGTTATTCATTAAAATGGGGTTTATCATCCCTGGGGGGTTTTGGGGGTAAACGACCCCGCGGCCCGGTCTGGGGACCAGGCCCCCAGGGGTCGGGGGCTTGATAAAACCGGGGCGGTTTATGTTGGCTGCCCCGCAACCGACGTTCAAACCCACCCCCGGCTGGTCATTTTACGGGCCCATAGGTATTTCAGTGCCTTCTTGAGACAGCCGGGGAAATTTTTTGGAAACCCCCCTGATGTTTTTTGCTGGGAAAAAAGTTGAACAGTCTTGGGCCCCTGACACTTATTTTTGGGTGGGAAAAATTTTCCGCTATCTTATATCATGCAAGCAAATGTTATTCTTTTTTTTTTGAATTGAAACTATTGTATTAAAAAAAAAGTTTTTCTTTTTTATTATGTTAAAATATAAAAACATAAAAATTTTTCCTAAATTTAAATTTTAAAATATACATAAATTTGGGAAAACCCAAAATTGTTTTTCATTTTGGGTTTATTTTTTAAACCCCATTGCTATGCAGCTCACCTCTGTGAAAGGGGGAAAAGATATTTTAATTCATAAAAAGTGAAAAAAATAAACTGTATAATGTGAGGCCCCCACAATTTTTGGTGTTATATGCAAAAGAGATACGTACCCTGTGTATTTACGGGATTTTACAAATCTCAGTTTTATAAAAAGGGTGAATTCCTCTATTTTTTTTAAAAAAGAAATACACCAGTTGGTATATACACTATGTTTTTTCAAACTTAGCGGGGAGATGCGGGAAAGGCGCTAGTTTTTAAGCAAACAAGCGATGACTTGGCAACGTTTGGGAACGCCTATGTGTCCTGTGGGCCCCGCTGCACCCCAAACATTTTCCCTTGTTTTTACTTTTTTTTAAAACTATCAAGTTCATTTAATTTCTTTATCAACTTTTACCGTTAGAGAAATGTTGTTTTCCAGTGCCCTTTCCCCAAAACTCTTTTTTAAAAAATATATTAATGAAATTTTTATGAGTGTTCGGTATGAAACCCAGTTTTTTTATTAAAACCCGATAAAGTGGGCCCCGGGCCAGTTTTCCAGTGGGGAAAATTTTGCATAATTTACGAATTTTCGTTTCATAAATGTTCTGTGTGTTGACTGGGTTTTAGTTGTTAATTATTCAGTAAAACGGGACACACAGGCTTTTATGTTCTTGGGTTTTTATAAAAAAATTTTCCCAATTTTTAAATATGTATGTGTGTGTGTCTATATATATTTTATATATTTTATTTTTTTAATATATTAAAAATTATATATATAATATTTTTAAATATATATATATATAATATATATATATAAAATATATATATATATATATATTTTATATATATATATATATAATATATATATATATATTTTTAAAACAAGTGGGCCCGTCCCCCAAACCGAGGCGGGTGACCCAAAAAGAAAAAAAATCCCAAAAAAAAAATGTTTTCCCAACCTTAAACCATTTCCCCAAACCCCAAACCATTATCCTTTTTTTTAAAGAGGGGGTCAGAATAAAACAGTTTAGAAGCATATGGTTTTAAAGAAAACCAACAAAATCCCCCAAAGGCCAATCCCCCAAAACCACTCCTTAAGTGCAGGCATTGTATTTCCCATTTCCAGGGTCAAGTCCGACTATATGAAAAAAAACCCCCGGTTTTCCCTGAATCCCTTCACAAAATACCCCCCTGTCCCCACCCCCAAAGATCATGGCCCCAAAATACCATTCGTCTCCATTCACCCCTATCTAAAAACGCTCCGCACGCTTGGGGAAAAGGTCCAACCCCCCTCGCCCACAAAACCCCCTTTTCCCCCCTCTCCCCAAACCCCTTTTTCGAGGACGCCCCTACCTCCCCTTTCCCCTTCCCTATGGGTTTTCTATGCTTTCAATGTCTTTCTATTTGACCCCATTCTCTCTAAAGGGCCCAAAACCCCCAAAACCCCTCTTTCACCCCTTGACTTTTACTTTTTTTAAAACTCCACACCTTTTCCAAATTTTCCAACACCCCCAAAATTTCTGCATTTATTTACCCCACACATTGCCCTTAGACAGGACATTCCCCTGTTTTCCAAACCATCCCCCTCGTGTGCATTTACCCCCCAAAGCCCCACACCCATATAAGGGGTGTGGTATACTATTTTTCATACTTCCCCTTCTTTGCCCCCATAAGATAACGTTTTTTGACCCCACATTTTTCCCCTAAAATGCACCATCACCTTTTTTCCTCTTTCAATTTTTTGGGTTTAACCCCCATCCTTAAAAAAAATCCACCCGCCGAACGTCAATCCCAAGTATCTAAAAACATTCCTTTTTCCCTTTTACTCCCCCCAAAAATTGATTTTCCAATTTTCTTTATTTTAAACCCCAAATTTGTTTCCTCATCCCCCTTATCTTTTCTTGTTCATTTTTCAATTTTTTCCCCTTTTTTCCCCCCTTTCCCCAAAACCCCTCCCAAAACCCTTTAAATTTTTTTTTTTAAAAATCCCCCAAAAAGCACATTTTTCATAGAAAAAAAGTAACTGGGTTTTTTCCCCATTTGTTTGTTTCCCCCCTTTTTAAATTCCCCCCCTTTCCCCCGGGAAACCCTAGCATTTACTTTTTTAAAAACCCCCACTATAAAATTTTTAAAAACCTTGGTGAAAAAAACACTCCCTGTCTAAGACCTACTTTTAGGGGAAAGTATTCTCCCTTCTTCTACCCCCCCTAACCTGAGCCCCCCTTCTCATAAAAATTTTTTACCCCCATTAGTAACTTACCACTACCATAAATTTCCCAAAACATCTCCCAAATTTGCTCATCTTTTCCACACCCTATGCCTTTTCTAAACCCAAAAAAATGCAAAAAAAACCTTCCCAAATTTATTAATACTGTTAAAATATTTGGGAATTAAATTTGAAAACCCATTTGCCCAAACCCCCTCCCACTTGAATCCTCCTTGCTACCCGCAATTACTTTCTGTTTACCTCTAATTTTTTCCCAATTAAAACCTCCGTACCTTTTCCGGGTTACTCAATAAATTTAAATTCCCTATTTTTTTTCAAAATCTTTTGCCCCTTTCCCCTTTTATAAAAGGGAAAAACCCAGCTTCCCCCAATCCTAGGTCCCTTCCCTTTTTCATATATTTATTAAAAAAAAAATTCCCAACCCCCCAAAACCCCTATACCCCCCGTTTTTAAATTTTTTGTCTTTGTTTCCCATCATTTCCCAGCTGCTTTACCCCCTTTCTTTTAAAAGTAATGCCTCCCGTACCCACCACACAACATTCTGCTTTTTCTTCACCCCAAAAAAAAAAGGTTTACCTCCCTGCCCAAAGGGCTTGAAATTACGCCTTTCCCTTTTTTTCCTAAAAATTTTAAAATTTTCCTCAAAATATTCTCGCCTTCACCTAATACTCCCTTTCCCCCATTACAAACCCTCCCCACTCGTTCTTAACTGCAAACCCATATTTTCCCCTAGGCTTTCTTAACTTGTTTAACTCACTCCAATTTTTTTTTTTAAATTTTCATTAAAATTTCTTGACGTGGCCCTCTCCACTCTATCATCTGCTTCCTTTTTGCACTTTCTCACCCTCTTTTCCCCCCTTTTCTTTTACTTCCATTACTTGTCTTTTTTAAAACCACTTTTGTTTGGGAAAAACCCTTTCTTAAGCTAACTTTTTCTCTTATTTCACCCCTTTTTACTTCATCTTTTCCCCCCCAATCCCCTTTTTCCCTCCTGCCCCCCCCCCTTTTAACCAAAAAACTTTGCCCCACATTTTAATACTGCATTTTTAAAACTTTTCCCAACCTCTTCAACCCCCCCATTTACTCATCTTTGCACAGCCCCTTTCTCCCAATAGTCGCTTATATCTCCCCCGAATTCCCCCCCCCTTAGTTTTTTACATTTTCCCTCCCTCTTCCCCTTGTTGTTGACCTTCCTTTTTTCCCCACCCCCCCTTTTTTCCTCTAATGTAGCTACAAAAAAAAAGACCCGATCCCTCATTTGCCCCTTTTTAAACATGTAAAACCCTGGAGCCAAACCATAACCCTTTTTGATCCACTCCAAAAATTAAAAAAATACTTTTTTAGTGTTTTAAAATCATACTTGTTATTTTTTTTCCCCTCTTTTTCATAAAATTTTTTTTTTGTTTTTTTTTAAAACTTTTTTTTTTTACCAAATCTCTTTTTTTACACTTTGTAAATTTAAAAGGCCCCCCATTTCATTCCCCCTTGGGCCCCCAAATTTTTACCTACTACCCCCCTCCAAAACTTTTTTAAAACCCCACTTTAGTTTGAAACCCCCAACCCCCATTATTTCCACACTTGTTTCAAAACCCCCCACGATTTATTTCAACATTTCCCAAAATTCTCTCTTTTTAAACACTTTGTTTTTCTCCGGGTTTGCATACACGCGGTTTACTAAAACCCCACTTTTCACACCCAGTCTTTTTTTTACTCCACTTAACCCTTTTAAATTTATACATTTATGCCCCTTTTTTTCCCTGCCATGGGTTATCCTTCAACATTATTGTTACCTTTTTAGTTTCTAACCCCCTTTTTTTTTTTTTGAAATCCCTGCCCTAACCCCTTTTTTATTCCTCTCCATTAAAAACTTCCCCCCCCCTTCAACTTTGTTTCATTTAAACCCAGGACATCAGCTTTTTCTTTCCCATTTTTTTTAAATTCCACAAAAATCTCTTTTTATCATTTGAAAAAAAGAAACTTCAGATTTCCCATTTTGCCCTTTTCTTTTTTTTTTTTATTAATTTTTTAAAAAAAAAGGGGGGTTATAGTTCAGGTTTTCCCCGGAAATTTTATTTGATTTTTTTAAAAAAAACACAAAGGGGTTACGGAGGGTTTTTAACCCATTTTCCCCCAGGGGATTTTTAAAAAGGAAAGAAAAAAGCCCAAAAAATTTTAAGAAAAAACCCAAAGGGAAAAACTCGATGAGTGTGCGAAAATAAAAATGTCATGTATGTGTAGTGTGCCCAATTTGTAATTTAGAAGTAGCAAGACATACTGTAATCTTCCCTATTTCGGGAGACAGACGAAAGGGCACCCCAAAAATTTCCCACCATTTATGTAAAACAATTTCAGGGTTTGTTTTACACCCACTTGGGGGGGTGTGTCCCACCTCTAGAACTGTCCCGGGGACCTTCAAACCAGAGGGAAAAGGGAAAAAACTTGCTTAGGGAAAACTAAAGGGTTTCCCCGAAGTGTTGGGGAAATTTTTCCCCACCCCCCCCTGTATTTTTTTTATATTTTATTTAAAGACAAAAAAAACATTTACAAAGCAGGGCACAAAAATAAAAAAAAAAAATAGAAAGTAAAACCAAAATAGATAAAAACTCAGAGTCATCTCGAAAACTTTTCCAGCTCCCCCGTGGGGGGCCACTGCCCCGAATGATGCAGGCATTTCCTTTTGGATTGGGAACACGAGTCTGAAAGAGGAAAATGGTCGCCCCGTGGTCCTTGGTTTTTATGACGAGCTTTTCCCCAGCTCTTTGGGAACTTTAGAGCCCCCACCCTTTC
Source organism: Cherax quadricarinatus (assembly GCF_026875155.1). NCBI lineage: Eukaryota > Metazoa > Arthropoda > Malacostraca > Decapoda > Parastacidae > Cherax > Cherax quadricarinatus. The sequence goes on from NC_069490.1 coordinate 9,995,413, forward strand.
CCATGCTCCCAAAAGGGCTCCGACCCCTTTTTGGGTGAAGTAAAAAGGGGGGAAAGGGCGTCATATTTGCGGGGTTTTTTTGGGTTTCCCGTGGTGGGGGAGCCCACCCCCCTTTGCCCGATATGGCAAATGGGGTCTGCCAATGTGGGGCCGGTGTTTGTCCCCGGCAATTGCTTTCCATCCTTCCAGGGTGCATGTGGCTCTATCAAGGGGCGCTTTTTTTCAAAAAAAAAATAATCGCAGCTTTAATAATGCTCCATGGCAGATGGAACCCTACGTCTTTTGAGGGCGTTTTTGAAGTAAGGTATAAATCATTGTTTGGTTTTAAAAAAACCTTCCCCGGGTTCGTTTTGGAACAGTTTTTATGTTGTGTATTGTTATTTCTTTCTTAGGGGGGGAATGCTGATGATGGGGGTTTAATTTTACCCAAAGGGGTTATTTCCAAATTTCTTTAAAAAATGTCCCATGAAACTGCATGTCCCTTCCCCCTGCTTAAAAATTTAAATTTAAAACCCACTTTATAAAAAGTTTTAGTATGCTAAACATTTAAAATTTTTGTAAGTAAAAAAGAAAAAAGAATAAGAAAAAAATTTAAAAAAACTTACCCATCGATCACAAATTTCACAGGGAAAAACTTATTTCCCAAAGAAAGGATGATAAAATTTGTTATTTTAATCGGGGGGAGCGCTAAAACCATAGGTTATACCCCGCATGTGGGGGGGAAAGGAAGGCATTTTGGGCAAATTTAGGGGGAACTGGGGCACAGATCCCCAATTTCCTAGATCAAAAAGCCCCAACCAGCAACAAGAAAAACCCCCCTTTAGGGGCCAAAGGGTTAAAGGGAAAAACTCCATTTGGAAAAGTTCAATGGTTTTTTGGGTCGAAAGGAATTTATACGTAAAAATTTTGGTTTTTAGGGGGGTTTTGTTGGATTCACATTGTTGGGAGTTTTGGCAGTAAATGTTTGGGTTTAAAAATGTTTAAATCCAAAGTGTTCAAAAATGTGGGGTGTTGTTGGGAATTAGTTTTGCCAAAAAAACATAGTGTCACAGCTGTGACAGGGTTTTGTGTCACAAACTGTGACAGTTTTTGTGTCACAGCTGTGACATTTAGTTTTCACCCGTATGAAGTTTTGGTCACGTGTGACGTTTTGTGTCACAGCCCTTTACAGTTTAGGTCCCCCTGTGACAGTTTTTGGGGTCACAGCTATGCGTTTAGTTTTCACAGCTTTGACCGTTTGTTTTCACAGCTTTTTGAAAGTTTTTGTGTCACGCTTTTGACGTTTTGTTTTCCGGCTATGCCCTTTAGTGTCACAGCTATGACGTTTTTGTGTTTACAGCTATACGTTTGTGTAAGCCCTTTACAAATTTAGTGTCACAGCATGACCGTTTGTGTCACAGCTTTTGGGCAGTTTTTTTTTTCAAGTATGACAGTTTTGTGTACAGCTATGAAGTTTAGTTTTAAAAGGCCCGACAGGGTTTTGGGTCACAGCTATGACAGTTTTGTGTAAAAAGCTAAGACAGTTTAGTGTCAAGCTATGACAGTTATGATCATAGACTCAGAAAGGGTTTTTAATTTAACTTTTTATAATTCTTTGAAAATTTGAGACTTTGTTGTGTATTTAAGCTTAAAAATTTTTTTTAAATCATTTTGGGGAAAAAAAAAAATTTTAAAAGTTTTTGAGTTATTTTTTAAAAAAAACTTTTTTTATTTGTGAAAGTTAAATTTTGAAAAAAAGAAACCCCCTGTATTTATTTTTTTTTTTTTTGGGTATTTATTAAAAAAAAAAAATTGTGAAAAGGGGAAAGATGAGAACCCCTGATATAAAAATTTAAAAATAACTGCCCGGTCGTGACAGCCTGGAAAATGACGGGTGGATAAGGAAACTTTAAAACTGGGAAATAATGCCCGGTTTTGACCTTTAAAAATCGTTTGTGTTTCATCTGGAATATTGCCAAAGGGTTTACGGCCGTTCAGGGAGGAGAAATTCAGAGCTGGAAAAGATGCAGAGGGTGTTCATGGCCCAAAATAGGCCCAAAATTTAAAAAATTTAAATTTTTGGAAACCCCCTTAAAAATCTTAAATGTTTTACTCAAGGGGGAGGGAGATATATGGGTAAACCTTCCCGGAAATTATCAAGGGCCTTGTCTTAAATCGGACCCCTGCCATAGCCCAAAATGCTTTTTGAGAAGTCTTTTACTAAGAAGGCTAGAATTTACTCAGAGTATGGTAGTTCCAATTCCATGATTTAAAACCCCCCCCCCTGTTTAAAGGGGCAAAGGAAACGTTCTGGGCCCCAGGGCCCGATGTTTTTCAAGACAAGACCCAAGCTTTTTTGATTGACGGGGAATACATAGATCCCTCCCTTTAGTCACTGGGGAAATTTCCCCTCGGTTGATTATGATTATAATACAATCAAAAGGGAAAGAGTTCAAAAATAAATTTTTAAATAGGTTTAAAAAAAGAAAAGACTTAAAAATTGTGTCCCTTTCCAAAAAATTTGGGGCAAGTCTCTCCTGGGCCCCGGGGCTTAATCAGATGATGGGCCTGTAAAGTGTTTGGGGAACCGCTGGGGCCCCCCGGAGCTAGTGTTTGTGCCATTTTTACAAAACAAGGGAGATTCCCCAAGATGTGCATATTTCCAAAAAGTATATCGGTTTAACAAAAGGTTTTTGGTTACAGTGGAAAATAGGATTCCTTATAAGTGGTTTCGTTTAGTTTTATTAGCCCAATTACATTTAATTTGGATAAACCCGGGGGGATGTTTTAAAGATTTTTTGGGGGTGAAAGTTAACCCGGCAAAAAGGGCAGTTTCTTTCGGAAAAACACGCCTGACTGTGGTAAAAAAGGTGCTTTCCTAAAATGATCGTATCTCCAAGAATGTGGGGGTTTTTAGTGTGGCGGTGGGCCCGGGAAAGAGGTCAATAAGGTTTTGGGGGGATTGGGGGTTTAAAAAGGGGGTTAAAAAAAAAAACAAAAAATCATTGCTAAGGAGGTTTAGCATGGAAATGTGGAAGTGGGGCGCACTGAAAAAAGACCTTTAACACGGAGATAGGTTTCTTAGCTTCCCAAAATTTTCTCCTGTCAGCAAGGGCCTCAGTTTTATTTTACTTTTCTCCCATCAGTTTGATTTTAATAGCGTGCCCCCCCCCCCAGTTGTCATCCTATCGACGACCTATGTAGTGGGCTAATTTTGTTCCTATCGCATGGTCTGTAGTGGGTAATTGTCGTCCTATCAGCATGACCCATGTAGTGGGCTAATTTTTCGTCCATTTTAGCATGACCCAAGTTGTAGGCTAAATTTTGTCCTATCAGGAGAAACCCATGTTGTGGGGCTAATTTTCGTCCTTTAGCCCTGACTATGTTGTGGGGGTAATTGTCGTCCTATCAGCTGAACCCATGTAGTGGGGTAAAATTTTCGTCCTTTTCGCATGCCTTGTGTGGGGGGTTTAAATTGGGCGTTGTCGCAGACCTATGTTTGTGGGTTAAATTGGGGTTCCCATCAGCATGACCCAAGTAGTTGGCTAATTTTTCGTTTTCAGCAGACCCATGTGTGGGCTAATTTTGTCCTTTTCAGTTTCCTTTTGTAGTGGGCTAAATTTTGTCCTATCAGCATGACCTATGTGTGGGGGTAAATTTTGTCCTATCAGCATGACCTAGGTTTTTTTGGGTAAATTTTCGGGCCTTCAACAAAGGGCCCAGTAGTGGGTAATTGTCGTCCTATCAAACATGACCCCATGTAGTGGGCTAAATTTTATCCTTTTCAGGGATGCCTATGTAGTTGGGGTAAATTTTCGTCCCATCAGCATGACCTATGAGTGGGCCCAATTGTTGTCCTATCAGCCCTGCCTTTTTAGTGGGTATTTTTCGTTTTTCGGCATGACATGTGTGGGCCCAAAATTGGCGTTATGCAAGGCCATGTAGTGGGCTTTAAATTTTGTATTTTCCCTTTATGAAACCTTTTCCCCTGGGCTTAAATTTTCGTCCAAACGGATGACCCATTGTGGGGCTAAATTTTTCTATCAGGGATGACCTATGTAGTGGACTTAAAAGTCGTCCCTTTTAGCGACCCATGTAGGGGTAATTTTCGTATATCGCATGACCTATGTGTGGACTAATTGTCGTCCTTCAGCATGGGAAAAATGTGTTGGGGGTAATTGTCGTCCAAAGGCCCCTGAATATGTAGTGGGCTAATTGTCGTCCAAACAGCGTAAACCCATTAGTGAAACTAAATTTTGTCTATCGCATGACCTGTTTTTTTTGGTTGGGGGTAATTTTGTCCCACCCGGGTGACCTATGTAGTGGGCCCAAATTTTCGCCCCTTTTTTTATGCTATGTTGTGGGGTATTTTTGGGCCTATCGGGATGACCTCAAAGTGTATTTAAATTTTTGAAGCCCCGAAAAATCGTTTAAACAATTTTGAGTTAAAAAAGTGGGCTCGGTTTTAAGTGAATATCAACATGGTTTTTCAAGAGTTCGCTCTTTTTTCTAAGAAATTTTCCAACTTTTATTTTTCCCAAGTTTCAAGCCCAAACCCCCAATTTACAGAGTTCGCTTTACCGCGAGGGGGTTTCACAAAAAAAAGCAGTTTTCAATTAAAATATTCTTCATTAATTTATTAATTTGCAACTCATATCCCGCTAAGGGCGAAAAATTTTTTTAATGTGTGTACTGGTTTTTACATTTTTTTTGGTGCTATATTGTAAATTAATATTTGGGTAGTGTAAAAATTTTTTTATATAGCTTTTTGTTTTTTTGAAATTTAAAAAGAAAAATTTTGATTCATTTTACAGTTATTTTTGCTTTTACAGCTGTAGCTGGGGAAATTAAAACCCGCTTTTATAAAGGGGGCCCCCTATTCTTTAAGAGTGGCCCTGAATAAATAATACGAATTTGGTATGTAGTCTCAAAAGGGTTTGTGGAATCTGACAAGGAAAAAGGGGAAAAAAAGTCTAGCCCTAAGGTTTTTTTTATTTTTTAAATTTTTTGACCTCTATTTTTTGGGCGGTATCTTTAAAGAACATTTCGTGAAACTAGGACCCGGGTAGTTTAAGGCAGTTTCTCAGAAAAAAGGTTAATCCCAATAAGAGAACAAATTTGATTTAGGAAAAAATGGAGTAAAAGCCATCCTTTATTTTCGTGTTTCGCGAAAGCTTTTTTTCAAAAGTTTCAGTGGTTTGGTCGCAAAAAAGGGGTCGCTTTTACTTAAAGTCTCCTTTTACCCTCGTTCGGTTTTTTTATTTAAATTTTTTTTCAAATTTTTTTGGGGAAAGCGTTTCGCTCAGGGATAAAATCTCGGAGTGGAACGTTGTCTTAGTAAATTTTTTTTGTGCTCTGCTTTTTTTGCATTAAAAAAAAATTTTTTAAGGGTAAGAGGGAGGATTTCTGGTCCAAGTCGGACCCTTTAAAGTTGTATAATTCATTCCCTATGTGTGGGTTATTTGTGTATTTCGTTTAGTTTGTTGCAGCGTTACTCTGCCCATCCCCCGGTTTCGATCCCCAAACTGTCGCTAAAAACCCCGGTAGTTAATTTCCCAGGTGAAAAGGCAAAAAAATATAAAGGGAAAAAGGTTAAGTTTTCACACGCCAGGAATCGGAAAACCCGGGCCCCCAGGGGGGTGAAACCCCAGGGAAATTTTTTTCCAAAAGACCATGGGGGGGGGTTTGTTCCCCGGGTTTGAGATTTTTGGTCAAAAAATAGGTTTTTTTTTCCCGGAGCAAGGAATTTGGGCCGGCGTCTAAAAAGGTGTGGGTTGGTTGGAGGGGTTTTAAATTTTTGGTTTTTAAAACCCCATCGACCACACGGAGTCATTAAGGTACATGCCTATTGACCACAGTCCAAAATACTTTAATCCTAAGATAGGGAAGAAACTAAATCAGATTAATACCTGAAAGCTAATACCTCACTTGAAATATCCGTTGTTATGGTTAATATATGTCACCTCCCACCCATCCCCTAACCAAGAGAGTATCCAGACCTGGTGCAAAGCCACAGTCCCGGGCTCCTGGTGGATCAAAGTCTAATCATTCAGGATGTTACTGCTGGTGGCACGTACTGTTCCTAACTGTTGTTGTTGTATATTATTTCGAAGAGACCTTCCAACAAGATGGCCTTGAACAGAAACAAGGGGAGTGCGGTTTTCATTTAATTCAATATACTTCTTAGGTTTACGTAAACTAGCCTAATCTAACCAACAGGATGCATACAAAGTGCATAAAACTGTTAAACTAAATATATAAATTAACCCGGTTTAACCTAACTTAACCCAATGCAACCCAACCAAACCTAACTTATGCACAAGAAAATATTATTTTCAAGTGTACATAGAGCGTTAGAGGAAAGTTTGTTGTTCATTGATTGTTATTACTCAATATTTTTCTTATGGTTGATTCCTGTATACCATGGTGCGTGTTACTCAGTAGGTACCCCCCACGTTATCCTCCTCCCACTCAGTACCATGGTGCGTGTTACTCAGTAGGTACCCCACGTTTCCTCCTCCCACTCAGTACCATGGTGCGTGTTACTCAGTAGGTACCCCACGTTATCCTCCTCCACTCAGTACCATGTGCGTGTTACTCAGTAGGTACACCCCACGTTATCCTCCTCCCACTCAGTACCATGGTGCGTGTTACTCAGTAGGTACCCCCACGTTATCCTCCTCCCACTCAGTACCATGGTGCGTGTTACTCAGTAGGTACCCCCACGTTATCCTCCTCCCACTCAGTACCATGGTGCGTGTTACTCAGTAGGTACCCCACGTTATCCTCCTCCCACTCAGTACCATGGTGCGTGTTACTCAGTAGGTACCCCCACGTTATCCTCCTCCCACTCAGTACCATGGTGCGTGTTACTCAGTAGGTACCCCCACGTTATCCTCCTCCCACTCAGTACCAATGGTGCGTGTTACTCAGTAGGTACCCCACGTTATCCTCCTCCCACTCAGTAACCATGGTGCGTGTTACTCAGTAGGTACACCCCACGTTATCCTCCTCCCACTCAGTACCATGGTGCGTGTTACTCAGTAGTTACCCCCACGTTATCCTCCTCCCACTCAGTACCATGGTGCGTGTTACTCAGTAGGTACACCCCACGTTATCCTCCTCCCACTCATACCATGGTGCGTGTTACTCAGTAGGTACCCCCACGTTATCCTCCTCCCACTCAGTACCATGGTGCGTGTTACTCAGTAGGTACCCCCACGTTATCCTCCTCCCACTCAGTACCATGGTGCGTGTTACTCAGTAGGTACCCCCACGTTATCCTCCTCCCACTCAGTACCATGGTGCGTGTTACTCAGTAGGTACCCCCACGTTATCCTCCTCCCACTCAGTACCAAGGTGCGTGTTACTCAGTAGGTACACCCCACGTTATCCTCCTCCACTCAGTACCATGGTGCGTGTTACTCAGAGTTACCCCCACGTTATCCTCCTCCCACTCAGTACCATGGTGCGTGTTACTCAGTAGGTACACCCACGTTATCCTCCTCCACTCAGTACCATGGTGCGTGTTACTCAGTAGGTACCCCCACGTTATCCTCCTCCCACTCAGTACCATGGTGCGTGTTACTCAGTAGGTACCCCCACGTTATCCTCCTCCCACTCAGTACCATGGTGCGTGTTACTCAGTAGGTACCCCCACGTTATCCTCCTCCCACTCAGTACCATGGTGCGTGTTACTCAGTAGGTACCCCACGTTATCTCCTCCCACTCAGTTACCAAGGTGCGTGTTATCAGTAGGTACCCCCACGTTATCCTCCTCCCACTCAGTACCAAGGTGCGTGTTACTCAGTAGGTACACCCCACGTTATCCTCCTCCCACTCAGTACCATGGTGCGTGTTACTCAGTAGGTACCCCCACGTTATCCTCCTCCCACTCAGTACCATGGTGCGTGTTACTCAGTAGGTACCCCCACGTTATCCTCCTCCCACTCAGTACCATGTCGTGTTACTCAGTAGGTACCCCCACGTTATCCTCCTCCCACTCAGTACCATGGTGCGTGTTACTCAGTAGGTACCCCACGTTATCCTCCTCCCACTCAGTACCATGGTGCGTGTTACTCAGTAGGTACCCCCACGTTATCCTCCTCCCACCTCAGTACCATGGTGCGTGTTTACTCAGTAGGTACCCCACGTTATCCTCCTCCCACTCAGTACCAAGGTGCGTGTTACTCAGTAGGTACCCCCACGTTATCCTCCTCCCACTCAGTACCATGGTGCGTGTTACTCAGTAGGTACCCCACGTTATCCTCCTCCCACTCAGTACCATGGTGCGATGTTACTCAGTAGTACCCCACGTTTATCCTCCTCCCACTCAGTACCATGGTGCGTGTTACTCAGTAGGTACCTCCACGTTATCCTCCTCCCACTCAGTACCAAGGTGCGTGTTATCACAGTAGGTACCCCCACGTTATCCTCCTCCCACTCAGTACCATGGTGCGTGTTACTCAGTAGGTACCCCAACGTTATCCTCCTCCCACTCAGTACCATTGCGTGTGTGTTACTCAGTAGGTACCCCCACGTTATCCTCCTCCCACTCCAGTACATGGTGCGTGTTACTCAGTAGGTACCCCCACGTTATCCTCCTCCCACTCAGTACCAAGGTGCGTGTTACTCAGTAGGTACCCCACGTTATCCTCTCCCACTCAGTACCATGGTGCGTGTTATCAGTAGGTACCCCACGTTATCCTCCTCCCACTCAGTACCATGGTGCGTGTTACTCAGTAGGTACCCCCACGTTATCCTCCTCCACTCAGTACCATGGTGCGTGTTACTCAGTAGGTACCTCCACGTTATCCTCCTCCCACTCAGTACCAAGGTGCGTGTTACTCAGTAGGTACCCCCACGTATCCTCCTCCCACTCAGTCCCCCATGGTGCGTGTTACTCAGTAGGACCCCAACGTTATCCTCCTCCACTCAGTACCATGGTGCGTGTTACTCAGTAGGTACCCCCACGTTATCCTCCTCCCACTCAGTACCATGGTGCGTGTTTACTCAGTAGTACCCCCACGTTATCTCCTCCCACTCAGTACCATGGTGCGTGTTACTCAGTAGTACCTCCACCTTCCCCCACCAACTACTCAGTGGGGGCTCCCCACCTCTTGTCCCGTGACTAAATTCTACAATGTAATTGGCACAATTTCCATGTGTATATCTGGCCATCCCGTCACGTTATGTTTGTCTTCATGGTGTGTAGTCGCCTAGTTGTGGTTGTGAGGCTAGGTTGTCAGATCCCGATCCCCTCTGATACTCACAACGCCAGATACATCATGAGCCCTGACCACTATCTGATTACGTATTGTATATATTGCAACTTTATTTATTTCTGCAGACTGATGTTTGCAACATATATGATGAGAGGTGAGGGAGGGGGGACGTGGCCTTGTGAGAGACAAGTGATGGTAGGTGTGTGTCCCGGTCCTCCTGTGGACTGTCATGTGAGTCATGTCAACATCAATCACTCACCACACTAATGACTTCACAGCTCTACCCCCCCCTCCTCCATATGTTTCCACGCCCTCTCTTCAGTACCCGTTCCTCAGTAACATCAAAACCCGTTCCTCAGTACCCGCTCCTCAGTACCCACCTCAGTACCACCTCCTATGTACTCAATTCTCAGTACCCACCTCCTCAGTACCACCTCCTCAGTACCCCCTCCCGTACCACCTCATACCCACCTCCTCAGTACCCACTCTCATTACCACCTCAGTACTCACCTCAGTACCCACCTCAGTACCTACCTCCTCAGTACCCATCTCAGTACCCACCTCCTCAGTACCCACTTCCTCAGTACCCACCTCCTCAGTACCCACCTTCTCAGTACCCACCTCAGTACCCACCTCCTCAGTACCCACCTCCTCAGTACACATCTCAGTACCCACCTCAGTACCCACCTCCTCAGTACCCACCTCCTCAGTACCCATCTCAGTACCCACCTCCTCAGTACCCACCTCCTCAGTACCCACCTCAGTACCCACCTCCTCAGTACCCACCTCAGTACCCACCACCTCAGTACCCACCTCCTCAGTACCCACCTCTAGTACCCACCACCTCAGTACCACCTCCTCAGTACCCACCTCCTCAGTACCCACCTCCCAATACCACCTCTCAGTACCATCTCATACCACTCCTCAGTACCCACCTCAGTACCCACCTCCTCAGTACCCACCTCAGTTACCCACCACCTCAGTACCCACCCCCTCCTCAGTACCCACCTCAGTACCCACCACCTCAGTACCACCTCAGTACCCACCACTTCAGTACCCACCTCTCAGTACCCACCTCAGTACCCACCACCTCAGTACCCACCTCCTCAGTACCCACCTCAGTACCCACCTCCTCAGTACCCACCTCCTCAGTACCCACCACCTCAGTACCCACCTCCTCAGTACCCACCTCAGTACCCACCACCTCAGTACCCACTTCCTCAGTACCCACCTCAGTACCCACCACCTCAGTACCCACCTCCTCAGTATCCTCCTCAGTACCCACCTCCTCAGTATCCACCTCAGTACTCACCTCCTCAGTACCCACCTCAGTACCCACCTCCTCAGTACCCACCTCCTCAGTACCCACCTCAGTACCCACCTCAGTACCCACCTCAGTACCCACCTCCTCAGTACTCACCTCCTCAGTACCCACCTCAGTACTCACCCCCTCAGTACCCACCTCCTCAGTACCCACCTCAGTACCCACCTCCTCAGTACCCACCTCAGTACCCACCTCAGTACCCACCTCCTCAGTACCCACCTCAGTACCCACCACCTCCGTCTATACCTTCTCCCTGTCCCTGTCAACAGTTATATAACAGCCTGTTCTATTTTCTTGGTCCTTGCATTATGTTGTGCCGAATAAACCAGATAGGCGAATTAAACCTTAAAAGCAAAGGTCATAGCTGCCGAATAAACAGTGTGAAAGTTTTCTTTATGCAACAGTAACAGCCAACAGTAACAGACTGGTTGATCAGGCTCTGATTCATCATGAGGCCTGGTCACAGACCGGGCCGTGGGGGCGTTGACCCCCGAAATCCTCTCCAAGTATATTCCACGTAGTAGATCTGCGAAATTTAATCTGAACATATTGAAAAAAATAAATCTCACACAGAAATATGGCAGCCAGTGGGATCCAAACCCACATGTGGAGGCTGCGTGACGTCACGTTGGGAGCTAAGCCACACTCGTGGATAGCATCCAGACGTGGGTTCGAATCCTACTGGCTGCGATCTTTCTGTCCATATATTTTCTTCGCTTGTTTCTGCGAGGTGCATTGAAAGTAAAAGTGCATACAGAATGCAGGTACTATGTGACTCATATCTCATTTGCAGATACCAACTGTGGCAGTTCAGAATTGCTGTCATAGTTGTACAGAGCTGAATGACCCTAGTGGGTTTAGTGCTTAGTTATGATTATAATAATAATGTCGTACCTGTGACTTGTGATCGGTTTTTATTTTTTCTACTTACAGGAGGGCCCCGCTTATACAGCAGGTTCCGGGCTCCCGCTGTCAAGTGAAGCATAGCCCTTTTTTTCCACTTTCAAATGCATATAAAACCCTGTTTACACTATCATATAATAAGTGAGTAATAGACCTAGGCCTAAAAAATGCACATACATTACACTAATAACCTAAAATATTTTCATGCTTAGCTTATAGTGAGTGGTAAATACATTGTAGTAAGTCTGATTAAATAAAGAATGGGTATAATTGAGAACCTGTTATGTATGATATGAGGCTGTTGAATAGTCTTGGGGACCCAACGCCTATTGTATTGTCTCAGTGCATTCGTTGTTCCGTCTACCGAGTCTTTTTGGAAGAAATACCTCATAAAAATCATTCTATATTTTGAAAATAAGAGAAATACCTCATGGAAATCACTGTATACTTTGAAAGTAAGATAGGAATATCTCATGAAAATCATTCCATACTTTGAAAGTAAGATAGAAATACCTCATGAAAATCATTCTATACTTTGAAAGTAAGATAGAAATACCTCATGAAAATCATTCCATACTTTGAAAGTAAGATAGAAATACCTCATGAAAATCATTCCATACTATGAAAGTAAGATAGAAATACCTCATGAAAATCATTCTATACTTTGAAAGAAAGGTAGAAACCTCTCATGACAACATGAGTGGAAACTTGATACCAGAATGACAACCACAGCCCAGGAACCTCCGGGGTCCCACCAGCTTGTTTTACACCTGCAGCAAACTCATTACCTTCAGTGCCTTTGCTTGATAATTAATGTAAGGCAATTATCATTATCTCTCTCAAATACACTCAGTAGACTAACGTGGCGAGAGGCTCAAATGCAGTGTAATGAGATCCTTTAATGAGTGTTTTACTCACGCAGTGACCTTGAAAAAATACGCAATGTGTGGGGCGAAACGTCAATAAACGAACTTAACTACACTGCATTTATATGTTTCCATCGTGTCGGTACATTTAACCATTTCTCTTCACTATTTTGAGGGCACTTGGCTTAGATTTCATGCATTTATTTACTGAGAAGCTAAAAGCTTGGATCCCACCTTAGCTTACTACAACGTTTTTTTTTACGATTCTTTAGTTACTTTGCTATTTATACAAGTAGAATCTCAACATACATAGACGAATGATAAGTTAAACCATAAGTTAATTTATTTTCCCAAAGATAAATAATATACGTAATTATTACATCATAAGTTCCATTTAATGTGTTACGTAGCGGAACAAACCCAAAATTCTAATGAGTAATTAACGATAGCCTAGCCTAACCTAGGCTATCCTAACGTAGCCAGGCTATCCTAACGTAGCCTAGGCTAGCCTATGTATTAATATGAATTACCGACAGAATGTTAAGTGAAAGGACACCTAACCTAGGCTAGCCTCACTTAACCTAACCTAGGCTAGCCTGATCTAATGTAATCTAACCTAACCTAGGCTAGCCTGATCTAATGTAATCTAACCTAACCTAGGCTAGCCTGACCTAATCTAACCTAATTTAATCTAATCTAATCTAACCTAACTTAGGTTAGCCTGACCTGACTTAATATAACCTAGGCTAGCCTAACCTAATCTAACCTAAACTAACCTAATCTAACCTAACTTAGGCTAGCATGACCTGACAATATAACCTAACCTAATCTATTATAACTTAATCTCACCCAATTAGCTTACGTAGAGTATTTAGTTGCATAAAAATAGCTAAGCAAAATAGAAATATCTGCTTATGATGTTATAACAGTTAATATTACAGAGGTCGTAGAGAACTTGGGGAATGGATGAGTAGTCAGGCTTGATTCAGAAAAGAGAGGGAAACTCCAGTGCCTTGGATGAAGAACCCTTTACTACCACCTAGACAACCCCCCCCCCCCACTAAATGCAGAGTTAACAGTCTTCCCGTGAAGCAAATATCCTTTTAAATACGACCCTGTGTGTGTGTGTGTGTGTGTGTGTGTGTGTGTGTGTGTACTCATATGAAGTCACCTTCATTTGGTTGCACGAGTTGATTCACAGCTCCTGGCCCCGCCTCTTTGCTCGTTGCTACTAGGTCCACTCTCTCTCCCGGGTTCAAGAGCCTTGTCGTACCTCTTCTTGAAGCTATGATGTATAGATCCCACCTATGTCATCTCTCCAGATTATTCGACATCTTGACAGCTCTAAAGCTGAGTAAATACTTCTTAACATCCCTATGACTCATTTGGGTTTTCAGTTTGAAGCTGCGCCCTCTTGTTCCTATTTCTCATCTCTGAAACATTGTTTCTCTTCACCTTGTCAATACCTATCAGTATTTTGCACGTCGTTTTCATATCCTTTCTAGTCCTTCTGTCTTCCAGTGTCATCAGGTTGAATTCCCTTAAGTTGTCCTCATAGGACATACCCCTTAGCTCCGGGACTATTCTTGTTGCAAACTTTCGCATTTTCTGTAATTTCTTGACGTGCTTGACCAGGTGTGGGTGCCATGCTGGTGCTGAATACTGCAGTATGGGTCTGACATGCACGGTGTACAGTATGTGTACGTGTGTAAACTAAATTCATATATTAGTATGCTAGTGTGTGAGAAGAGGCGAGAAAGTCAGTCTTCATTGTAGGTCACACTGTCTGCTGGGTATACTTGTAATACTTAGGCTCTTTCCATTTACTGTCCACAGTACTGAAAACACACACACACACACACACACACACACACAACACACACACACACACACACACACACACACACACACACACACACACGACCAGTGAAGAGGCGGGGCCAGGAGCTTGGACTCGACCCCTGCAGCCTCAACTAGGTGAGTACAACTAGGTGAGCACACACACACACGACCAGTGAAGAGGCGGGGCCAGGAGCTTGGACTCGACCCCTGCAGCTCAACCTAGGTGAGTACAACTAGGTGAGCACATACACACACACACACGACCGGTGAAGAGGCGGGCCAGGAGGTTGAACTCGACCCCTGCAGCCTCAACTAGGTGAGTACAACTAGGTGAGCACACACACACACACACACACACACACACACACACACACACACACACACACACACACACACACACACACACACACACGCACGCACGCACGCACACGCACACGCACACACACATTATTATTATTAAAGATTCGCCGGTATTCTCTCGGCCGGGCCTTTTCCAAGTGGTGGCCCGGCTTGGCTCCCTCTTTAGGGAGTGTCTGAGACCTAAGTCTCCCATGGGAGGAGGCACAAGTACCTCCTCATCTTTGAGACCAATGTCCCCAGGCCTAGCCACAAGCTAGGTCTCTCTGGTCTGCCATCCCCGCCCCAAGGGGGCAAATGGGAATGACAGTCTTATGAGCTAAAGGCTCGGGCTCAGGCACCTACCCTACCTAGAAGGGTTAGGCATGGTGTTCGATGCCAGTTAGGTATGTTGTAATTCGCCCACACACACACACACACACACACACCACACACACACACACACACACACACACACACACACACACACACACACACACACACACACACACACACACACACACACACACACACACGCACGCATATACATCAAGCCTAGTCTCTAAGCGATATGTGCCTAGGATAGAATGGTAACTCACTCTTGGAGCCGGAAGAGAGTGGACCTAGTAGTAACCGGCGAAGAGACGGAGCCAGGAGCTGTGACTCAACTCTGACACCACATATTGGGGGAGTATACACTTTACTCATAATATAGTATTTTATTCATAATATAATATTTTATTCATAATATAAAGTTTTTACTTATCGTCACTTGTCGTCCGAAGAACCACTGAATTATGGTCAATGAATAACGAGGCTTGAAAGAACTCAAGAAATATTTGTATATTCTTGGGAGAAGCACAATACCCGCAGGGGTCATAGAGCGCCCGGGAGGAATGGCAGGTAATCCTGTTTGATCCAAGGTAAGGGACAGGAGCTCCAATTTTTATTAATCAAGAGTCTTACAACCAGCATTAGGGCGCCTCTCCCCTCATTCCACCCCAACCCACTGCAGACAGCAACTGCAGACAATAACTTATCCGATTCCTTCAAGTATTAATCGATTATTATTATTATTATTATTATTATTATTATTATTATTATTATTACTACTACTACTGCTACCACTGTTGCTGCTGCTCTTCTGCTGCTGATAATAATAATACTAACAATATAATAATAATAATTGTATTGGAAATCATCATACATAAATATACAATAATTTGAAAGTTGTGATGCTTATGTGGGGACATGCTGGGAGAGGGAAGCAACAGTCTGGTTGATCAGGCAGTGACCAGATATTACTGGCCTCAGAATGAGTGAAAGTAGAACCAACTCTGAAAACTGCTCACGGGTATGTCCAGGTAAAATTACA
This sequence comes from Cherax quadricarinatus, assembly GCF_026875155.1. Classification (NCBI taxonomy): domain Eukaryota; kingdom Metazoa; phylum Arthropoda; class Malacostraca; order Decapoda; family Parastacidae; genus Cherax; species Cherax quadricarinatus. The sequence goes on from NC_069490.1 coordinate 10,011,262, forward strand.
CCCAGAAAGAGACGTTAGTCGTTAGGTGAAAGGACACTTGAGCAACTAATGTGACATTGTTTCGTGGCGACGTTTCGCTCTCCAGGAACTTTGTGCAGCTGTTACCAACAACACAGACACACAGGTTGTATATAGGTATAAGAGTGAGGTGCATAACGTAATAGAATCGTTGTATGTGATAGTAGTAGTAGTAGTCGTAGTGGTAGTAGTAGTGGTGTTAGTGGTGGTAGTAATAGTAGTGGTAGTAATAGTAGTGGTGGTAGTAGTAGTGGTAGTAATGGCAGTAGTAGTACTACTACTACTGGGAGTAGTAGTAGTAATAGTATTACTAGTTGTTGTAGTAGTAGTGGTAGTATTAGTAGTAGTGGTGGTGGTAATGGTAATAGTAATAGTGGTGGTAGTAGTAGTGGTAGTAATAGCAGTAGTAGTAATGGTAGTAGTACCACTACTAGGAGTAGTAGTGGTAGTAGTAGTAGTGTTAGTAGTAGTAATATTGGTAGTAGTACCTGGAGTAGTAACAGTAGTAGTAGTAATAGTAGTAGTGCTACTAGTGGTAGTAATAGTAGTGGTAGTTGCTGTTGGTTCCCTTATGGGGAGGCGGGGTCCTTGATACCAGCAAGGGGCTCTTGATCCGAGGAATTGGAACTGCCTTCCCCTTGTATACAACGTGATTGTCACCCACCCTGCCCCCCTTCGTTTTATGATGGGTTTAGCGCTTTCCAGTAATAATTATTATTATTGGAAAAGTGCTAAACTCATAGGAGTCAAATAGAATCTTAGGGGATAGCTTGATCCAAGGAAGGGGAGGCTAGGTAGAAATTCCTTGGATAAAGAGCCCCGTCATCCACATCAAGGATACCCACCCCTTGAGTGTAAGAGTATAATCAATCGCTAAACCTGTAAGGGTCATAAAACACTGCAGTATTAGCTTCGCAAGACCCCATGTCTAGCTAGTATACAAAATCATATGGACTATGGACTACGCTTGCTCTTCCTGGTACTCTGCCGTAACAAAAATCTGAAAGATTGACTACAAATCACCCAGAACAAAATGGTAAGATACATCCTGGACCTGGATCCAGGAGAGCATGTAAGTCAGGATGAATTACAACAATTGGATATGTTGAATGTTGAAGACAGAGTAAAACAGACGTTAAATCATGTTTATAAAATTGCTCACAGTGTCCAGAATATCTTGCTGCCAATTTTGTCAAGGTTGGGAACCAAAGCAATCATAGTACGTATTAGGGGGAGAGAGCACAACTTTGGTAAAATAATCTTCACTTCATGCAGAGTACTAGTGGTACAATAATCTCCCCTCATGTAAAGTACTAGTGGTACAATAATCTCTCCTCATGTAAGTACTAGTACAATAATATCCCTCTGCGTGCGGCCAACAGTAACAGCCTGGTTGATCAGGCCCTGATCCACCATGAGGCCTAGTCACAGACCGGGCGGCGGGGGCGTTGACCCCCGAAACCCTCTCCAGGTATACTCCAAGTATACTCATGTAGAGTACTAGTGGTAGAATAGTAGAGGAGTTCAGCGCCTCTAGTGGTGAGAGTGGTGGCCTTGAGAGAGGTTCCTTGAAGGTGGTGGTGAGGATCTCTTGATCCAAGGAATGTAATCTATGCCACCTGGGAGTGAACCTATCCTCCCAGGTGGTCCATGACCCCCACGGGTCGAGCGCTCCACCATGAGTAGTACTGATAGTGATGGTGTAGTAGTGCCATCTAGTGGTGGTAGTCAAAGTTAGTCAGGTTATCAGTGATGGTGTTATAGTGAAGGTCAGGACAGTGACCAACCTCAAGGCCACTAAAGGTCAGTTGAAATTCAGTGATCGTATAGAAGAGAGGAGTTGGTCCTCCTGCCACCCCCGCCGGCTTTACCGCTTCCTCATCCTTTTAATACCCCTAAATAACGTAAGTATTGTCTGGTGACGTATTTGTCAGTACAACAGCAGAGTTGAGCTGCAGCTCCTGGTCCCCACCACCAGTTTGGTCACCAAATTATTAATATTTTAAGTCTTAATTTTCTCTGGGGTTTAATGATAAAGCCACTGGATGGCGAAACGTTTACATTAAAGATACCCAGATGCTGCACATGTGTCTTAATTTCAACGGGGTTTAATATCTTAGAGGGGGGAGAGTGATTGACTTTAGTGGAGGGGTTTGATGCAGGAACGGAACTACCCCCTTCCTGGGTAAAAAATAATCACACTGGCGTTCAAAACCCCATAAGGTTTGTAACTATTCTGGGCTATTTTTTTCCAATATTAAAAAAATACTTAGAGAAGGTCTCTTGTTTCAAGAATTTGGGCCCCTTTGTAACCCGATAGACTTCTATGTAAAAAAATTGTTGTCATCAGTTTTATGTAAAAAAATTTTAAAGAAAAAAAAAGTTTTATTACTATGTTAAACAAAGGGGTATATCAGTCAGGCGTAATGTTATAGTTTGTTTTACATGGTAATGTTTCCTATAAAGAAAGAAATTTTCAGGGTTTTAATTGTGAATTGTTTTGTTCAGGTTTTGTAACGAGGATTGCTGTCCCTGGCTGTGTCTGCTGCAACTTTGATAAACAGGGCAACCTTGACGAGTCTGAGGAGTGGAAAAAACCCACACGTGTTTATGGAAAATCAGCATTTGGAGATGTCGTTAAAGGGGGGCAGGGCCCATTTAAAGGTTTTTCCAGGTTAAAAGTCCACTAAATTTTGGCTTGAAGCGATGTAATTGTAGTGGGGGGAGAGATAGGAACATGAAGAAAATTGATATCAAAGTAGTTTAGGGAAGTATTTTTTTTATATTTTATTAAAAAGACATACATAGTACATAAAATAAACGAAAAATTTACATATGAAAACAGTGATGAAAAATTCTGCTAGTAATGTATTTTCCAATTAAATATTACATCTGAAAGCAAATCTGTACAGTAAAAATGACCACCCCAATCCTTGAAGTAATGACTTATGTCGGAACACAAAATTTAAACCTAAAGACTCCTTGGAAAGTACATCAAAATTCCTGATTGTACACCCTGCCACGGAATTACCCTTACTTTCTAAAAGCACTACCCCCCCCCTTTTCTTGGTGTCAAGCCCCCCCGCACGAAACTCTTTATTGTAATGTATTTGTATAAAATACTTTATTTTTCCTTTTGAACAACATGATACGTTCAGATCACTCAATGTATTGAGTAAAAAAAAATTTCAATTCTACATGATTCTGTACAACGTATATTACAAAACACCCAAACTTTTCACCTTTCCAAAGGTTTATAATATTAATTTTTTACATACACTTTACAACACTCCAGTGAAAAACAATTTCCTAACCCTATTCACCCATCAATTACCCTAAAAATTAAAATTCATGTAACCAAAACCTACGGGCTCTATAGAGTCCCATAAAAAAAAAAAAAACAATATGTTTTAAAGAAAACAGGATAAGTCAACTTTCAAAAATATTTCGCCCATACTTTAAAACCATAAAAGAGAAAGTCTTTATCACAAATAACAGTGCATGACCTTCACACTCGATAAATATGAACCCTTCCTACCACACGCTTACTTCTTTCTATTATATATTTCGCATTCACCAGTGCACCTTTTGTCATTCTTACAACATCCCAATAATTTCGTTCAGATATATTATTCCATCACATTACGACGTCGTGTCCTTTGTCATTAGCAAAAATTAAAAATTTAAAATTGAAAAAAAGTATCGTTACAACCAAAACCCGTCTCATACAGTAAAGGCATTATTCTCAGTAATATTTTTCCCTTTTTCCCACACAAACCCTTTCACACTGCCCTCTCGGGAAGCCAGCCCGCCCCGCGACCCCTTACATTAAATTTAAACCCCATAAACCCTCAACCTAAAACCCCATACCCCTCAGTAAACGCATTCTCCAATTCCCTCCAAATTTCCCTATTACGACATTAGTTCTGTAAAATGTCGCAGCTAACCCTTTTTCCTCTCATCCACCCCCACCTCCCCCAGGCCCCATGCGTTATATAAAATCCGTGCCCAAATAGCCACTGCATTCACCATTTACTCCCCCCCCCTAATCCAAACTTAAAGCCCGAAACATGCATTCCTCCCCCACCCACTAACCTAAAAAAAAACACTTCCTAACCAACCGCCCCATTCTTACAGTCACAAAAATTACGCATGAAAAATTGCTCCATGCTTCCACCGCTCTACTTTCCCCCTCCCCCCCTTATCCTCCTATTAAATAGGAAAACCCCCAGACGGCAAAATCCCATGTAAAAATCAAAAACATTACCCCCCGAACCCCCGTTTTACACGTTTTGTTTTAGACCGTCCTTTTTTGTTCCACGCATACATAGGGTATCCCCCTTCAACAGCAGCCCCCACTGCCCTACCTTCCACCCTTCGGGGCCCCCGAAAATTTAACACCACGGACCCCTCACTGTCTTTAAATAACCTCAACAGGGCCCTCACCAACTATTAAATCCCCCCCCCCCCACCCCCGTTGATACCTTAGCTCGCAAAGTCCCCCTCCCCTCCCGCACCCCCCCCCTTTTTAAAATTTCGTTTGGTACACGCTCATCACCCTTTTTTCAAGGGGTAAAAGCCCCCCAGCCCTCCTCGACTGCCGGGAAAGTTTTAAAACCCCGCTTATTAACCATTCGCGGGCCCGATCCCCATATAAACCTAAAAACCATGTTGTAACGTTTCACCTCATCTCATCAGGGGGTACATGCAACGACATCCATATCTTGCTGTACAAAAGCATTCGTCACTATTACTTTTTGATGCAGCGTTGTTGCGCCGCCCTCAAACCACAAGTTTTTTAAACCCCCATTCACCATTCTCACCAAATTCCCCTTTTTGAAAAAAACCGTGTTTTTTCTCATTTTAAAATTATCCCACATATCTTAGTTGACCACCACCTCCCCCCACCCCCTACCACTCCCCCCCTTTGTACTATCCCTTAAGTCTAAAAACTTAGTCTTTCAACTTTAATTTTCATACCGAAGCCTCCCCAAACAATCCCCCCCTTTAAACCCACCCTAAGCAAATCCCATTACCTCTCAAAAAAACAGTCGGTATCCACATAAACCTCGATCCCGCCCCCCCCCCCCCCGGTCATACCTCCCCACCCCCCGCAACAACCTCCGAATGGCCCTAAAAATGGTCCTGTATAACGCAAACAATATTTGTGAAGTGGGAGCCTTGGCGCAGTCCCCGTCGCATCTGTATTTTAACTCCCAGCCCCCATTAACCTGACCCTCATCGATGCCCCTGTACAAAAATTTTGCCAAGTTTTATTTTTCCCCAAAACCTTGCCAAGCATAAACCTCCATAAGCTTCCCCTTTCTACACTATATAAGCGCCTTCCAATTAACGCCAAAACACCTCCATCACCCAACTCCCCCCGTTTCTCTATAAATTCCGAATCATGCCCTGCCTTCATACTCGACCTTCCTGGCACCCCCTATTGCCCCTTACAATTACCCTTTCCATTACCCCCCTTGATTTTTCCCAATATTCTCGCAAACAACTTTAATCTCCACACATAAGCGAAAATGCCCCCATAAACCATTACCCTTGACTGCTCCCCCTTTTGGCACCAACACCAAAAACGGCCGTCCGTTGCGCTCTCCCAACCTCAGCCGCCCTTAAGTATGTTAAAAACCTTACTAAAAAAAACCCCAGAACCCCCCCCAATTTTTTTAGTAGAAAAAATTTGGGAGTCCGCTATACCCGGGCGCTTTTCCCAAAATCACTCCCGACAAAGCCTGCCAAATTTACACTCCGTAATGGCCCACCCAGTCACCCGATCTGACCCTCAAGCTCAACTGCGCAACTCTCCCCTTTCCCTCAGCCCCCTACGGAAAACCCACACTTTTCTATTACTTAAACCAAGGTTTCCCTATCCACTCATACCCCTGTTTTTACCTTTTTGACCCCCCTTATCCTTCCATCCCTAATGTACGTTTAAAAACCCCTCATCTCCATCTCACTTCCTTTTCTCTGGCCCCTTTAAAACGCAAGCCGACGGCCGGGCACCCCATACACTTTTTTCCCTCCCCCCATAATTCCCACACCCTCAAAACGCTCGTTTTTCAATACCCTAAAACCTCCTTTAAACCCCCCAATGTCCGCACTGGATAGCTTGCTCCTCCCTTGCTACAATCCGCAGCTGCCCTTTAAGAATCTTTGAAACCCCTACTTTAAGATTATCTTCCCCCCCACACAATTAATTTCTCTGATACATTTTTTGCCCCGAATCCCACCAATTTACCAGTTCATCAACCCCCCGGGGCCCCCATCCCCCCAACCTTTTCCCCCAATTCGCAAAAGACTGCGACATTCTCACCCTGCAAAACTTTACATTTAAATTTCCAAAAACCTTTACCCTTCTAGGGGAAACCCCCCATTCTGGTCCACCATTTTCTCCTCTGTGATCCGAAAAAACCGGTCCCCCACCCACTCTGCCACTATTACTGTTCGGGGGGACATTTAATCGACCCGTCTTGCCCATACCACGTCTAACAAAAATATGTTCTACAACCCCACCCCCCTTTCCCAAAGTCCATTTAAACCCCACTCCATTTAATTAATTCCCCAAAATCCCCAAACAAAACCTGCCCCTCTAGGTTCCACATCCTTAGCCCTTTTACACAATTCCCAATCACCCCCAATTACGCTCACCCCGGGAAAGCCGCAAATAAATATAAGAATCCTTCCAAATTTATTCTTAATACGCAATCCCCTCTGGGGCCAACACACACACCAAACTCATCTGTCCCTACCCCCCACCCCCCTACACGAACACCCTCCCCCCCCCCCCCCCTACAATGCCTCACTACAAGGGGTAGTTTCCCTTACCAGGATGCAACTCCCCCTTTTTAACCTTCTCGATGTCCCCAACACATATACCCATTTACCCTTAACTATAACCCGGTCTGTAGTTTGTTCCTGCAGAACACCACGCAACCTATTACCACCCAAAAATTCACTAAACCATACACACTTTCTCTTGACTCAATTTTCCCTTAAGTTCAATGTCATGCACTGAAGCTTTCAGAGTGGTTTTCCCTTTTTGACCCTGGCCCGTTTGCCACCAGATCGTTTGTGACACCTCGGTCCCCCCCCTTTCCCCCCTTTAGAAACGCTCTTAACCAATCTGCCCCTTAGGGTCGTGTTTCCTCTTGGAAAAACCGCCCAGGACTTTTGCCAGTGCGCTGAGCAGGGGGTATCACGTTCGGAGCAGATGTGCGCACGCGCTTCCGTGTGCTCCCCCTGCTTTCCCTATGTCGTCTGATACATTGCCCCCGGGGGACCTCCCCTCCAAGTTGCACAAAGATTCTTTCACACTGCGCAGACCTCAGATCCTGTTCCACGCCCGGACCACAACAGACCCAAAAACTAATTGGGCTCCCAACCTCCCAAGACTCTTTTCAGCCAATAACACATTTAAAGCCATGGGAATGATCTTCCACATCGCTAGCATCGCAGTCGGGGTGTCCCCTTCCAACCCCGAGCGCGTTCAAAGAAGGGTGCCCCCCCCCCCCGTCACACCCGCTGACTCAAATTTCCCCCGCTCTCTCGCCTCCTCACTCCCGGACCCACTTTGTAGGCAGGTCCATAAGGCAAATCCTCCTCTTCTCTATTCTGAGCGTTCCTTTGTTCTATGTTGCCAGCCTCCTTTCACACAGAGCCGCTAGGTGATCATATGACCCACATAACCGACAGGGTTTTCCGGGGTTGCCCAGCGTATGTCCAAACACCTGGGTAAAAGAAATTTTTTTGGCAGCACTACGACGACGGAAAGGGGAACGTAACGTCATCTTTAAGAAAACTTCCCTTTGAGTTTCCCGGTAGGCCATGCCCCCTTCCCAACAGTGGCCATAGTACTGTACCCTATTTGCCCATCGCAAGACGGATGTCAAACATCCGCCTCGAATGGAATTTTTTAAACTTAACCCTTGTAATGGGGAGAAACGCGTGAATCGCACGGTCACAGCGGAGGTTTAACTGTCAAGTAACCCCTGGGACTTGCTCTACCGCCTCATACACACTTCCAAATTAAAATTGACAAAGATCCTCGTCGTGCCATTCAGCGCTACCCTATATCTCCCCGTCAGCAAAACCATATGTATCTCGTATGATTGCAGGTAGTATCAGGTCCATAGAAGTTCCTGTCACAGCCCCACGGATAAGCTCAACACAGACTGTGTTTATGCGTCTCCGGCTTGCCTGCGCCATGCTGTGAAAATATAACTGCCACTAATCAACACCAGGGGGTAGCAGCAGCGCACGTCCTCTCTACTCAAGGGCTGAGAGACGAATGAAGATGCGAGGAACTGGAACTACTCCCCTTCCTCGGATCAAACAATAACTCACACTAGGCGTTACATAACCCATAATGGTGTAACTAGTTCTGGGCTATTGTTTTCCAATATTGAAAAATAACTTAGAGAAGGTCTCTTGATTCAAGGAACTTGCGCCTTGTAATCCAGATAGACTTCTATGTAAACAAATTGTTAGTCATCAGATTTATGTGAAAAATATTAAAGAAAAAGAAAGTTTTACTTACTATGTTAAACATTAATGGGTATATCAGTCAGGCAGTAATGTTACTAGTTTGTATTACATGGTAATGTTTGCCTATAAATGTAAGTAATGTTCATGGCTATATTGTGAATGTGTTTTGTTTCAGGTTTTAGTAACGAGGATTGCTGTCCCTGGCTGTGTCTGCTGCAACATTGATCAACACGGCAACCTTGACGAGTCTGAGGAGTGGAGACAACCACACTAGTGTTATATGGAGATGCAGCAGTTGGAGATGTCGTTAAAGGTGGGCAGGGCCCACCTGTAAGGTATTTCCAGGTTATAAGTCCACTAAAGTTTGGTCATTGAAGCAGATAGTAATTGTATGTGGTGGGGAGAGTATAGGAACGACTGTAAGCAATTGATATCAAAAGTAGCTTAGTGGGAAGTATTAGCTTATCTCCCGACTAGAGATGAAATCTCTGGTCAGGAAATGAGGAATGTATTCTATAGGTTACCTTGAATGGGGTGGAAATAAAAATTGGAGAAATGGGTTGTAAAGCTTAGAATTGAAGACTGATTAGATTTTAGGAAGTTTTAATTAATGTAATATCTATATTATGTAGTCTGTATCCATCCTGCAAGATTGTAGGAAGCTGAGATGAAATGTGTCGGTGATGTATCATGGCTCAGTTGGTAGTGGCGTCAACTGAAGAACCGGAATTCGATCCCGGGCACAAATGGGCATGTTCCCTTGTATACATTGGCACTGTTCACGTAAGAAAGGAGGAACACTACAGCAGGCTTACTGGCCCTGGGCAGGCCTACTGGTGGAAGTAAATGGTATAAAATACCGACACAATGGAAAAATAAACACAAGCAGTATAATGTGATCCTTTATTGACAACGTTTCGCCCACACAGTGGGCGTTATCAAGTTCCAACTCTCAACCACTCATTTGTTTTAAACTATTTTTAAAAGTACACAGCCCAAGTTTTAGTTTCACATGACGGGATAAATTTTCATTAGGCAGAATATATTATAGCCGGAAAAAATCAATAACAGTTCCTCAGAAATGTGGAATTAACCACGTCTTCCTATTTTCAGTAGGATTGTAGAGGGCCTGGCCAAGTAATTTTATGCTTTGAAGTCCCAGAAATATTTTCAGTAGTGTGGCTTGTGGCTTTAGCGCTTACGACTCCAGTGTCTATTAGAGCGTCTTGGGGGGGAGCATTTGTTTTGAAATTGGGTTATACAGTATATATTTAGACACTAGACTGATCTTACCTAGACCCCCTTGATCTCACCTAGACCCCCTTGATCTTACCTATACCACCTTGATCTTACCCAGATCCCCTTGATCTTACCCAGATCCCCTTGATCTTACCCAGATCCCCTTGATCTTACCCAGATCCCCTTGATCTTACCTGTACCTCTTCATTGCCCCTTGCGCCGCCACTGCTCCGCAAATTAGTAAGGCCTGTACCTGGAGTATGCTGCATAGTTGTAGTGTATATATATAACACTTTGTAGGTCTACAATTATTTAGTTTCTATCAAAATAACTTAAAGAATTAGGTGGTTAAGTAGTATAGGTAAGGTGTAAAACTGGAGAATCTGCTATATGCATTATGAATGCATATAGCAGGGGAGAGTAATCTCCCCCGAAGGCATAAGTTACGTAGAACTGTGGGCCTTGGAACCCACCAACGACCTTCAGAAGCTGTGTGGAATCTGTTATTGCACATGGTTTCTGTGGGGATGTTGGTGGGTTCCGGGCTTTGGGTAGTGGTTGCGGTGGGTGTTCTACGTTTTTTATACCTTTGGCCAAACTGTGCAGTTAAATATTGAGTCATTGAATTTACACAGTCATCATTTTGGAAAATTTAAGCGGCGTTCAGGTTCCTATGAATATAAAAGTATTAACGTTCAGAATTGCAGTTTGTTTGATGTGTGGAATCTTTTTGCACATACTTTCTAAGGGGATGTTGGTGGGTTCCGGGCTTTGGGTAGTGGTTACGGTGGGTGTTCTACGTATTTTGTCTTTGGCAAGTCTAATGTTGCTTTGTTTATTAAGTTCACAAAACTGACATTTGGGGAGGAAACTTTAGACGTTTCGGTATAACCTGGGTTATTTTGAGACTGCTTTTGACTGCACCTGGCCTTAGTTTTGATACCTTTTTACCTGGACCAGATTTCTCTAACTTGTATTATATTTTCACATTATAAATGGTGTGCAATACCAAGTTGGTAAGAGACATTGTGACAGGTATCATTATTCATGAAATGTTTCGCTTGGGAGGTAGGCTTTATCTGTCGACTACAGAGGCGACTGCAATCTTGGAGACTAAATTGGAAAGTTAATTTTGAGCTCTACGAACCTTGATAAAAGGGATGGTCAGTCTCTTAGCCAGACTTTTTATTTACTTCTAATTTCTTACCTAGCATTGGCCAACAGGAATATTGGAGTTTCCTTTTATGTCTATTTTAAGCTCCTGTTGAACTTTATTATTGAAGGTTAACTTGTCGCCATTTCCCCACTGTTTGTACTGACACTATTTCAGCTACGAATATTAATGTTACTACTACCTCTACTACTGCTAGACTGACTACCAGCACTTGTATTATTACCAGTAATAATAATACCACCATTGGCATTACCGCAAATCTTACCAGTACTACCTACACTACTATTGTTATTATTACTACTGCTACTATCTATACCACTACTACTGTTTTTTTGAAACTCGGTCGCCTGACGTCCCTTGTAATTTGACCCCCTCCACCTCCATGGTTTTTGCGACCTGTCTTGTGGTCTATTTTACTTTTTGACCCTTGGTCTGACTTGATACTCGTCCAAGAGAAACCAAAAGGTCGTCTCGAGTTGCTTCTCCATTGTTTCCGTAAGTGTATTGTAAGTAGTTTTATATATTTAGGTAGTTAGGTTAAGAATTGAACTGGAGAATCTGCTATATGCATTATGAATGCATATAGCAGGGGAGAGTAATCTCCCCCGAAGGCATAAGTTACGTAGAACTGTGGGCCTTGGAACCCACCAACGACCTTCAGAAGTTGTGTGGAATCTGTTATTGTACGTGGTTTCTTTGGGGATGTTGGTGGGTTCCGGGCTTTGGGTAGTGGTTGCGGTGGGTGTTCTACGTATTTTATGCCTTTGGCCAAACTGTGCAGAGTTAAATATTGATTCATTGAATTTACACACTAATCATTTTGAAAAATTTAAGCGGTGTTCAGGTTCCTATGAATATAAAAGTATTAGCGTTCAGAATTGCAGTTGGTTTGATTGTAAGTAGTGAAGTCTAACGCTTCTGGCAGCAGACGTTAATGATGAAAATAATGGAAAACCTCTGATCGGGAAGTTGGGTCGGCAAAAGGGGTTCACCAACATCTGATGATGTGATTAGATTTTGGGGGGGATGATTTAATTGGTATGGTAAAGAATGGATTTAAAACCCTGCGGGGTTAGAAATCTTTTTTTTTTCTGGAGGTAAGGTGTGCGGGTTAAAATGTAGTGGTCCTCGGGTTGTCCCTAGGACCCGGGCCATTAGGCGGGTTTAAGGTAGGTTTAAATTTTCGGGGCTACCCAAGTAGGTGTTTTAAAAATTTTGGTTTTCGGCGGCCCCTCCAACGGGTTAGAAAACCCTAGTGGGGGGTTTTTAAAAATTAAAGTGTGCTAAAGGGGCGGGGGAATTTGAAAGAGGAAGTTTTTTGCCCTTAAATTTGATCCTAACTCCCCTTCATTTTTAAATTTTGGGATACCCTTCAATGGGGGGCCTTTGTCTAGTGAAGGATTTTGTTTAAAAAGCAGTTCCCCAAGAAATCCCCCCCCTTTCCTTTGGGGATCAAAATGATTGCCCCCCCTTTCCCCCCCAAAGTGTATATAACCCCTATGGTTTTAACACGCCCTAAAGTTAGGGGAAATTTTTTTTGGGGTAAAATGGGCACGTATATAAAAAGTTTAAAAGGGGGGGGGGGGAAAGGGCGGGAGCTGTGTTCTTCTGGGGGGGGGGGGACAGGCGGGGGGGGGAAAAATTTCAATGAGGTTTGTTTTCGAGGATAGTGCAATTTGATAAAAGTAGTGTGTTTCCCCCCCCCCCCCCCCCCATTTGGACGCCTATTTTTAAGGGGATATTGGGAGTGGGTTTGGCTAGGTTTTTGTATTTTATTTTAACCCCCAAAACTTTTTTAAATTGCAGCAATTCCTTTTTGAAAAAGATATGATCACCTCTTTGGGGGTCTCCAGTGTTTAATCCCCGGGCTGTTAAAAAGACTTGGAAAAAACCCCGAAGTGTTTTGCAGTGAAAAATGTGTTGTACAGGACTGCCCCTTGAAACCCACTTGTCAGGAAGTTTAATACAAACACAAGGTCATGAAATTTAATGTATCTTCCCTAAAACAAACTACAAATTTGGCAGATTGGGCAAATCCGTCTTTTCTATATTTTTTAGTGGGGTTTGGGGGTAGGTATTTTTTTTTTTCCCCCCGACTCAAAGTCCGAAATTTTAAAAAGATTTTTCCTTCTGCGGGACAAATACAGCATTTTTGAACTTGTCTAAAGTTATTTCCTTTTTTATTTTTATCACGGAATGTTAAAGGAAGAAAAATTTAAAAAATTTTAATAAATGATCTTATTTTTAAACGAATCTTGTGGGTTTAAAGATATTCCCCGTTTTTTGTGGGCAGCTGCTGTTGGTAAAAAGCCCTGTTGTGGGCAGTTGCTGTTTTTGGTGAAGTCCCTGTTGTGGGCAGGCTGTGTGGTAAAGGGTCCGTGTTGTGGGGCAGTGCGGGGTGTGGTGAAGTCCGTGTTGGGGCAGCTGCTGTGGGTGAAGTCCGTGTTGGGGGCAGCTGTTGTGTGGTGAAGTCCTTTGTTGGGGCACCTGAAAAATTTTTAAGAGATATCAAAAAACCCCAAAAACCCAATGTCTCCCAAAGAAAAAAAGTATGGCCTTAAACTAGATTATTCTTGAACTGCACAAGAAATTTTTGCGGTAAGAAATTATTTACAAATGTATTTAAAAGGGTTTCCCTTCAAAAAATTTTGTAAAAAGGGAAAAAAAGCAAAAATATTTTCAAAACTGAAAAAAAAATTACCATGAAATTGGGGTATTCCCTTTTTTTTTAAAAAACCCGGGTTTTTATGGAACTGGAAGAGCTGGAGGTGTTTGGGTGGTGGATGGGGGAGAGAAATGGGTAGTGGGCCCCATTCTTGACCTCCATGGTTAAAAAAAAATTTGGGGCCATTGACATAAAAGGGGGGTTACTCATTGGTTGTTTGGGGGGAGGGGGGAGGGCGTTTTGGGGAAAGGGGGGGGGGGGGGTTGGGTGCTGGGGGGAGGGGGTTTGGGGGGGAAGTTTGTTTCGGTGGGAAGGTGTGGGGGGGGGTGGTTGTCATTGGGTAATTCTGGGGGACTAACAGTCTTGTTACTGTGTTAAGGGCTTGAACCAGTTTTTGAAAGCCGGGACACTAGCCCAAAGACACTAGTTCCCACATATTCGAAATCTAATAAAACTTTTCCATGGATCTTTGTTAAAAAAGTTCCTTGAGTTGGGGGTTACGTATTTGAGTCTTTGTGATTTAGGCTTAGTTTTCCTTGGGAGCCACGTACTGTCTTTCCTTTGCGATACCCCCGAATTTGCATGGCAGTGTCCTCCATTGAGGACACTGAAAAGACCCAGGCGGCTCAACCAGTCTTTAAAGGGGCGGAGAAAACAATATAAAGTTCAATGATGAAAAATTTTTCAATACTAGATATAAAAAAAACTGGGGAAATTAAAACTTTTTCGGAGTAAAAAAAAAATTCCAACCCAAAAAATAGAACGAAAATAATGTAAAAGCCCGGGGGAGTGAAATGTCAGGGATCTCGCCTTCGAAGGCCACAATAATTTGTATCAATGAAATCTGCTAAAAAAAAAGAAGGGTGGAAGTGAAAACCCTTCCTAAAATAGGGAGGCCAAGCTATGTGCCCCTTTCAGGTAGTTGTTTAGAGGCTGGAATATTGTGCACACAACAGCACCTTTAAAGGCGATGAAATTGCTATCTAGAAAAGTACAGAGTCCTTCACGGACACACAACTGCGATTTTAAAAACCTCAATTACGGGAACGCTTGAATTCCTCGACCTTTTTCCCCAGAACGAAGGCGGAGGATCTAAATTTTTTCACTTTGGAAAAACCCAGAGGGATTAATACCAAAAATTTCACCGAAAAAAATCCTATGAAAGAAAAACTAGGCCGGCATGACCCGAATGTGTAGTATGTATTTGTATTATATTTGCCCCCCCCCCCCCAAAAAAATATTTTGGCTAAAAATCCCCTACGAACTTTTCCTTTACAAAACACTTCTTGTTCCCGAAATATTAATGTGGATAAAAGTTTACACTTCAGTCAAAAATGTTATACACCTTTAATGAAGTTAAAAAAATATATAAATCTACATCGTACCTATCAGTCATAGTCCCCGTCGGACTTCCCCAAAAAACACCCTACTCTGCATAA
Source organism: Cherax quadricarinatus (assembly GCF_026875155.1). Classification (NCBI taxonomy): domain Eukaryota; kingdom Metazoa; phylum Arthropoda; class Malacostraca; order Decapoda; family Parastacidae; genus Cherax; species Cherax quadricarinatus. The sequence goes on from NC_069490.1 coordinate 10,026,296, forward strand.
TGTATATTTTTAAAAAACAGAAAAGTGTTATCATAAAAAAATTCCTTATTGCAGTTGAAGTCATTTTTTCCCGACGAGGTCATTCCCTTTTCCCAAAGTCAATCAAGTTTTTGTTTGTTTTCTGATAAAAAATAATTTATGGTTTCCCCCGAAGATTTTTTTCAGGTTTGGGGGGTTGACGTGTCGGCGGAGGTTTATGAAGGATGGGTTAAACATAGAATTTTATTAAGGAAAAAAAAAAGGGGGTTGGTTTGTTGGGTATATTGGGGGTCAAAAACGTTATCTATGGAGGCAAGAAGGGAATGTATGAAAAATAAGAGTACCAACACTCTTTTTGGGGGTGAAACTTGGGTTGTGAAAGCTGCACGAGGGGGGTTTTTGGGCAGTGGAGATGTCTGTTAAGGGAATGTGTGGGAAAATTTTATGCAGAAAAATTTGGAGTGGAAATTGGGAAGGTTGGAGTTAAAAAAAGTATTAGTTTAAGGGTAAAAGGGGGTTGAGGTGGTTTGGGCATTTGAGAAATGGGGTCAAAAAATGA
>NC_069490.1:10027333-10051813 GCF_026875155.1 Cherax quadricarinatus
ACCCCTAACAATGGGTTAATTCTCCCATTTATTACTAGTCCATGGTTAACTGATTGTCCTGAGTAGTCCTTATGAAGTGTCGGACAGGTCACCATGTGTCACACCTCGTTCTACGCCTATATATACTGTCTTCTTAATCTCTGTATGTTAGAAGTGATCAAGGCCCCAGGACCGAGACGTTTTCTAATTGGTCCTAGTGTCTGCTCGTGTCTTTTTAAACCTGCCCTTATGAAAAACACTTAAGGCTGTTCCAGTATCCAGCACCAGTTTTTGTGCTATATCTAGTTTCATCTGATATTCACAAAGTTTTTGTCCTATCAGTTTTCTAAAGGATTGTGTTATTTATGCACTTACAAATTCAGTGGGAATCTGCTCTAGTATCCTTTATCTATGAGACGCCCTTTATGCACATTAGTGTTGCAACTCTTGTTTCGGAGTTTCATGTTGTTGTTTCGCATTATCGAGTCACTTTGCACTTCAGATAAATAGTCAGATTTGTTTAGTATCTTAAAAGCTTAAGAGAGAGAGAGAGAGAGAGGAGAGAGAGGGGGAGAGGAGAGAGAGGGGAGAGAGAGGAGGATGGGAGGAAGGGGAGAGAGAGGGGAGAGAAAAGAGAGAGAGAGATAGGGGAGGATGGAGAGAAAGACATACAGGTGAACAGAAATATAGATAAATACAGAAAAGAGAAAGAGAGGGAACAGGAAGAGAGGTGAAGGGGCTGGTGAGAGTGTGGAGTGATAGATGGTAATAACACGAGGAGGAAGGAATGGTGATAGAGAGGGGGAGAGAATAGGGGAAGAAATGGTAATGGTAGAGGGAGAGGGAAAGAGGAGAGGTGAATGCAGGTGGCTGATAGTGAAGACAGATAGTGTAGGCTGCGATAGGGCAATTAGTTGATAGTGTATATGGTGATACTGTAGGTGCTGATAGTGCATGTATAATTGTATATGGTGAAAGATAAAAAAGCGAGCAGACGAAAATATATTCCTAATCGTGGAAAATATGCATAGCGGGTTTACCTGGAGAGAGTTCGGGGGGTCAACGCCCCCACGGCCCGGTCTGTGACCAGGCCTCCTGGTGGATCAGAGCCTGATCAACTAGGCTGTTACTGCTGGCTGCACGCAATCCAACGTATATTGTGTATATTGGGGCCCTTCGTTCAGTTTATTAGACCATTGTCGTAAAATAAACTGAAATAAAGCTATTATAAATAATAATAATAATAGTAATAATAATAATATTAATTATTATTATTAAATGGTGATAATGAGAACGGTTGGTCGATATGTAGGTTTATCTAGTACGGGCCATCAGCCTAGAGTTAACTAACAAATGGTGTCCAAATGAACAGGCCTGGTGTAGTCTTAGCGATTAATTAAGGCTGGTTATCTGATGAATAAGAAACAAATGTCTTATCCATCAACTTGTCGCTATTATATTCTTTTGATCTAAAGATGCTGGTATTTCTCAAGGATACCGGGTCTTCTCATCAGACCCTCAGTACCACTACTATCATCCCTCCATGACAGCTTCTGTAAAAGGAGTGACAGGAGAAGGAGAAATGAGACCAGAATAATGATGATCGTAGACGGGGGGGGGGGAGGATCAGTAAGTAAGTAAGTAAAGTTTATTCAGGTATACACAAATACAGTTACATAGAATTATCATACATAGCAGCATATGTGTAGAGAACCTAGGATAACCCAAAAAAGTCCAGAGTGACTTATTTCCATTGGAGTCCTTTCCTTATTCCCATTGGGTTGGATAGTTAATTTGATTTAAAGTCTATTGACTATACGAGGGTTACTAAGATCGGGCATATGTTCACACCAGTCAAACCAGAGATTAAAGTAAACTCTCAGATTATATACGCTGAGATAAATATCTCTCGGTGTACGTACCCTTTGGGGATCTGGGAAAGTAATAAACATAGGATGAGTAACTTAAGAACGGACACTAGACGACAAATTTAATAATTAGAGAGAAACCATCCATTAATGAAATTCAAATATATAACCCTAAATCCAATGAAGAATAGCTTAGAAAGGGGAGATAATCCAGAGGAACAGGGGAAATCAATTGCTTTTATTTAACATTGTCTATGACCAGCAAGTGCTGTCATCTAGCGGCAGCTGGAGAAAGAGGTGAGCAGTTTAAGTAGGAGCTGCTAGGTGGCAGGACGAGCCAGCTGACTTGACACACTGCTCTTTGCCGCTAAACTTAGCAAGAAATTTTGTTCTATTAATAAATTTTAAAATGTTCTAAGAAGTTACGTAAGTGTTATAAGTAAGACTTAAAATTATTATTATTCCATTCATGGGTAAGAGCTCCTAGGGTTATACAACGCCTGGGGAATTGGGGGCAATCAGGTACGACACAATGAATGGGAGTAATAAGATTTAATTAATTGGATCAAGAGCCTTTCAACAACATAAAGAAATTTCTCTTGAGCGGATATAAGTTTGTATATGTATAATTATATATATATATATATATATATATTATATATATATTTTATATATATATATAAAATTTTATAATATATATATAAAATATATATATAATATATATAATTATATAAAATGTAAAACTGGTCAATTAGCAAGAACTCATTAAAATTAAGCCCTTTCTGAAATTTTTTTCTAATACGTTTAAATATATATTTTTTTTTATTAATGTTAATGTAAAAAAATTTAATTTTGCACCAAAAAAACTTAGAAAACTTACCTAACCTTATTATATCAAGAGCAATTTATTTTAGCCCTAACCAATTTAATATATTTTAAATACGTTTACAATAATTTAATACTAAACAAACACAATCAAATAGATTCTTTTGTTAGGTTCAGAATGATTTTGGCGAAATTATTGCATATATATTATATATATTATATATATAATTATATATATTATAAATATATATATATATATATATATATATTATATATAGTAATATTATAATATATATAATATATATATATATATTATATATATATATATAATATATATATATATATATATATATATATATATATATATGTATATATATATTTATATATATATATATATATATTTATATATATATATATATATATAATATATATATATATATAATATATATATATATATATATATTATATATATATATACACACACACACACAGAGGCTTGAGAAGAGGTCCGCGAGGTGAAATAGCAGCGAGGCTGCATGTGACGGCCGGCTGGGTAGGTAGATGAGATCATGCGATCGCGATGTCAGGTTTGTGAAGAATAAGAATCGCCAAGACTTCTGAGTTCTGCGAAATAGTATTTGTAATATAGTATAAACACAGGCAGTGGTGTCTCAATTTTCCTTTATTTTTTAGTAAATCTTTTGTTTTTTAAGCCATGTTAATATTGGTTTTTAAGGCACTGGAAAGGTTATTCGTGGCTTAGTTCACAGGAAATAGTGTTCGCTTCCTTTTGAGAATAGATGTGATATGTAAAAACTGGTGCCTTGTTCAAATATGTTCTTGAGAAGGGTTTATAAGTGTCTCTGTCTCCTAGTAGGGGTCATTTATTATTGATAATCTTTCAGTACGATATCTATCTGCAAGGAATGACGTTGGTATATTCAGAAATAGCCGAGGTAATTAAGCCCTCTTGGAATGAGCTGTCACCGAATGTAGTTTTTTACCCTGAAGTGTAAATGCACAGATTTCTTGCGTATTGCAATGGATTATTATTATTATTATAATCAAAAAGAAGCTCTAAGCCACAAGGGCTATACAGCGCTGCGTATTGCAATGGAAAACTTTAAATATAGGCTTAGCTTTTCGTTCCGTTTTAGACAAAGGGAGAATGGATAAGTTAATTCTGGTACGTCCCATTTTTTGCCATGGGCTGTGGTTCACAATGCTTATGTCGAAGTTCGTGTTGGATGTTACCCTAGGTAATTTTGCTAACAAATGAGTTGCTTTAAGCAAGTACAGATGACAGTTGCGGCAAACTCCGTAAAATATGCTTTGAGATATTTCCTCAATTTGTGTGGAAGTACAGCTACATTCTTCCGTAGATAGAGTGCTGGAGAGAAGGATGTCTAGCGCTGAAGCGGTGTGATGACGTGGATTTTAGGGCGACTTTCTCCTCTAGGCAGTCCATTAAGAAAGAATGTCAGTTCCTGAAGCTGTGTCTTGAATAAAAGGTCAAGGCATTCTGTGTAAAATGGTCATATTTCTGCTGTGTCAGACAATGTTGTAATACAATGGAAGAATTTTCCAATATTATGTATGTACATAAAACTACTAGATAGTGATCCTTAGTTTTATAAATGGGATGTAAATTATTATTACATTGATGGGAAGCATAGGAGTCATCGCCGGGGAGAATGAGATTAATTAGGTACTAAGAAAATAAAAGATAGGTCCACCCTCAAGGAAAGTTCCTTGATGCCTGTGAGGGGCTCTTGATTCAAGGAATTGGACCTGTGCTCCCCTTCCTTGGATTGAATCTAAATGCCCCAGGCGCTGCAAGACCCCAAAGGGTTCAGTGCTACCCCATGAATGTAATAATAATAATGTAATCATAAAAAAACAGGACCGATTCCTTGAATCAAGAGCCCCTCGCTGGCATCAAGGCGCATCCCTTGAGGGGAATGAGATGTAAAACCTAGTCAGCGGATGCTTAACCAGTTAAAGTTCATCATTTGACAAAGACTCGTATTACGAAACGATTGTCCAGTTTCCTGACGAATAAACCTGTGCTGTGAGGCAGGTAGTTTTTATGTTTGAAGAGCAATAATAATTTATACAGCACACGCAAGAGTTCCAAAAATAAAACTAACATATAATAAAAACTACTAATACCAATAAAAGACGGAATACAAATAAATAATACCGCACCAAGTTCAAATAACCAACATCAGTTAAAAATCTCACAAAAAAAAAAAAGATACCGACGCTTAAAATAGAGCGTCTTTATTCGGACATTTCGAACATAGGTGATTTATTTAAAAAAACAAACTTACTTGGTCTTCCATAAACATCTTAGTTCTGCCATATTAGTAAGTAGCGTCAATAACTCAGAATGAACGCTGGAGACACCAAAAACACATATGTAGCTTTATTAATGGTAGGTCGTTCGGTTTACAACCGAGGGAGCCCGGGTTTGATTCCGTGGCTGAGGGAGACATATTGGTAATTCTTTACACCTGTTGTCTCTGTTTAAATAACAGTAAACAGGAAGCTGAGAGTTTTTTCAACTACTGTGGGTCGTACCCTGGAGGGAGGTGCTACGTCTTCGAGAGCCAGGGTTTGAAATAAGCTAAGGTAGAGAAACTCATAGCTTTAAGCAGAGGTATGATAAAGCTCATAGTGCAGGGAGAGTGACCCAGTAGCGGCCAGCGAAGAGGCGGGGCCAGGAGCTATGACTCGACCCCTGCAACTACAACTAGGTGAGTATAGCCTGTAAATTCAAATGTGTATATAAAAACAGGCATCAGTACTTCATATAGTGGACAACGCTCATCAACAGCTTAACATATGATAGTTAACAACCTGCTTCTGGCGCCATGGCATTTCTATTAAGGTTTTCACATGACAGCTCATAACAAAGTTTATGTAGTACACTGAGAGGTATATATATCTATCTTTCCGTGTATATACTATGAGAGTTTGCTTTAATTCCATTATTAGGAAGTATTCTTGATAACAGTAGGTGAACTGCAGTCGATAAACTTCAAACCTTACAAAGTGCCATAACTCATAATAATAGTCAACGTATCTTATGATGTGAATCTACGGAATGTTTTTTTAAGGGGTGGACTGTAAGTCAGTAGTTGGCCTCGATTCAGTAATGAGCCCACAGCACCATTGTGTGAGTCATATATGACTAAGACCAACGTCAGGTGACATTTTACCTGACCAAGAAATTTCCCTGTCCGCCACAGCTCAGAACACATAAAGAATGTTATGAGTGGATTATCACGTGTGCTGAGAACATGGATCTACTATCAATCTATCGTGAAAGAAGGCGCCTTGATGCCTGTGATGGGCGGGGGAGACCCTTGATGACTTAAGAAATCGTAATGACACGATTGCAAATAAACCATACCCCCGGCCGGGATTGAACCCGCGGTCATAGAGTCTCAAAACTCCAGCCCGTCGCGCTAGCCACTAGACCAGCTAGCCACAATAAGATTCATCCAACTAGGTATATTTCTACACCATAGGAAAGTTAGCACAGGCACCTCTGTGACCACAAATGCAAGTTTTTACAGACGAATCTCCAGCTAGCGTGGCCGTGACGAACTCTAGCTCAAGTCCCTTCACTGCCGTCAACATGACTTAAGTCATGTTGACGGCAGTGAAGGGACTTGAGCTAGAGTTCGTCACGGCCACGCTAGCTGGAGATTCGTCTGTAAAAACTTGCATTTGGGAAAAGAGGTGCCCCGTGCTAACTTTCCCAGGGGGTAGAAATATACCTAGTTGGTGAAACTTATTGTGGGTAGCTGGGCAGTGGGTACGCGACGGGGTGGGTTTTGAGCTCTAGACGCGGGTTCAATCCGGCCGGGGGTATGGGAGGACTTGTTATGCAATGGGGTAGCCTTTTTTTTCCTGAAATTTAACCTGATTTTCCCCCAAAACCCAGGGCTGTAAGACCCTTACTGGTTTAGCGCTCCCCTATGAATATGGTTCATTCACATTACCAGAATAGCACTGGTCCTAGGACCGACCCCTGTGGGACCCCGCTCGTACTGGTGCCCACTGTGATTAAAAAATCCCGTACTACCATGACTGTTGTTTGCCTCCCTGTAGGTATTTCTCTGATCCATTGCAGTGCCCCTTCCTGTTATACGCGCCTCGATCTCTAGTTTCTACTCTAGTCTCTTGTGAGAAACTGTGTCAAAGGCCTTTCTTGCAGTCCAAGGAAAATGCAATCAACCCACCCCGCTCTCTCGTGTCGCACTTCTGTAACTTTGTCATTAGAAACTCCAGGATGGTTTGTGACACAGGATTTGCCAATCCATGAATTGTGCTGGTATCACCTTAGTTTTTAATCTTATTCATTCCAGGTGCTCCACCAACTCTCCTCTGCTAATCGTCTCCATTGACTTAGCATGACTATACTGGGTCAGTGACACCGTCTGTAATTTGGTGCCTCTTTTCTGTCTCTTTTTTAAAATGGGAACTACATTGGTGTGTGTGGGTTTGTGTGTGTGTGTGTGTGTGTGTGTGTGGAGTGTGTGTGTCGTGTGTGTTGTGTGTGTGTGATGTGTGTGGGTGTGGTTGTGTGTTGTGTGTGAGTGTGTGTGCTGTACTCACCTAATTGTGGTTGCAGGGTTCGAGACTCAGCTCCTCTGTGTGTGTGTGTTGTGTGTACTCACCGAATTGTACTTACCTAATTGTGGTTTCAGGGGGACGAGACTCAGCTCCTGGCCCCGCCTCTTCCAACTGATCGCTACTGGGTCCTCTCTCTTCTCTACTTCCTGAGCTTTGTCATACTTTCTTAAAAAACTAATGTATGGTTCCTGCCTAACTCTTCACTTGCTAGGCTATTCCACTTGCTGACAACTCTATGATGAGAGAAATAACTTCCTAACGTCCCTGTGACTCGTCTGAGTCTTCAGCTTCCAGTTGTGGACCCCTTGTCCCTGTGTCCCTCTCTGGAATCCTATCTCGTCCCACCGTGTTATTCCCCGCCAGTATATTGTATGTCGTTATCATGTCTTCCCCTGACATTCTGTCCTCCCAGTGTCGTCCATTCCGATTTCCTTAACCTTTCTCGGACGTAAGTCCTTGAGCTTGGGGACTAGCCTTTGTTGCAAACCTTTGTACTTTCTCTATTCTTGACGTGCTGACCAGGTGTGAGGTTCCAGAACTGGTGCATGCATACTCCAGTATGGGCCTAACATACACAAGTGTACAAGTTGTCTTCGAACGATTCCCTTATTAAGGTATCGGAACGCTGCTATATATTTTTAGGGTTGATATTTTATGCCCCATTATTATTATTACTGTTTTAAAATGACAGGTGGCAAATACGAAAGCAGGATGCAAAAATTAAGTTTGCTTAGAGGGGTGCGGTTGGTTTTGACTTAGTCACAAAAAGAGCGGATTTTTATAAGCACTGTATAAGATGTAATTAGTTCAGGGTGTGTACACCTCGAAAATAGTTATGTCTTCCTTCATTAGCGGAATGTTAAACTTGTAGGGATCACACGACAGCTCAGGGGAATTAAGAGGCAAGCCAGATTCCATACAAGGAGACGAGTGGGAGTTTCCATTCGTTTCATTAAGAGCTCTTCAGTGGCATCAAGGCGCCTCCCTTGAAAAGGAGAGTGAATTTGCAGCTTAGTATGGTATAGGAAGCAATGTAATGGGCATCTCTGGGCGATTGCCGGCATGAGGCTGGTTATTGTTGATGATTAAGACATATAAGTGCAATACTCGAGTAGCTTGTGCAATGCGTGGCTCAATCAACAATTAACCATCTCAGACAACTAATTTACCCCCCCCCCCCCCCCCCCCACAAACAAAAGGCTGCAGTTAGAATGATAAACAAAATCTCACTATTGCAGCACCTCCACCAATTTTCAATTCACTAACTACTCACCATACAAAACATCCATACTTATTACTGCACCTATTACAACATTGAACACTTAACTCTGAATATTAACCATCCCCTCAACATCTCCTTGCCAACCTCAACAGAACATCATGACCATAAAACAAGGCCACAGATCACTCTTTGTTGTTTCTAATGTCCAATCTCACACTTTGAAAAACTCTAATGCACATAAAAGGCCTAAAATCTGGAATTCATTACTGTAAAATATAAAAGAATCCTACTGTTTATAAATTCAAGTCTCTTTTCAAGATATATTTATCACCCAAAAACAAATAAATCTGAATTAACTGTAACCTTAGAAATTGTTATATCTTAAAAGTTTTCACAATTATATACAAATAAAATGTTAACACTAAAACCCATCTAACTTTATTATTTTTTAATACACTACCTAACAAATACTCATACGACTGAATGTACACACAATGCATGCAACATATGTCCTGTCTTTGTAATACTCATTGTGCTTTATAGGTTATCTGTTTACAATAAGTATTATCAATGATTTATCATTGCCTTAGTTAATTTTAAGCCAGCCCGAAATGCTATGCATAGTATAAGTGCTTTGGCATCTGCTCTTATCTGTATTTTATTTGTACCTCTATATGTATGCTCAATTGTAAATAAATAAAATAAAATAAAATAAAATAAAAAATCGTTATTACCAAGTGTTTCGCCTGCACAGCAGGCTTCTCCAGTCGAATACAGGTGATAATAACGTAGATACAGTATAACTGTTTTTAGGCTTAAGGGACAGACCTATAGAGGGGGATAATACCTCAAAACAGGTTCTTCTACTGTCTCTAGTTCAATGTATTCAAATGAAGAATCCTCTTGAGTCAATTAAGATACTCAAATGGTGCCACAGGTGTTTTATTCGTAAATTGTCGTTACTGTATACCATCACATTACTTCAGCCTGTTATTGTGTTCATATATTATCTCTTACGAAATACCTAAGCTGCGCAGTGGGCTTTCCTGTACCGTCTAGATATTGTGGGTGCCCTAGTTAAAACCATTACAGTATAAAGTAACTATTATCGTTTCACATTCTATTTATTAGTCAAATATTAAATATGATTACGTAAATTACTGAATATATTTAAAGTTGACTGTGGCTAGTAGCGTTATTACTTGGGCAGGTATGAGGTAAACTCCAAGAGTTTGTTATTATTGAGTCGTGAATGATCATATGGGATTACCATTTTTCAGTGATATTTTATTTGTAACTCTATTATATAATTATTCTACACATTATAACATCTACATTGTATGGTCTCATTTAGATGTGCGGCGTAGTTCTAGTCTCCATACTACAGACTGGTTTTCAATAATTATACCGAACATACAGAGAAGGTGACAAAATTATTCACCTACAGGAATCACTGCCATAAATGTACGCCTTGAACTAAAAAAGAAACAACTTATATTACAATGCAAGAACTAACTTTGATGCCAGATAGAGAAATCCTATACAAGTGGTAAATCACAGATTATACCATCAATTACTCCTCTCAAGGAATCAAAGATGACTCTCCCACAGAGGGTCCCTCGTTTTATTCAAAAGGCTGATTACCCTCGACCCATGATATTGAGACCTCCTGATGAAAGACGATTGGGTACCACCAGAACCTTCTCTGTATCTGAGAAAATCATCGCCCCCAATTAGGGAGACCATCTTATATAACTTTCTAATGTATAAAAAGTTTATTATGCTATTTGTATGGTGGGGACACCACCAGTAAGAAGCATTGTCACGAAAATTATAAAACTGGCAGGAAATTATTGCCTTCATTGTCGCTAAATATCCGTTGGGCAATCGCAAAAAAGAAAAAAAAAAGAAGAAAAAAAAAAAGCAATTGCACTTGTTTATTTACTACACAATTCAGAGTCATGTACTTATATACCCTATTATATCTATGTGACTCTGATGGGTTAGTAATTAGACCCTTAAAGAATATCTTATCATTTCAACATACACTTTTTAAATTACACCAAGTTGGTTGGCCACTTACCTTGTATATCCTACATCTCTCCCCCCTCCCACCCTTCTTCCATATTTCATCCTTTCCCATCCTGCTTCTTACCTTTACCAAACTCTGGTCATAAGAAGCGAAGAAGTCCTTCATCTTTCATATGAAGATACTTAGACTGACAGAGAACCCTGGTAATGCACTCTCTTGAAACGTGTAGAATGAGGTAATTTGAACACGGAAAATCATTGGATCAACTCAGATTTGTAAAAGGGAGATATAGGAACATACTGATTTCGAACACTCATCAAGCAATGAGATGGAAAATAGCATTTGGGACGCCTTGCCCCAAGTTGGAAAAAATAAGAATGAGATGTGACTGAGTTTGATAAGAAAATCTGTAGACCTACTAAGCTTTTGCTCAGATCCTCAGACACATTGTCATCAAAGATTTGATAGTTATACAATGAATTATTAGAAAGATCCTAGACTTCACCTAAGAAAAAAAAGCAACGCGTATTAAATATGGATAAGGTAGATTATAAGGAAAAATAAAAATGATATTAATTTTTTTTTTTTTCTGGAGTCAGGGAAACTCACGCGCCTCTTTATAGCAACGAGAAGAAAATGTGATACATTCTATTTTTTTACAAAACTTCAGTTCTGCAATTTCCTTAAGTAGAGAGGCGGAAAAAAACACCACCACACAGAGTACGGACTGTGATAAAGACACGGGTTATGTACATTTCGGGACATTTAGCAGAAAGACGTTTCGCCATAAGCTATCTCCGTCACTGGGAGTGTTAGTCTCTGGTACGACATGATTCCTTTCTACATGTCTTGAAACTATGTAAAAGTGTCTTTATTAACCAGCATGTAAGGTATTGTAATGGATGAAGCGGAAATCATAAGACGAAGCAGCACAACTATTGTTTACTGTGCAGACTTCTTGATGTTTAAACGAGACTCCACACTCGGTCATTAGCACAACCATTAACCAGACCTCTCCAGCAACACCGCAGCGGCTGTATAGCCCTTGTGGCCTTATGCGCTTATTTTTGTTTATTGATAATAATAATACCAGCAACAATATAGCTATAGATGTCACACAACTAAAGTATAAATGATAATGTATAAACAAGCGGGACACACAGGACTTTAATTTATCTTCAATCCTGTGTTATATGGACTTATGTTTCCTGATATACCTCTTATACAGAACAGGAATTACCGTACCAATTTACAACCAAAAACTAGCAAGGTATGGAAGCCTTACTGCAACATACGTGAGGGATCCTACTTGAAACATATTCAACAAATGCTGCTATATAACAAGTAAATGCTGTTCCTTATGTTTAATTAAATGCAGGGTAGACCTCAGATTAAAGTCCAGCACGGAACCATCAGCATACAAATATATATTGTGTATCTCACTGCGTTGGCCCATGGTGAACCAAGTGACCCAGTCACAAACGGAAGCGTTACCAGCCACAGCGGAAGTGATTACAAGCCACAGTGGAAGTGGATACAAGCCACAGTGGAAGTGATACAAGCCACAGTGGAAGTGATACAAGCCACAGCGGAAGTGATAAAACTACAGTGGAAGTGATACAAGCACAGTGGAAGTGATTACATAACCACGTGGAAGTGATACAAGCACAGTGGAAGTGATACAGTAAACGGAAGTTAAAAAGCTACAACGGAAGCTCATCAACCTCAATAAGGGGCACACCCACACAAATTATTGTTCCATTTACACCTGGAATCAGCTTCACGTATTGCTGAGCCACAGAAGAATAAGTTGTCCCACACACCATTAAACACCCTTCTCTCCCCGATAGAGGTATTTCCAAGATAGTCAGCGTGGTCTCAGCATCTCCATTAAAAAGACAATACCTCTTGAAAATATTATTATTAATATTATTATGGGAAATAACTAAACTCGTAGGGTCATTATGCACCTGGGCAATGGTATGGACTCAAGTTCGATCAAGGAAGGAAACTCTTTTAAAGAAAGGGTTTCATATAGCACTTGGGTAAATGGAGGTAATAGGGGTTCGGTTCAACGGAGGAGATCATGGACTTCTCAGCAGCATCAGGACATTATTTACGAGTGAAGATGGCAGGCTATAGGTGGCTGCTATTGTATTGAGGCTTTAAGGGCCACTAACGCTTACGCCTAATGAACCTTGCTCCGAGAGTTCGAGAAAAATGAATATGGTGCCCAAATCTGGGCGGGGAATTATAAATGAACAAGGTTTTCTACTGGAAAGAGAACGGGATTAACACGTTCCCATTTAAGCAAGGTTGGCCCCGTTGCCGGAACCCGGGCCAGAGCCAGACAACTTCCCTCCAACCATCACCTGATAATTATGATGAGTAATTGGCTTCATTAACATCACCAAGACAGAAGATACCAGATAAGCACTTAAACCACAGCGACCAGAAGCTGACGCTAGGAAGAGCAGCGACTCGCTTTCAACTTGCGTCTCTTTGTAGTCACTAACATTGACATGGACAACCCTAACAACATTACACATTTACAATTATTCTGTCCTTGTCCTTTACACGAATTTACAACTACTTTGTCAGAAATTATAGTAATAACACAACTCCCATAACAATTTAACTTGTAATCTTCCAAAACATTACACATACATAAGAATAACAACTGTATGTTTCAGTTATTAAACCACGTATTCCCCCCCACATGACTTAATATGTTGATATATTGGGCGTATGATTTTACATTTATGATAACTGTTACACTCAAAACATACTGTAAACTTGGATAACGCGACCAAAAGACAACAGTTACTATTAAAAAACTTCAGACGACCACCACACTAGAAAAAACCATAGGATTAAATACTGACTTCACATACTAATCATAACCACGGAAATGTATATATTGAATAAAGCACCAACTTTTGAGACAGTGTATACACCACAATTATACATCATTCCTGGAACAATGAAGCTATTGTCTTTTGTTCCTATACTGTACACTTATCGACTCCTAAATAACATATATCTAAGTGATTCTTGCAGTCTTAAATTCAAACATGATATTAATGTTATACTAACCTACTTACTTACCGTGATAGATCAAAAGCTTCGCCGGTTCAGCGGGCAGGCCTCAACGATTAGTGGACAGGAGGATCGAGCCTACGCATATCTTTGCGTTGAATGACTACAAGGGTTTAGTGCATAATGATAAAACAATATTAATGCGCCTATTATGATGGCTCATTGCATCCCTTTCGAGTGGAACAATCATTTAATACTGAATTTAACACGCTTAATAAACCATACGGGTGGGGTTTGAACCCGCGCGTCAGAGAGAGTCTCATAGCTTGTGTATGTAGACATATAATAGATTACTTGAGAATATAGTAACCCTTAGAATTATTGTCATTATAGACACAAAAAGCGCTAAACTCATAATGGACCATTAAACGGACGCATTAAAGGGAATATATAGGATATAGTTTGTAGGCTAGTTGCGAACTTTGCTCTTAGTTGTTTATATTACCCATTATTCATTGGCAAACATATATTTTAATAAAGACCTTAGTAGACATCAAAGGGTACGATATAATTAGAAATGGTAAGTTTAAGTGCCATTATTCCTATGGAAAGTGGCAAAAGAAACCCATGGATAGACATATGCTTAGGAAACTAGGCTTCAGTATATATAACATTGTCATGTACATTTAGCTGACGATTAGTTTATATTCGTATTATTTTTCCAGAATAACATGCTAGTACAATAGATGCTTAAAATCTGTTTCTCCCGTGATCATTTGAGCTAGAGATATTGTAGATAACACGACTTCTTGCATGCTTCACAAAAATATAATTACGGTTTAGTGAGACAAATAGTGTTTTCACTGTATGTATTTCGCCGTTCAAAAACCCGTGCGACAGAGACATACCAAAGCACATCGTGCTCGACACCTCCTCCAGTGGACGCGTCCCACTCTCGCCCTACGGTGAAGCGCGCGCACGCGCTTGATCACAAGGACTATTCGAGCTATCCTCCAATCTTCACTTGGCCGCACGAATATCTGTCCCTTCTCTCTCATTCCTCAGCCCGATGCCTTTATGTACCTTAGGCGGGTATAAAGCGACCCTTGATGTAGTTAATGATAAAAAATAATAATATAATAATAATAATATTAATAATAATTAATAATATAATAATACATAATAATAATAATAATAATCAAGAAAGTAACATAAGGCTGACCTCATACTTTATTACGTAAATTTCGATATCTGTGTTTTTGAACAAAAACCCTTTCGGCAGATTATACTTGTATCAAACATTGGTCTGTATTTACGACCTCTATCATTCTTCTTACATTCGACGGTAATATCCCGGCTCGGGTTTTTTTCAGTGGTGACCGGGCCTTGGATCCCTGTCTTGGGAGTGTCTCGAGACCTAGGTCTGCATGCGGAAGAGGTACAAGTTACCTCCTCATCTTCTGCGACAGCTGTCCCAGGATTAGCACAATTCCCGCCCTCATGCAGTTAGTAGGAGAAACTAGGCCTATGGTCTGCAATCTTCCAGCCCCAGGGTGGGCTCGTATTAGCAGTCTCATGAGTGCGACCTGTCAGTCTACACGCAAGCTAATTCGATAATGTTCTTGGTCTGTTTTTATGGTTAAAAATGGATTACAGAGTTTTTTCATCTTTCAGAGTCTGTTTTTGTGGACTAATTCATCATCCTTACAATGTAGGATTAAATCAGTGTGACTCAAAAAATTCATGTAATTCTACAGTTCTTTTATATTTGAATTTTTGCCTATCCTTTACCGGTTTCTCCTTAAAGCCATTATTCGAGCCAAGTGTGCTCTAATGTTGATATTGGAATCAGTAATTTTAACCAGTGTGAAGCTCTTCTCATGAAACTTATTTCGATTACGTTAGGATGTGTGAACACTTAAGTTTGTAATGCAGGGAAAAAACAAATTTATTAATGCTTATCTGTGCCACCTCAACATTTTTTTTTCATTTCTCACCGAGCAAACAACAACAAGAACGGTGCAGCCTACCAGTGACTTGTGTTTAGAGCCATCTTGTACATAATTTATGATATTTGTTTGCCAATGGCAAAAGACTTATGTTTTGGGTTAGTTTGCTGCATTTTGCAATTTATTCAGCAAGGGATTATTGTGATCAGCTTCCTGAGTAGGTAGTAGAGATCAGTGCCAAACTGAATACAGTTTATATTATGTGAAGTGCTTATTGTATTATCCTATAATTATGCATTCCATGCAGATTATTGAACTTAACAACCAATGATGTCAGAAGAGCTGTCTTCGCATATCTCTGCAAATTTCGTGGTGAATAATGCAATATTTACTCTTAAATTTTAACATGCAACTTTTCGATTAACTTCTACAATTATTTATGTTCTTAGATTTTCGATTTCGGCCTAAAAGCTTTATTGATCATATTAACAGAAGACATACATTAGGTCTGAAGACTATTACGCCAGACTAAGTCTATGGGATGCATCTTAACGAAACATCACTGAAAACAGGCGGTTCATTGATTTAAATGAATGCGAGAATGACATGCATGATTCTCCCACCAATGAATATGACGCTATATATTAGATCTGTGTATCGGATTTGATGTATCAATACTATGCATCGCATTATGATAGATGATATTATAGTAATAAGTGGAGGGAAGGCAGGGTAGCGGGGTCGGCCTAGGAAAGTTTGGAGGGAGTGGGTAAAGGAGGTTTAGTGTGCGAGGGGCTTGGACTTCCAGCAGGCATGGTGAAACGTATTTGAGAGAATGAATGGAGACAAATTGGTTTTTTAATATCGACGTGTGTTGGAGTGTGAGCAAAGTAACATTTATAAAAGGATTCCAGTGGAAACCGAGCAGGCCGGACTAGAGTCCTGGAGCTGCGAAGTATAGTGCCTGCACTCTGAAAGAGGGGTGTTAATGTTGCAGTTTTAAACTGTAAGGTAACGCACCTTTCTGGCAAGACTGATGAGTGAATGATGAAAGTTTTTCTTTTTCGGGCCACCCTGACATTGGTGGGAGACGGCGATGTGTTAATATTATAATAAAAAATTAAACTTTCATATACATAATAGCGTTAATCTTAATAATATTTCAGATCATTCGTCATGGCGCTAAATTCAAAATAAAATTATGCAACGCTCAGATATTATAACACTGTTAATAAACACATAGATCAATGGTACAAGAGTTAAAAAAATCCTTCTAGGTACATATTTATTTAAATTATCTACGAATTTAAAATCTTGTAGTCCAACAAACTCTTTCTAAATCATCATAAACGCACCTCAATAATAAATAATAATAAATAATAATAATAATAATAATAATATTAATAATATTAATATAATATAATATATTTATTAGTATTAACATTATTTTAATAATAGGCAAGATATACGAAATACACTGAAAAATTTACAGCACTTATGTATACTTTGAATTAAACTGAATTTGCAACATGAAAGGTCTAGCTCTACTTTTGATTATAATAACAATAATTTGCATCATGAAATAAAATAGAGAAATAAAGAGCTCTGCCGACATCTCTTGTGTATAATCGACTCAGCAAAAGGGTATATACCTTTCGAGTGTATATTTCTCAGTGTTATACACTTAGGAATTTATATTTTAGAGATTAAAGTATTCTAGTGATGCTACAGGTGGACTTGCGTGTATCGGTATCTGTAAAAACCAAATATACCATCATCTGATATGCGTGTACACTGGTAGTTTTTTTTAATATATTAGAGGTAAAGTATTTTGTAAGTGTACAGATAATAAGTTAAGGACCCGACCAGAATGAAAAATAAGTCACTCTGATTTTTTTAGGGGTCTATCCAGGCTCTCTTACACATATGTTGCTATGTATGATAATTACTGTAAAACTGATCAACGTGCAAATGAATGGTTTAAACCGAATAAAAAACTAACTAATTAAATGAATTATCATTCCTGAATTTGGACCGCTATCTGAAAACTTGTTTATTCTGAATTATTTTTATTTTTTTAATAGGAGTATTTACATAATATGTGATATAATTCGAAAAACAAGTAGAATTATATTTCTCAGTCAAATAAGCTTGAACAGCATACAGGACCAACATAATATATTACACCTTTATCAAGAGGGTCTATATTCACGAATAATTCTTTTTAGAATTTGGAAGTCTTACTTTTTAGTCTGACTATGAATCTCGAATCAGATAAATGTATTGTATGTATTTTATCTATATTGAATTGGATATTACTGCACAAAAAAAAAAGGTTTTTTTAAATATATTATATTATTATGCAATTACTGTACTATTTTAAGTTAGTTGCTAAATTAAGGCCTAGGGAACTACAAGACGGTCACTGAGTACAGCACTCGAGTCGACGGCCAGTACTATGGATATTAGATTCCTAAATAGGAATTAAAACCCTCATTGTATATGTGCGAAATATTCGCATTTAACGATGTATTTTAAAATGGTATGTATAAATGATGATATTGGCACGCATACCTGTTTTTTGCGATAGACATTAGGCTAAAACACTTAACATCACGTGGGAAACTATGATTAATGATAATAAAAAAATAGTAAGCTATAACTCACTGGCCTGATTATAACAAGCATTCTGGGAGATTACTGCTGCCCAATTAAAATATAAAGCACTGATTGGGTAAAAATTCAACCAACATTTAAATAACACTATTATCATTCAGCCAACAATTTATATCTCCCATCTGCAAACATTGATCACTTCAGAATCTTCTTGTTCCTTTTTATCAGTGATCTAGAAAATAAGATTTTGATGACAGATAACTATTGGTAGCTTCTTATTTTTTTAGTCACAAGATTGGCAGGACGTCACCAAAACAAATCAGTTGAATACAACTGACGGAGTGGCTTTAGAACGATTTAATGAAAAGAAAATGGATATATTGCTAAATTCAAATGGCTCGCATTTGGGTTCCACATGTGAATACTTTGTGATTATATCCCCGGAAAAAACGGAAAAGCGGCCACTGCTCAAGTCCTAGGTTAAAGTCCAGTTTAACTCTGACACAAAATCCTTACTCGAGTGTGAGACTGCGCAAAGATTTTCTCCCGTGGCAAAAACAAGGGGAGGAGCCGTCTCCTCCATCTATAGTTGTCCACCGTGAGGCCGGTCGCACCACGGCGTCCACACACCCTGTACGGGCAGCTCAAATTCTGTGTGCCCGCGGCCCCCAAGCGTTGCACAAGGGGGCCTCATGGGTGCCTCGCTTCCATCTCACAAACAGTTTACAATTACAAAGAAGTTATATCTTGACGGCTCTACACATGTAATTTGCTGATTTGGGTGTTGTATCGATTCCGTGTGTGTGTGTGTGTTTATTCATCTATAGGATATTTCATTATGTAGTTGCAAGGGCTTGATTCATTAGCTCCAGGCCCCGCCTCTTCCCTTGTCGCTTGTGTGTGTTGTGTGTGTGTGTGTAAGATAAAATGATTAATTGTTGATTGTAATTCGTAGTATTATGATTTTTATATATATATATCTATATATTATATATATATATCTTATATTTAGTATATATATATATATATAGATATATATTATATATATATTATATATATATATGAGTCGTGTGTGTGTGTGTGGGTGTGTGTGTGTGTGTGTGTGTGTGTGTGGTGTGTGTGTGTGTGTGTGTGTGTGTGTGTTCTTTTGTTGTTCATATTTGTTGAATCTTGATCATAATGTTCTTTATTAGTTCATTTTTGTCCTACTGTTCACACCATATTTATTACACTCCGATCACAATTGACAAGGAGTGTTAGCAGGAACATACATCACACTTGCCAAGACCACAAATCACTTTCACTCGATGTGATCAGTATCTCATTCACTTTAGTCAAACAATTTAGTTCTTTCAGAAATGTCATCGTGGAAGTATACACCGGACAGGGGAGCAAGTCTTAGTGTATCACACAATTCTGCTTATCCCGTATTCTAGGGATTAAAGTAGTTTGACTGGTGGTGAACAGTTTACAATGCAGCCTCGAGTAGCTGATGGCTTTACAACGTTATTAACCATCATTTGTAAATCACTATTTTAGGTACATAACTGTTCAATAATAGGCTACAGGAGCGAAAAATTACAATTTATTCTAATTTCATGTGCAATGAGGACATAAAAATTAAATAATTATTGCATATTTAAAGAGCCTATCAATTACACGAGGGTCATTAAGTCTTCATATCAACTCTCCATAACAGTAAAGGATAATTTAATCCAAAAACTGACAATCTAAAGATATAAATAGAAATATATACCTCTCTGTGATATATCAATATGAAACGAATGAACTATTTTGGTTTAAAATCTTTTCAATAAAGAATTAATTGATTAGGAAAGTTTGGCTGTATATAAGGCATGACATACTGCTCATGAAACACGTGGACCAAATAAGATAATATTCTGACGTGGAAAGTTTATGCAGGAAACTACACAAACATTACACTGAGGTGGTTATAAATTTACACGAGGTTTTAAAGGGAAAATAGATGTTGCACGCAACCATATGTAGAGTCAACCTTGGATAACCTATGAAAGCCAAGTGCGATTATTTCCATTAGAATCCGAAATGTTGTATCTTATATTAATATATAATATATATAGATATTATACACACTACACACACACACATACATAAATATATATATTTATCTATATATATATATATAATATATATATATATATATATATATAATATATATATATATTATATATATATTAATTATATGACAAAAGGTTATCTTATAAGTGTGTGCAATACCTATTGTAGCTTCGGGGGTCCGAATCACCAGCTCCTGACCCGCTCTAGGTCGCTCTAGGTCACTCTCCCTACACCATGGAGCTTTATCGTATCTTTTCTTTAAAAGTGTATGGATCCTGCCTCCGTAACTAATCACACTCCAGATTGTTCCACTTCCTGGATAACTCTGAAATGAAGGAAATATTATCATTATCATTACTTATTTTATTTATTATTTTTATTATTATTATTATTATTATTATATTATTATTGTGATGTGTGTGTGTGTGTGTGTGTGTGTGTGTTTGTGTGTGTGTGTGTGTGTGTGTACTCACCTTTTTGTACTCAACTATTTGTGGTGTGCAGGGGTCGAGTCACAGCTCTGGCCCGCCTCTTCGCTGATTGCGACTAGGTCCTCTCTCTCCCTGCCCATGAGCTCTATCATACCTCGCCTTATAAACTAAGTATGGTTCGCTCCAACTACTCAACTTTCTAGGCTTATTCCACGCCTGCCACTCTATGATGAAAGAAAATTCTTCTTTTCCTTAATATCCCTTTGATTCATTCTGAGTCTTCAACTTCCAATTGTGACTCTTGTGTCTGAGTCCATCTCTGGAACATTCCGTCTTTGTCCACTTGACCTATTCCGGCAATATTTTTATATGTCGTTATCATGTCTCCCCTGATACCCTCCTGTTCCTCCAGTGTCGTCAGAACCGATTTCTCACACCTTCTGCGATAGGACAATCCCCGTAGTCTGGGACTAGTCTTGTTTGCAAACCTTTGCACTTTCTCTAATTTTTTGACGTGCTGACTAGGTGTGGTTCCAAAACTGGTTGCTTGCATACTCCAGTAGGGCCTGACGTAAATGGTATACGAAGTCCTTAAACGAATCCTTACTGAGTATCGGAACGACTATCCGTAGGTTTGCCAGGCGCCCGTATGCTGCAGCAGTTATCTGATTGATGTGCGACTTCAGGAGACATGCTCGGTGGGTGTTATACTCATCCCAGATCTTTTTTGAGTGAGGTTTGCACGTCTTTGGCATCTAATATATGTGTCTGCGGTTTCTTTGCCATTCCCCAATTCTTCATGACTTTGCATATGGCAGGGTTAAATTCAAGGAGCCAGTTGCTGGGACCAGGCTTGGTAGCCTTGTCCAGGTCCTCTTTGTAGTCCTGCTTGATCCTCATCCTATTTGATTCTTTCATTAACTTCCGCATCATCTGCAAACAAGGACTTCTGAGTCTATCCCTTACGTTTGTCGTTCACATATACCAGAACAGCACAGGTCCTAGGACTGACCCCTGTGGAACCCGCTTGTCACAGGCGCCCACTCTGACACCTCGTCGCGTACATGACTCGTTGTTTGCCTCCCTGTCAGGTATTCTCTGATCCATTACAGGAGCCCTTTCTGTTATGTGTGGTAGCTTGAGTGTGTGTTGTGTGAGTGTTGTGTGTGTGTGATTGTGTGTGTGTGTGGTGTGTTGTGTGTGTGTGTGTTTGGTGTGTGTGTGATATGTGTATGTGTGTGTGTGGTATGTGTGTGTGAGATTTATTCACAATAGTTTGAGGTTGGGGGGGGGTCGAGTCCGAGCTCCTGGCTCTGTGTGGTGTGTGTGTGAGTGTGTGTGTGTGTGTGTTGTGTGTGTGTGTGTGTGTGTGTGTGTGTGTGTGTGTGTTGTGTGGGTAGTGTGTGTGTGTGTGTGTGTGAGTGTTTGTTGTTTGTGAGTGTTGGGTGGAGTGGAGTGAGTAGGTGGGTGGGTGTAAGGAATAGGGTTTATGGGCGGAGTGTTATGGTGGAGGTTGTGCATTGGAGTGTAGTGAGAGAAGACCCCCCCCTCGCTCGCTCCGCTCCATTGTGTGTGTGTTGTGTATGCATACTCACCTTATTGTGGTTGC
The DNA here is from genome assembly GCF_026875155.1 of Cherax quadricarinatus. NCBI lineage: Eukaryota > Metazoa > Arthropoda > Malacostraca > Decapoda > Parastacidae > Cherax > Cherax quadricarinatus. The sequence continues at coordinate 10,049,651 of NC_069490.1, forward strand.
AGGGATCGAGACACAGCTCTGGACCAGCTCTCTGCACTGTCGCTACTAGGTCTCTCTCTGCTTCCAGAGTCTTTGTCATGCTCGTCTTAAAGCTATGTTATGGTTCCTGCATCCACTACAGTTAATCCAAGCAGTATTTTGTAGTCGTTATCGTCGTCGGCCCTGACCGCGGTCCTCCAATGGTCATCAGTCCGATTTCCTCAACCTTTCTTGTATTTAGGACATACCCCTGAGCTCCGGCACTAGCCTTGTTGCACTTTGCACTTTCTCTCTAATTTCCTTGACGTGTTTGCCCGGCCTCATGGTGGGTTCAAATTGGAGCTGCATACTCCAGGTGATGGGCTCTGATGTACACTGTGTACAGTGTCTTGAACGACTTACCTATCACGTATAATGAGTATCGCGAACGCTATTCCACAGGTTCTGCCTGGTTGAGTGTGCCTCGGAGACAATGCTCCGGTGTTACTGGTCACCTAAGATCTTTCTCCTCGAGCGAGGTGTGTAGTCCTTGGCCAACCTAGTCTATACTCTGTCTGCGGTTTCTTTGCCCTTCTCCGATCTTAATGACTTTGCATTTCGGCAGGGTTGTGAAATTCAAGAAAACTAGTTGCTGAGAACACGTGTCCAGCCTGTCCAGGCCTCTTTGAAGTCCTGCATGGTCCTCAGCTATTTAATTCTCCTCATTAACTTCACTCATCTGCGAACCAGGGACACTCTGAGTCTATCCCTTCCATATGGTTCATTCACATTACCAGAATAGCACTGGTCCTAGGACCGACCCCTGTGGGACCCCGCTCGTACTGGTGCCCACTGTGATTAAAAAATCCCGTACTACCATGACTGTTGTTTGCCTCCCTGTAGGTATTTCTCTGATCCATTGCAGTGCCCCTTCCTGTTATACGCGCCTCGATCTCTAGTTTCTACTCTAGTCTCTTGTGAGAAACTGTGTCAAAGGCCTTTCTTGCAGTCCAAGGAAAATGCAATCAACCCACCCCGCTCTCTCGTGTCGCACTTCTGTAACTTTGTCAAAAAAAATCAGAAGGTTTGTGACACGGATTTGCCCCCTGAATTGTGCGGGTTTTTCTTTTTTATCTTATTCCTTTCCCAGGTGCCCCACCCTTCCCCCGTTAATGTCCCCATGACTTAGCATACTTACGGGTCAGGACACCGTCTGAATTTGGGCCTTTTTCTTTTCCCCTTTTTTAAAAAATGGGGGAACTACTTTTGGTGTGTGGGTTTGTGTGTTTTTGTGTGTGGTGTGTGTGTGGGTGTGTGTGTGTGTTGTTTTTGGTGTGTGTGTGTGTGGTGTGGTGTGTGTGGTGTGTGTGTGTATCCCTAATTGTGGTTGCAGGGGTTCGAGATCAGCCCCCTCTGTTGTGTGTGTGTGTGTATCACCAATTGTCTTACCAAATTTGGGGTTTCAGGGGCGGACTAGCCCCTGGCCCGCCTCTTCACTGATGTACGGGGTCCTCTCTTCTCTCTCCTGAGCTTGTCATCCCTTTTTAAAAAAATATGTATGGTTCCGCCTACTCTTCACTTGCTAGGCTATTCCCCTTGCTGACAAATTATGATGAAGAAAAACTTTAACGTCCCCGTGACTCGTCTGAGTCTTCAGTTTAGTTGTGGCCCCTTGGGCCCCGTGTCCCTCTCTGGAAAATCCTATCTCGTCCACCGTGTTATTCCCCGCAGTATTTGTTGTCGTTATATGTCTCCCCCGACCCTTCTGCCTCCCCGTGTCGTCATCCCATTTCCCCTTAACCCTTTCCCCGACGAATTCCCTTTGGGTTGGGACTAGCCCCTTTTTGCAAACCCTTTGTACTTTCTCTAATTTTGACGTGCTTGACCAGGTGTGGGTTCCAGACTGGTGCTGCATATCCGTAGGGGGCCCAAATACAAAGTGTCAGTGTCTTGAACGATTCCCCTTTTTAAGGTATCGGAAAAGCTATTTTAGGTTTGCCCGGCGCCGTTTGGCACCCGGTTTTTGGTTTTGATGTTGCCCCGGTATGTGTTTTGGTGTTATGTCACCCCGGTCTTTCTCCCCCGAGTGAGGTCTGTAGTCTTTGTGTGTGTGTTGTGTGTACCAATTGTAGTTGAGGGGTCGAGATCAGCTCCGTGTGTGTGTGTGTGTGTGTGTGTGTTGTGTGTTGTGTGTGGGTGGCCCGT
>NC_069490.1:10057313-10244083 GCF_026875155.1 Cherax quadricarinatus
TCTCTCATGCATCATCAAGAGCTATACAATGCTGCAAGACAGCCTCCTCCTACACCTTTCAATCACTCCAGTTTTTATACACCACCTTGCTCCACACTTTCTATATGGCCATACCATTTTAACCCATCTCCTACTTCCTGAATTACACCTTTTATATCCCTTAGTTGCTTTCTGATTTCTTCATATTATAAGCATCACATCCCATACATTCTCAAATGTACAAACAAATTGTAAACTGTTAGTGCCAAGGCCACTTTTCCCTCTGTGCAAGAAACAAATGCACAAAAAAAAAAGGGGGTTTTCTCATTTTATGCAGATTTACTATATTCGCTATTATGTGATGCTTTATTTCTATCAGTAATTCCATATATGTACTGCACATTTCTCATATGTCATTAGTACAGCTCATGAAAAGTATTACAAGGAATTAAGTGTTCACAGCCTGATTGATCTTAATATAGTTGCCAGTGGCATCGAATGCAAAGATTTTTATTTTGTATTTTGGAAGGCATCACAACATAGAATGAAGACATCTGTATACATTGCATTCATGGGAGCGCTGAACAGTGTCCGTCAATGACCTAGCTGTCTTGACACCAGATTTAAATAATACATGTATACTGAAACCACTATACCTAATAGCATACATTTTTCTCTTTTGCAAGGTGGATTTTTAGGATGTAAACATACTTGAGAAAACACGTAAATTTAAACAAAATATAGTAAATGGTTTTGAAACATGTTTAAAATTTATGGAAGAATATATTATAAATTGTTGCCCATATATTTAAGAGTATAATGTGATCATGAGGTGCTACATTATTTCTCTCAAAACATAATGAAGGGTAAAATATCCGAGTTCTTTCCCCATCCTATTCACAACCAAACATGCAATGCTTAGTATGCATCAACAAAACCCTATGTTCCACAATGGATTATTTCAACTTTCCGCTATCTACCTACATTTATATCTAATACAGTAGTACAGTATATGTTGATCATTATAATCAGAATTTTTGTTAAGTAACACGTGAAACAGAGGGAATAAGCACAATAACCAATGAGCATTTGATGCACAGTAAAGAGCTGTGGTGTAAGTTAAACCTTACAGTACATTAACATTTTAAGACCCCTACAATTTCCCCTGTACAGACATTAAAAACGAAGGAAAATGGAGAAAAATTGCATGCTCGCAAACACGATAGTAAATCAAATTCAGGGAAGTCAGGAGACATCACTAAAGTATGTACCGAGTTAATAAAATATTATTGGTACATTGTAAACCTGATAAATACATCGTAGGCAGTCAATCTGCATCCTCCTCTGTTCCATGAGTTGCAATCAACTACCGCTATAATCTGCATTACTCTAGCTATACTTTTCAATTATTAAATGCTGTGGATGTTAATGATGACTGATCTGTATGAATGTTAAGATTTTGTTAAATGTGGAAGTTAACCCCCTTAATTGTGGCACACCCAAAAATTAAAATTCCTGTGCAAGATTTTGGAGGAAAAAAAATCTTACAGTTTGAAAGGGTGTATTTTTATGAATAAAAAAAAAAGTTGAATCTGTTATAAACTTAAGCTGTCATGGCATGTTGAATTTAGTGAAAAAATTATCACTCGCTGGCAGCCGAAGTGTGCCAGCAATATTTGTGTTTCATATTTTTTTTAACACACTGGCTCTCTCCCACCAAGATAGGATGACCCAAAAAGAAGAAACACTTTCACTGTCATTCATTCTTATCACTGTCTTGCCAAAGGTGGGCTGATACTACAGTACAGATGCCTCTCCAAACTGCACTGCAAATATCCCCACCCTTCCTTCAGAGTGCAAGCACTGTACTTCCCACCTCCAGGGATCAAGTCCGGCTAACTAGATTCCCTGATTCCCTTGACAAATGTTACCTTGTTCACACTTCAACAAGTTCCCAAAACCACTTGCCTCCACTCCTATCAAATATGTTAAAAACATGCCTGTGGAATGTCCAAGCCCCTCACACACAAAACTTCCTTTACCCCCTTCCTCAAACCTTTCCTAGGGCGACCCCTACCCTGCCTTCCCTCCACCGCAGATTTATACACACTCCAAGTCATCCTATTTTGTTCTGTTCTATGTCCAAACCACCTCAACAACCCCTCCTCAGCCTTTTGAATACTTTTAGTAACCCCACACCCCCTCCTAACCCCCAAGCTACGAATTTTCTGCATTATATTTGCACCACACATTGCCCTCAGACACAATGGGTCTACTACCTCCAGCTTCCTCCTCGCTGCAACATTCACAACCCATGCTTCACAACTTTATAATTACAAGTGTCAATTTATTGATGCCAAATTGTGACCTTTTATTGGTTTTGTTAACACTATGTACACTACTTTCTTATGATACTAAATGTATTGTGAAGTGTTTTAGTAATTCAAACATGGGGAAATGCAATACCTGATATTGCTCCACAAAGAATATACTGTACAATATAAATTAGAGCAAATATATTTTTTCATCGATTCGGTCTTCAAACACTATCCGTATTCAAGGAATACTTGTAAGGTAAGTGTTTTAAGATGTAACAATCCTCAAAACATGGAAATAAGACAATGTTTGACTATATGTTTGACAATGTTTGACTATATGATTAATTAAGTTATATATTTAAGTTCAGGGAAATAACCTGAGTTATATAAACAATGCAATTTGTGTGTGTCCATAACACGTGTGTGCCTTCCAGACCAATGTAAAACATGTATTTACAAGGAAATATTATATTACAATTGTTTCAAGGTATAACACTCATGGAAACAAATAAATCATATTGTCTGACTATACTGGGTTATCCTTGGTTAAATCTATACACGTAGTGCTTATTGGCTGAATTCTACTGGAATGATAAAGGCATCTTTCTGGCAGTTTCATACCCTGTTTGCTTTTAGGGAAGCTGGTGGTGGAACAACAGGTCCTGGTTTCAATGTTTACTTACGCTAGTTAGGCAGAGTTACACCATAATACACTGTGTAGACCTGCCTGGTTTTTTATTTTCTTTCAGAGATGAGGTTATAGAAGACCCAAAAATCTGAGCTGAGGAAAAAAATATTTGCAGGTGGCATATTTGAAGGCATGAAAAATTGTGGGTACAGTGAAACCTCTGTTTTCGTTTGCCCTGGTTTTCGTCAAATTCGGTTTTCGACAATTTTTTTCGTCAAAATTTTGTCCCAGTTTTCGTTCATCACCTTGGTTTTTGTCGAGTTGACAGTGGTCGCCATATCGAACTTGTCCACCCGCACCCACACAAAGCATCCCACGCGTTCTGAGTCAGACTGGCTTTGTTCCTTGTCGGTAGAGGGAGGTAGTGGTTGTGATGGTGGTAAAGGGTGGCAGTGATGGTGGTAGAGGGTGGTAGTAATGGGGGTAGAGGGTGGTACTGATGGTGGTAGAGGGTGGTAGTGATGCAGGTAGAGCGCAGTAGTGATTATGGTAGAGGGTGGTAGTTGTTGTGATGGTGGCAGAGGGTGGTAGTGGTTGTGATGGTGGCAGAGGTGTAGTGGTTTGTGGGCGAGGTGTAGTGGTTGTGATGGTGGTAGAGGGTGGTGGTGGTTGTGATGGTGGTAGAGGGCAGTGGTGGTTGTGATGGTGGTAGAGGACAGTAGTGGTTGTGATGGTGGTAGAGGGTGGTGTGATTGTGGTAGAGGGTGGTAGTGGTTGTGGAGAGGGTGGTAGTGGTTGTGGCAGAGGTGGTAGTGGTTGTGGCAGAGGGTGGTAGTGATTGTGGCAGGGTGGTAGTGGTTGTGGAGAGGGTGGTAGTGTTGTGGAGAGGGTGGTAGTGATTGTGGTAGAGGGTGGTAGTGATTGTGGTAGAGGGTGGAAGTGATTGTGGTAGAGGGTGGAAGTGATTGTGGTAGAGGGTGGGAGCGATGGTCGTAGAGATAACCTCTCCCCTCCTCCTCATCTTCCATATGCCAACAAGTCTTCAATAAAGGTAAAAGTGATGTTAAATGTTCATTTATCCAATTCATTAGTCCTTTATATTTCTCATTTTTTTTTCTATATGTAAAACTAAAGTTATCCTCTATAAAATGTGTTTTTTGTTAGTACTTTTGGGTGTCTGGAATGGATTAATTGGATTTACATTATTTCTTATGGGAAATATTGCTTCAGTTTTCATCGAATTCAGTTTTCATCAGATTGTCTGGAACAAATTAATAATGAAAACTGAGGTGCCGTTGTACTAGTTCACTAGGCACAAAGGCATCACCTTGTATGCTAATATGCTCGATACAGTTAAAAGGCTAAGAATGATGTACTGCACTATGAAAATACATTATGTTTATATGATACATAAAATAGGTACAGTATTCCAATGGAAGTAAATAATTTACAAAATTATAGGGGTATTTCAGGTAAAAAACCATCATAATACAAAACATCACCTTTATATAACCTACATATGTATACTGTATATTGACTACATATGTATATGCTACATTTTATATATATTACAATTACATATGTATAATATTTACATGTAATTTAGTACCTTTGCATGATTCTGACCTAGATGAACACTCATTCAACACATCTAGTACCACATGTATATCCATTTTAAGCTGAAAATAAAACCAAATTTAAAAAGACTAATTTTACCAGAAATTTTTATTAAATAAATGTTATATTTTAAAGGTTTAATTTAATTAAGAAAAAAAAAAGTTTGATTTTAAATTCTTAGGATCAGAACTGCATTTCCCTTATTGACATTCTAACAAAGATATAGTACCTGTACCTTGCTTTTACTGAATGTGATTATGGCAATAATTAGGCAATGGTTATACCATTGTAAACATGCTACCAATATTGAAAAGTGTTCAATGGGCTGTTTTAAAATGACTGACAAATTTTAACTTCTTACATGCATAGGTACTACCGAGCTAGTTATAAAATATATTCCAATACACATGATAGCTTTTAATATTTTCAAAACTGTCTTAAAAGTTTATAATCCATATTCATTTACCAAGCAGCTAGTTATAAAATATATTCCAATATGCATGATAGCTTTTAATATTTTCAAAACTGTCTTAAAAGTTTATAATCGATATTCATTTTTTACATTAAAATAGCATGAACTCATATAGTCCAACCTTCTGTTGTCTGTGAAAAAATCTTTGGGACAAAAGCTTGTTATGCGTGAATATATAAATACTCCTGGGAGAGAAGGAAAAGGCAAGGTGAGTGAACTCATTGGAGTGTGACTAATCTTGGATTGTCAGAGCACTAAGAGGTAACGTACATTGGACAAAGATGCTGAACTGTCATCTGATTTCTGGTAAGCATATTTTCCCCAACCTTATTGCCAAGAATGTCCTTGTAGTATGATGTGAGCAAGTAGTCTAGCTAGGCCAAATACATACAGAACACCAATTATTATTATTATAATCAAAAAGAAGCGCTAAGCCACAAGGGCTCAGAACACCAATGAACACAATACTAAATAATGCAAGTTTCCACACATCTGGCACTGTTCCCTTGGTATTTTCCCATTTCTTATGGTGTGAATGCTTATCCTGATGAACTACATACACTGTATACTAATAGAAATTAACATCCTCAATCCCTATAATTATATAATTCATCATTTGTTTAGTGTAAATGCTCCTGAGTAAATCTTAAATTACCCAAAATCTATTGTCAAGAAGTTAATGTAGTTTTTTAATCCAATATCAAGAATACAGATTTTTTTTTCGGGGGGGGGGGGGGGGGGGGCTATGCTAGTTATTACTTATGTACAATACTAGCTTATAGCTGTGCTTGGTATGACTCATTACACGAACTCATAACACATTCAAATTCAAATTTATTTATTCCTTTACGAGTAGTACATTGAGATCATGTAATATATGTATATGAAAATGGAAAAAAAAAAAAAAAGGTTGCATTGCCATCTCTCAACTGAACACATTGTAAGTTTCTCAAGGTATACAGGATAACTAAATAACTGATTTTGCCGATATTTTATGTTAAGCGTTTAGTAAATTTTTTTATTCGAATCCAAGGTAGTTTTGAATATTTTTTAGTGCTGTATCTCTGAAACCATTGCACATTTTGGCATGAAACAAAATGACATTGTACTCACAGTCATATATACATGTATTTTATGAAAAATGTTAAGTTCCCACTTTTTTAGTACAATATAAAAAATAACATTCAATTCATTGAAAAGTACCATAACTGTCACTATGCTTTGGTATATATACTGAACTTTGAGTTATATTGTATACTGTAACTTGTCTAGTGACTGCAGTAATAGCTAAATTTTATTATAAATTGTAAATAATATAATACTTTTGGAGGAAAAAATAGCTAAGTGAACTCAGATTTTGGGTATAGGATCAGCACTCACATTTTGCTGCAAATAAATAAAAACTACCTTCATAAATACATCAGATGGATGCAAAGTTGCATGCACAGGTCCTAAACTACAGTTTAGTGCCATATATGAACAATAAAATTTTCTTCCATTGCTTTCACACATACTATACACTACCTACAGTATTTTGGCTTTAAAACTTTGGGGACCTCAAAAACTTAATATATGTTAGGATCTTATGTCAAACTCTGACCCTGAGTATATATGTGATGCTTTAAGTGATGCTCTCTGCATGGTGAAACAACTTATTTGTAAAAATACTTAGGATGGTATGAAAAACTCAAATTAAGTACCTAACTTAACCTCATCACCTCTTTAATTATTCTGAAAAATTAGGTTAGTCATCCCCATCACAAAGTAAAACTTCAAATATTATACTTATTGGGAACAGTAACAAAGACAAGAACAAAGCAATAACATCATGAGTCTCCATCACTCAACTCACCCAGTCTGGACTTACCACTGTTATACTGTACTAAATTTGAAGAGATAAACTTTATTAAGTAACCCTTAAATGGTCCAAACGTATATATACGTTCACCTGCGCAGCGCCCCGAATATTTTGAAAAAAATTTTTTTTTTAATAGGAAAAAGAGCATGTGGTACCCAGGCATCCCCAATTTTTTTCATATGGTGCACACTGAGTGTGCACACCCATTCTCTCATGTCTAGGCGACTCAGGCCTATCGTGCCAATGTTGAATGAATGACAAATGAAGCGTATATATACATTTGGACCGTTTAAGGGTTAAGGCGCGATACCACTGCCATACTAAGTAGGAAAATTACGAAGACTATACAATTCTTTAGCACTAAGTGATATATAATAATAATCTACCACTATTAAATAACAATATACATTTATCTTGTAGTTATACCAAATAACAATATACGATTCTCTATCACTACTAAATGACCATATGGATATAGTGTATATAAATTATCACTGCTATATAGCATATATACTAAGGATATATAATTTCTTACCAATGCTATAGAGACTAAGTTCCCCCCGTTCCCATATGAGGTTCCTTGATGTCACTGAAGGGATTTTGATCCAAAGAATTGGATCTGCCCTTACCTGCCTCTGATCGAACCTGGATGCTGTATGACCCCCCTACAGATATAGTGTTTCCCCTGAATATAATATACTATACATGCTAAGTGCCAAAAATGTAATTTTTGTCAAATCTTCAATTAAATACATATACTAAGTACCAAAAGTGAAATTTTACTTAACAATTCTTTAACTAATCTACAGTATTATTACATTTTCCCTTCAGGGGCAGGGGCTAAGTTTTTATTAAGGCATTCTACACAATTTTAAATTTCTCCATGTTTTATATAGTATATCATGGGGAATTTAACCTAGGATAACCCAAGAATCATGTAGTGTGACTTAATTCCAGTGACTTGCTGCCCTGATGCCAGTGAAAGAAGCTTGATCCAAGCAACTGGAGCTACCCTGCCTTTCTTTGGATCAAAAATGGGTGCCAACCCCTCACAGGTGCTCCAAGACCCCTAGCCATTTAATGATTCTCAATGAAAAAAAAAAAAAAATATACTGTTGGTGTTCAGCAATAAATGCAAAACAATGGGTTAAAAGGAATTAGCTAATTTCATTAACTACAAGATGTAGTGAAACATTAACATTAAATTGTTACCTTTCTGAAAAAGCATTGGCTCTTCAGTAAAAATATTAGTACAAAATTTGAAAATTCTGTACTTGACTTTTGTTGTGAAAGTTAATATGAACTTCCAAAATTTATGGGCTCTGGGAAAAAGTTAGAGTTCAAAAACACTTGGCATTCACAAAATAATTACATTAAAAAAAATATAACTTTTTTGAAAAAAAAAAAAAAAAAAAAAAGCAACTAATGCAAAATGCTGGGGTCTTCACGAATAATTATATTTATGGGCTAAATCCTTATAGATCATACAGAGCCTGAGGACTGGAGGTAATCAGGTTTGAATCAAGAATGCACGACCAAAAGCTATTCACGAGGATCCCTCCCATGAACTATTATTTACGAGGAATCAGATATAAGGAAAACACCAGACCCACAGGAATTGTACAGACCATTGGTAATGGAAGGTAATTAGGCATGATTTAAGAAAGGGGAGGGTAGCTCCAATTCCTTGGATCAAGTCATTCAGCACCAAGGCACCCCTCTGAAGGTGGCTCTAGAATAATAATTTACGACAAATGAAAATATAAAACACAGCTACCTTATTCCCCGTTGTTGCGAGCGTTTGAGACACACCGGAGCGACCACTATATACTTCACTGCTCTAGGGTCTTTGTATTGTCTACCAACACCTCTATTTAAAGCACCACTATTTTCACAGCCACACACTTGAACAAGTCACAATCACATCGAGTGTTCCATAAAAGAAAAATTTTGTACTTGAAGATATTCTAGGAACTATATATTGCTTATTCAACGTTCATAAACGTGCGTAGGTAAATACTTTAAAACATTCAAGCATTATGATTCTAGTGTGGAGGGATGTTTGTAGTGAGTTATGGAGTTAGAAGGTTGTACTAGGATGTTGCTGGGGCCAGTGTGTGAGGCTTTGTGAGGCTCCATCAGAGGTGCTGGTGGCTAGATAAAGGCAACATGTGGGGGGATATAGCTGGCAGTAAAGTGGCCATGTCTCCCTCTCTCCTGCCTGCGTAACTACGCCCGCGCATCCCCGCCATATATCCCACCAGTAGGCCTCTAAAGGCCTAGTGTGTGTAATGTAGGAAGGTGATGATGGTGAGGGGCTGGGGTAGGGGAGGCAAGGGGCGGGTAGGTAGTGGTTCTCCCGCGACAAAACAAAAACCCCCACTCTCAACCCTCCCAAATGGGCGCCCACAAGACCCCGCAACCCCCAGCCCCTCATAACAACTTCCATTTTCTCTTTTAAGTCGCGTTCTAAGCATGCACCAAGCAAGTAGTCCTAGTCACTGACTTACCTTAACAACGCCTTTAGCTCTCTCGATAAAATTAATGTAAATCAAACGTAACAAAGGGCATTTTAATATATTCCGTCAAAAACAAAGCAGCCAACAATGCTCCCCCTGCTGCGCGCTCGATGCTATTTTGTTGGACCTGGTCCGCGGAACAGACCACGCGCGCCATCTTCAAAATTTTTTATTTTAAGCAAAATCTTGGCAGTTTGTCCAAAATACAGTTCTTTCTATTAACCATAATCACATATACAACATAAGATGCTAACAGGTTATAAATAACAATAGGATCTACATGAAAAAATGCAGTAATTTATCTTTCATATGCTCAAGACTGCATAATCGTATTTTATCTTCTACCTATTTCATGTGGCCGGGGTTCATATCAGATATACAAAATATATAGTTATTTTTAAAACTCATGTGCTATTTTATGAATAAGCACTTGGTAAACAAATAAATATAAATAAACAATTTTGCCCTCTGAGCTTTACATACTTTACCTGGCTGTACTAAGTAGTGCCCGTAATTTTTTGTATTTTCAACTCGGAATTTAAATTAAATATTTGTTCTGAAGTTATAAAAGAGCAAAGATATTAAATATATTTAATGAAACGTAATTTATAATAATAAAGCGCAGAGTGAAGGTTATTTTACGAGAGGTTTATAGAGCAGCAGTGCGGAGTGATACACAGGGGTGAGGGAGCCACCGTGTCGTTCCGTCGTCTCCAGTGGTCAGTTTTGACGCCGGTGGCAAATATGGGTATTGGAGAGTATCCTGCTGAATACAACCGTAAAGTGCATGGGCCCTATGACCCTGCCAGGTTTTATGGCAAAGGTGAGGATTAGCCCATTGCAGCGGTGCAATTTATGAGGTTTTGGGAAGGTAAGTTTTGGGTGAGATGCTCAGACAGCATCGTCTGCCTCAGATCAGCTGATCGGAGGTAGATCAAAGATCTGCACTTAATAAATTAAGTCTGACAACTAACAAGAGGGATTTTTTGGCCAATCTTTGTGTGCTGAATCTTCCTACCTAAGCATCGGTGACAAATTTTCCCCATTCTCCTTGGGGTGCTTGTATTCCCGCTGGACATATTAAAGCCTGGGGCACCTTCGGTTAAATATAAAAAAAAAAAAAAAAGGCCGGGTTAGGTTAGCTTGTAGCATGGGTTGCGTTAATTTAAATATTCTACGATTTTGTCCTGTTACCATTCTGAGAATGTACCTTTTTATTTCAGCTGACATTCCCTTCGGTCAGGTGAAACTTGGGCAGTTGGGTGCTTGGTTAGGTCGTCGTCGAATCACTGGACTACCTGGTGCAGTCTCTCGTGCTTACTGGAGTTGGCAGCACAAGGTAAAATATTGTCCTAATGTACTATAATCAATTTCTGTAAATAATTTTTAGGCACAGGTATGCGTAAGTACAATTATCATACATGGTATAAATTACCTAGGATAACCCAAAAAAGTTAGGCGAGTCATAATTTTCATATATAAAAAGTAAACCCCGTTTGCACTGTATAATAAATAATCCTTCAATTGTTCTTCTTAATAATCAGTGCATTTACTACTGAACAAGTTATACATGTGATTGCTCCTGTTGTTTCTTTGTTATATCAACATGCTAATTGTTTGAATGTCAAGTCTGTTCTGAGTTGACTAAATTTCATTAAAGCGATTGCTTTCATGCCTAGTACACTACTAGAATAAATTTAAAGAAGTTACAATGTGTATTTTTTCAGTTGGTCAATGTTGATTTTATTCTCAGGACAAATACCCATCAGCATTACACACTATTCAAAATAAATCCATATCCATAACACAGGAAACCCTAATCTGTTGTGGAAATTGTTATTTTTGATATATTAACCATAAAAAACAAGGATGATTTAGTGAACCAGTGGCCTGGTTTGGGTTGGCTGTCACTGTTACAGCCACAACACCACCACCACACACTTTTCTTTCTCCACTTGTTCATTGAATCTTAAGAATTTATGGCCTTAACAGTAGTGTCGAGCCCCATGGTACACTGTTTTACACAATTCTGAAGAAAACTGATGTGAAAATGGTATCCTATGTACTACATTATATGCTATAATAACTATAAAAATCACAGTATATTTTGCAAAATAACTTTTTAAATTTAAGTACAAATTTAGATTTTTGAAAACCCATATATGATTGTTGCCATTTTATTTACCTAACATGCCTGTAAATAAGAGTTTTTCATGATAGATGTGTTCTTGACCCACAGTGCATAAATCAAACCCAGTATAATGTGTATAAAGGAAATGTGCCTAGACTGCAAATTCCATATTTCTTGACTGTTTAATAAAAAAGCCGAGACTACTAGATAGGCACCAAATGGGTATATACCAAAAGTAAATGAAATTGGTTAGGAGAAACTCCATACTCCTTAGAGGAAAGCTTTGGTGAATTGCCTAGTTAAATAGTGCCCCTAGTTGTATAGGGAGTTTATCTTAGTTTTAAACAGACAAATTCTGTGGCTGGACAACAACTAGAAACAGCAGTCAATTACTAAATCCAAAATTGTCCATTTGCTGACTAAATTTATAATTAAAAGGAAAATTTGTTAAATCCAGAATTGTCTCTTATTGTTAAGTCTGTTGGGGAAATTTATTTTGGACTTAATGGACAACGATCATTAAACCCAGAATTTTCCATTGCTGTTATAATGGAAAAAATCATTTGATTTAATGGACAGTTGGCTTTAATGGATACCCAGTCCCCATGTTAGTGTAATTCCTTTCCTGTTTTGTTTAAAGCAATAGTCACATACTGTATATGCAATATAAATGATATTAAAGTCAAAAGCTATATTGAAATTCTATTTTTATAATTATCATTGCTATATTCTAATTTTGCTAATTTTAGAGTTTACTGAATTTCTGAAATGCAGTCAGTTGCAGTAGCTTTCCAAATGTTTGTGTTGATCATTTCTGCTTTTTGTAAACACTTCGTTACTGATGCAGGTGAGGTGGAGGATGCCTATAACTAGAAGATAGAAATTTTGTGAAATAGAAAAGCTGAGATGATATTTTTAAATATTATATTTATACTTTTCAGTATTTTCTTCCTAAGAAGACTGGATTCGCGCCATTTGGGCAACTAATGGTGGGCTTGATGGCGTTCTTCTATGCTATCAATTATGGAAAAATAAGTAAGAATGTTGGCTAAGTATACTAATAATTTTAAAATTGTATATTTTTTTTATCAAATAATTGATTGGATGTCATGACACTTCTGGAAAGAGGGCAGTTGAATGAATGATGGTAAATGTGTATTCTGTGGGTTGCAGGAAAGATCTATAAAATGCACAGTATTAAGCCATTTATCTGCCACTTTAAATGTTTACAAAGAAACTCATGAATGAACTCTGATGATTGTCTACAAAATAAACCAATGTTTTAGGCAGATATGTTTAAACTGTGTAGACAGTAAATTCTATGTAGGAAGAAATTTAACTGGGGAATGTGTTAAGGGTAATGCGAATGTTGCCCCGTATTCAATAAATTGTGTTGAATGCACGTAAAGATTAAAGAGGAACTTGTCATGTTCGTAGTAATACAGAGAAATTAACTAATTACCATTGAGTAAGTCAAGAAAATGTCCTTTGGCTTTTCATATCATTACTGTACCCCTTTTCCCTTGTGATTTTAAATATCTGACCACTTCTTACATTCACATAGTTGCATTTTAGCTGTACTGAGTAAGTAAATTGTCATTAATTCCCTTTTCAAAATTGTTTGCATTCTGCATATTACTGCTTTGGTTCCTGTTTACACCAGGTCTGTTCACCTTGACCTTTTCTTGTGTACCTGTGGGTACAGGTACATTTGCATTTACTGTACATACGTCAGTATTGTTGGAGTGTGAGCAGGGTAATATTTTGTGAAGGGATTCAGGGAAACTGGTTAGCTGTATTTGATTGAACCCTGGAGTTGGGAAGTACAATGGCTGCACTTTAAAGGAGGGGTTTGGGATATTGGCTGTTTGGAGTGACATTTAAACTGTCTTATCCGAGTGCCTCTACAAAGACGGTGATTATGTATGAACGATGATGAAAGTTTTTACGTTTGGGCCACCCTACCTCGGTGGGAAATGGCCGACGTGTTAAAAAAAAAATCAATATTAGCTATATTACTTTGTCACATTTTTATTAGAAGTTAATATAAAACTAATTTTAAAAAAAATTTAAAGTGGAAGGGTGAAAATAATGCTCCTTAGCACCTGCACTAGCATAGGGTAAAGTGTTTTACCTGGAGAGAGTTCCGGGGGTCAACGCCCCCGCGGCCTGGTCTGTGACCAGGCCTCCTATACGTAGTTTTATTCCAGTCTCGGGAACCAACTTCTGCGATAAAATTCTTTTAATGTCTGCTCAAACATTTTGATTGAAGCCAATTTATATATTCAAATTCAAAGTTTATTCTCTATAAGGATTACAATGTTGAATTTACAGAATTTGGTTATTGTGTGGTTTACATGTAGTTAAATAATGATTACAGAGTGTACCACTAGAACGCTTAGCATGGCTAGGCATTTCGGGCAGACTTAGTTTAATTCTTTATTTCAAAATATTACAAATTATGAGGTAAGTTGGTATTATGGCTAAGTGACTAAATACTAGTTTGTGAGTTTAGCAATGTGAATGCTTTTGTTTTGGCACAGCACATAGTTTCAGTATTGGAGTATCATAGGATTCATTATTTTAAGATTGAGATTAATATTTCTGTTTATGGTCAAATGGGTGAGTGAGTGTAAGTGTGAACCACTAGGTGGTATTCGTGGAGTTAGTTGATGGGGTGTATCAGGGAGATAAGATGTTTTCTAATGGTAGTTTTAAAGGTGATGAATGTGTCTGCAGTTCTAGAGTTCTCAGGTAGGGTGTTCCAGATTTTAGGGCCTTTGACATACATTGAATTTTTTTAAAGGTTTAGTCGGACACGGGGAATGTCGTAGAGATGTTTGTGTCTGGTGTTATGCCTGTGGGTTCTGTCACAACTATCAAGAAAGCATTTTAGATCAAGGTTGATATTGGAGTTTAAGGTCCTGTAGATGTAGATTGCACAGTAGTAAGTGTGGATGTACTGAACAGGGAGTAAGTTTAGATCTATGAAGAGTGGGGGGGTGTGTTGCCAGGGATGGGATTTAGTGATTATTCTTATTGCAGCTTTTTGTTGGGTTATTATTGGCTTTAGGTGTGTTGCTGCAGTTGATCCCCAAACACAAATATCATAGGTGAGGTATGGATAAATAAGTGAGTGGTATAGTGTGAGAAGGGCATTTTGCGGCACGTACTATCGTATATTGGAGAGGATCCCAACCGTTTTGGATACTTTTTTGGTTATGTGTTGGATATGGGTGCTGAAATTCAGGTTGTTGTCAAGGTATAGGCCTAGGAATTTGCCCTCATTATGTCTGGTAATTAGAGTGTTGTCGATCTTAATGTTAATTTGTGCATCTCCTGCTCTGCTACCAAACATAATATAGTAGGTTTTGTCAGTGTTAAGCGTAAGTTTATTGGCTGTCATCCAAGTCGATATTTTGATCAGCTCCTCGTTAACAAGGGTGTTGAGGGTGGCAAGATTAGGGTGAGAGATGACATAAGTCGTGTCGTCAGCAAAGAGAATGGGTTTCAGGTGTTGGGATACGTTTGGAAGATCATTGATGTATATGAGGAAGAGCAGGGGACCAAGGACACTTCCCTGCGGAACTCCAGTATCAAGTGGCCGTGTTGTTGATGCTGCGTCTTTAATGGTGACGTACTGATACCTATTAGTAAGGTAAGATTTGAAATAAGCAAGCGCATGGCCTCTTATACCGTAATGGTCAAGTTTGTGGAGTAGGATGTCGTGGTCTACTGTGTCAAAAGCTTTTCTTAGGTCAATAAAAATTCATAGTGGATATTCCTTATTTTCCAATTCTGTGTAAAGCAGATCTAGCATTTTTATGATTGCATCATTAGTGCTTTTATTTTTCCTGAATCCAAATTGGCAGGGGTTGAGTATGTTTTGTGCTGTTATAAATGAATATAGTCTCCTGTGCACGAGTTTCTCAAAGATTTTGGATAGCAATGGTAAGTTTGATATTGGCCTATAGTTGTTTAAGTCTGTAGGGTCACCACCTTTATGTATTGGTGTAACCCTTGCCATCTTGAGTAGTTTCGGGAAGGTGCTAGTTTCTAGTGACTTGTTAAAAAGTAATGAAATAGCATGCGAAAGGATATGGGCCGCTCGCTTGTACAGTAATGGTGGGACATGAGACAGATTCCCTGAGTTATTTTTAAGTGACTTTATAATCTTGGTGACTTCCGAGGGCTCAGTTGGTGCAAGATAGAAGGAATTTGGGAAATTCCCATCTAGGTAGTCCCCGGCATGGGCATTGGTATGTGGGATTTTATTTGCGAGATTAGATCCTATGGTTGAGAAGTCGTTTATCTTGTTAGCTGTGTCAGTGGGATGTAGTGGTGTTTCATTAGGTTTAGTTAGGACAATATTCTTGGTTTTTTTCCAGTTTGTGGGTCCCTAGAATCTGAGTGTGTTTTCCAGGTCTTTTTTATATCTCCTCTAGTGTCTGTGAATCTACTGTAGTAGTATAGTTGTTTGGCTTTCTTTATTACGAACTGATGAATAGTGTTTAAGAATATCTTTGTGTATTAAGCCCTGTCTATATTGCTTTTCATATTGGTGTTTCTTGTCAATGGATTTCAGAATGGTGCTGGTTAGCCATGGGCAACCAAGCCGTTTGTTTGTGATCTGTTTCGTTTTTATAGGACAATGTTTGTTGTATAGTCTAAGTAATTTGTTAAGAAAAATGTCTGTCCAGTCATCAATACTATTGGCCTTGGAGAATTCTGTAGGCCAGTCAACAGCCTCTAGGTCAGCTGTGAACTTCCTTATTGAGGCCTCGTCATGGAGTCTAAATGAGACTTTGTTGTATTCAAGTGGTGGTTTACTAATGTTTATCAGGAGGAAGGTTGGGTAGTGGTCTGTAGTGCTATCTGTGATTATCCCTGATTTAAGGGGGGCTAGTATATTGGTCCATATGTGGTCTATTATGGTTGCACTTGTCTCAGTGAGCCTGGTTGGTTTAGTTATTGTTGGTATGAGAAGTGTGTTGTTCATATTGTTGATGAAATCAGTTACAGGCTGATCATCTAGTAAGCCAAGGTTGATGTTGAAGTCTTCCAGCTAAGAGAAGGTGGTGCTTATTCATTTGTCTGTTTGTTATTAGTGACTTTAATTTCTCCTGAAATTTGGGATGTTTGTGTGAGGTATATATAACTAAGATGTACTCTGAATTTAAATGAACATATACTTCAGTTAAAGGTGATTTTTTGTTTGCAGTTCACCATAGGAACCACAAATATCACTGGTGAATGCTGTGCTGAGTTGTCACAAGTGTGTAGCTGTATCACAAGAAGTTCACCATTACTAAAAGGACACTGAAGACTCAAAGTTAAGCTAATAATTCCTCGATACTTACCAGGGGTAGCAGAGACTGCATAAAAATTTATTAAGATTTATTTAGCGTGTTTAAATCTAGTGTGATGCTCAACTGTGGTACTAGTAAGTACTTGTGTACAGCAGGAAATTAGTGGGTGTATAAAAATGTATATCAATTCTGGTGACTTTTATGTATAAAATAAAGTTATGTCCAAAGTACAGTATTTTATTACATGACCTACTTTACTCCTGATATTGACAACTACAAAAACTATGCTGCTAAACATTGCTCAATTTCTTGTGTAAGTTATCACTGATGTTCCACATTCCCATTTGGAAGAAAGCATTTATATACAGTACGTTAAAAATGTCTTTAATCAGTGTATGAGAACCATAAATTGTTATTTTCCCAAATTCTGAAGCCTTCTGGAGAACAGTTTATGACCTGGTGAATGACCCTTATAGGTTCAGCATTTTTTTATTTCTGGCCAGTAGAATAATATCTTTTTAACGTTATATAAAGGAAGTTCCAGTGTATATTATGAAACTAATTACAAGTTAAGACTTTCACTTGTGTTCAAGACATCCACAAAATTGACACATCTGCAGAACATTAACGTCTAATAACTTCAGGAGGAATGTATCCTTCATCGACCTTCTTGGGCTTTTTCTTCTTGTAAGTAGTCGATAGTCCTTTTGGATAGAACCTGTGAATATAATTAACATTACTGATACTATGCAGTATTATAAATAAATTGTGTAATTAAAAATTTATTAACTCACTGGATGTTTCTCACCAAGGAAAGATGACCCAAAGAGCAAAGCTGTTTTGTAAGAAAAAATAAATAATTATAGGTAAAGGGGTAAGTAATCCCCTTAACAGTAATGTTGGCCTTATAGCTATTCTCCCCTTGAATGAAACTGGATTACTTTTCATTTCACAGATACTTTATGACCTCTGGATTTAGCACTTCTTCCAATATTATAATTAGGAAGCTCTAAACCCCCAAGTAATATGGGGTAATCAAGTTTGATCCAAATAAAGGAAACATAACTCCAATTCCACAGACGAAGACCCCTCACTGGTACAAAGGCACTTTCCTTGAAGGGCCATGAATATAAAAATAGCAGTCTTCTGACATGCATGTCTTAAAGGGAAAGGACTCTTAACCTGCTTCCCCACCGAGAATACTTAAAAAAAACTTTAATTTTAATCTTCTTTTTATACTTCAGTTTTTTTTTTTTTTTTTTTTATAAAATCTATTTCCTATTTTTTGTAAACATGCACATAAATTATAACTGATGGTCTAACCATGAAGCAAATTTCTTTCATATGCTCATGACTGCAAGTGTTGTATATTGTATACATTTCTAGATTTAAATAAAAGACCTAAAAAAGTATCTTACTTTTTACGCTTAGCAGGTAATAGCATTTCTAATTTCTCTCTATTGTCGAAGAAGAAAATGACTTCCTCCCGTGCAGCCAAGTCTTTCTTTTTAGCGTCTATCTCGGCCAACATCTTCTGCTTCTTGTACTCTTCCAGCTGGGCTTGGAATTCATTTTCTCTCTCTTTCTCCCAAGAAATGAAAGCAGCTTTCTGCATGGTGAGAAAAGCTATTATAATAAAAATAAAATATTACTGGTATCAACATCATATTATTTAAAGGATGTGTTGAACCCATATAGAGCCTGGGAAATAAGACAATTGGGTCTGATCCAAGGAAGGGCATGGCAAGTCCAATTCCTTGGATCAAGAGCTCTTTACCAGCATCAAGGAACCTCCTTGAGGGGGAAAACAAAAAAGGAACCACTTTACTAGCCTAGAATAAATGGCAGTAATTATAGTCGTCAGTAAAGGAGAAAAATTTACTTACCTGCTTGTACTTCAACTACAGCCTAGCAGTTGAAATTTGCCACCTCTGAACATATTTTCTTCCCAATGGAATACTTTGTTAATACTGTATCCAACTGCAAGTTTAGTCTTCTACACTGTGCTGTACGACCCTTGTAGGTTTAGCGCTTCTTTTTTATAATAATACAGCGGTGCCTTGACTTGCGAGTTTAATTTGTTCCATGACCCAGCTCATAACTCAATTTGCCTGTATATCTAATCAATTTTCCTCACTGAAATTAACTGAAATGCCATTAATCTGTTCCAGCGGAATTCTTGCTCTTGGGAGACAGGAGAAAATACGTACTTCAATATAATGCTAATATCAACTCGACGGCTTATTTATCTATCACAATTGATCTAATCTGACATAATAAATAATATTTATAACATAGGAACATGATATATATTCAAGAATGAATAAAAGATCTCATTATGTGACGAATGGTGGCGGCCACTCCTGAGGTAAAAATAATTATTGCTCTGACCATATCTTCCCATTCTTGCCTTTCTGAGGTCTTATTATAAGAGAAAACGGAGTGTTTATGAGGCTAACTGCACTAGATCAATAGTTTCATACGAAAAACACTTGAAACAAAAGCGATTTTCTCAGAATTTTTTTTTTTTTCCCCAAGTCAGGAGACCAGCCTATGTTTTGGGTGAATATCTCTGAAGTAAATCTGCGTAAATGCCTCGTGTCCTTTTGCAGAGAAGGCACGAGGCACGAAGTACATACTACGCTTGTACTGCCTTGCCAAGTCGACTACAGCACACCTCGCTCGTGCTTTTCTGTAATTTCATGCTTTAATTCAATGGACATCATCCTCTTCTTCTCAGTACTGTCCTTTGCACAAAATCCAAAACAACACCAGAGATGCTACCACGACGAGGTAACCATGTGCACTGCTGTGGCGTTCACTGTGCCAACTAGTGGCAATGTATCTGAAGCTTTCTCATAACTCGGATTTTGGCTCGCAATTCAAAGCAAAAAATCGATTGAGCGATGGCTCGTAAATTGGAAAACTCATAAGTTGGGCACTCGTAAGTCAAGGTATCACTGTAATTAGTCATTTAGTATTTTTTTTATATTTAATGTATTTTGGTCATCCACAAAACCTGACACGAAGTGATATTGATGGTCTCATTTTAAATGTTATCACAGTCTACTGATGTTTTCTGACCATGGCCATATTAGATACACGTACAAAGGTATGGTTGCCAGACGTCTAGTCTCCATGAAAAAAAAAATCTTTGGCATGAAATTAAAAAAATAAAGCTAGCAGATGATCGTGTACCAAGTTGAAATGATTAACCCTTTGAGGTGAGTTCCATTGTTCTACAGCTTTGAAGCCCAGGGCAGTCCCACAGTTCTACACCATGAACTCAGCTCACTTATATTGTGAGCAGTAAATTTGGGCCTAGATATGAGAGAATGGGTCTATGTGGCAAGTGTGCATCACTTAAAAATATCCTACAGTAAGCAGTGTATAATGGGAAAAAAACTGAAATCATGTTTTTGGTTCAACCCTTTCAGGGTCCAAAGGCCAAATCTCAGAGTGACAGCCAAGGTCAAAGAATTTTCAAAAAAAAATTTTGTTATTTTTTCTTATGAAATGGTAGAAAACCTTTTTCTGAAGGTAATAAAGGAAAAAGTACAAAAGTTGATGGAAAACTGTCAAATTTTGATGCATCAGCGATACTTATGCATCAGCGATTTTGCCGACTTTGACTCCCATTGTAGGCCAATTACATTATTCCAGTCGACCAAATTCTTAGCTATTTTGCTATTATTACTTCTACTTTATGGATTGAGACAAGAAATCGCCCAGTTAACTGTTTCAACTACCCAATAAAGTGATCGGAAATTGGTAATTTGGCCAATTTAACACAAAGTTCAAAATATTCCAATTTCAAAATAGGGTCCAGGATAAACAATGCAGGCATTCCTGGCACTAAACTAACATTTCCTCTTCATTAGTTACGTTTTCAGGCTTTACAAATGAATTCCATTTTGATTTTTTATTCACATAATGAATTTTTATTCACACCAAAAAATCGAAGATTTACTGTAATTACAGTGTTCTAATAATTGTATTAATAATATCAGCACATTCGTGAACATATATTAGACCCACCAACTGATGCGTATTAGAATCATGACGATATTTGTTTACTCTTGAACATTGGCAAAAACTGAAGATTTCCACTATTTTGCGCTCATTTTCAAGCCATTTTCAGTAGTTAAACAAATCAAAATCATCTCTATTTCTGTAATATATATGCCATTCTATCAAATGAGACCAAGAAATCGTGAATACATCTGTAAAAAACATAGGAAAAAACACTGCAAAGTCACTGTTTTAATCCAAAATTACAGTCAGTTTTTTTCTCTCATTATGCACTGCGTGCTGCAGGATTTGGTTTATGTGGTGCACACTTACCACAAAGATGTGTTCTCTCATATCTAGGCCCAAATTTAACATTCACAGGTTATCTGAGTGAGCTGAGCTCATGGCGTAGATCTACAGTTTAGATCCTTGCTTCAAAGCCATAGATCTACGGGTTTTACCCTGAAAGAGTTAAAACAACGACCTTGCGGTGTATTTTCGCATGGTTTTTATTGTTGTATTCTTGGTTTCTTGGTCTCAAATGACAGATTGGAAGATATATTACAAAAGTAGAGATTATTTTCATTGGTTTCAGGAGTGAAAGTACATACCTTGAAATTGAGCTCAAAGCAGAAATGTTCGATTTTTGCTGATATTCCAGAATTACGTCACTTGTCCAATACGAGTTCAACTGGTCGGTTTTGTGTCCACAAATGCACTAACATTATTTATACAATTATTACAATAATGCAGCAGCCTGCATAACAGAAAATCTTTTACTTTTTGTGTGAATAAAAATTCAAAATGGAAAGCAAGCATAATATAGGAGAGGCCTGAGGAATAGACAAATGAACAGAGGACATGTTTTAGTGTCAGGAATGTCTACACTATTTATTCTGGACCCTATTTTGAAATTGGCAATTTTTAATTTTGTTTGAAGGTTGGAAGGAAGGGGTAAAGGAGGTTTTGTGTGGGAGAGGCTTGGACTTCCAGCAAGCATGCATGAGTGCGTTAGATAGGAGCGAATGGAGACAAATGGTTTTTAGGACTTGACGTGCTGTTGGAGTGTGAGCAGGGTAACATTTATGAAGGGAGTCATGGGAAACTGCCAGGCAGGACTTGAGTCCTGGAGATGGGAAGTACAGTGCCTGCACTCTTAAGGAGGGGTGTTAATGTTGCAGTTTTATAACTGTAGCATAAGCACATCTCTGGCAAGACAGTTGGAGTGAATGATGGTGAAAGTTTTTCTCTTTCAGGCCACCCTACCTTTGGTGGGAAATGGCCGATGTGTTAATAAAAAAAAAATGATATTACTTGTCTCCTTTACCCATAAAGGTGCATCACAAGGTCACACCTTGGACTTTCTGGTAGTCCCACTTTATATCAATGACCTAACATATATCATCTTAGAAACTCAAATCAGTGTAATTTGCAGATTATCTCGTTTGTCTTCTCAAACCCAGACCTGACTGTCCTATATAACATAGTAAAAGAGGAACTCAAAAATCTCTTCACTAGGATGACAACCAACAAGCTCACTCACAAAATAAAAGACAGCTAATTTTTAAGCATAGAATTAAAATCATTACTCATCAAGATTTCAGGACACTTAGTATAGGTTTACAGGTGTCTCAATAGATGTCTTTTATAATACTATAAAGTCATACATACATACTGCAGATATTTTATGTACATTTTTTTTTTTACACTCTGATTGTCTCCCACCAAGACAGGGTGCCCCAAAAATGAAACACTTTCACCATCATTTACACTACCCATATCTTGCTTATGAAATTAATTTCTTTACACTTATGAGAGTAAAACTTAGCTTCTGTGATTTTTTTTACTGATCTAAATTCGACATACTGATACAAAAATTCTATCTTAAATTCCACTGTTCATATTCTTTCTTACCTGAGATTGTATATCATCTGATTCAGCCTCTGCAGCTGCTTTCTGCAGCATATCAGTAATAAGTGATCCCAGGTCGAGCTCAGCCACCTTAGACTCACTTGTCTCCAGCCGTGAGATGAGAGATGTCACTTTTTCTTTAGCTTCATCATCATTGCAAGCTTCACAATGATTTTTAACTTGGTTGATCTGTGAATAAAAAATAATGCTCAAATGATGAAAATGGTGTACAATACCAACAAGCAGATGAATAACGTATGTGCAACAGTTGGGTATCTAAAGATACCCAACTGTTGCACATATGTGTATGTGCACATACAAGCCTGTGTAAGTCACACATACACCCGTTGGGTATTTAAAGATACCCAACTGGTGTGTGTGTGTCTTACCCATAAATAATGTCACCATACACTACATAAAAATACATTGTTTCTTACAGTCAAGTAATCTACAGTACACACACCACAAGGAAAACTGTAGATAAGTTCTCTTAAATTTTAAATATTCTTATTCTTCTTTTAAACTCTTGTATTAGAAAAGTACATAAAAAAGAGAAAGAAAATGGGAAAGATGAAAGCAATAGCTTGGGCAACTAGGGACTGATGTGTGCTGTGGGTGAAAAAGGCATTAGTGTTAAGGTGTACACTAAATGGAATTGACCGCTTTTTAATTAACGAACATGTTGGAGTGTGAGCAAGGTAAGCTTTATGAAGATATTCAAGGGAAACCATTCAGCTGAGATGGAATCCTGGAGGTGGGAAGGGCAGTGCCTGCACTCTGATGGAGGGGTGGGGATTTTGCAGTTGGAGGGTAATTTGAGCTGTGATGACAGCACACTTCTGGAAAGACAGCAAAAGACTGAATGATGGTCGATGGAAGCTGGCCAGTGTGTTAAAAAATAATAATAAAAGGTTCTTCTTCTTTTTCAAGTCACCCTATCTCAGTGGGAAATGGCTGGTGTGTTTTAAAAAAAATAAGAAGAAATACACTTGACATTTACACAAATCTTTGAAAGATATTTCTGCATTACTTATGAAGTATTGAGGCACAGGAAATTTGTAAATTCATTTAATATTCAGTGCTTATGCTATAAGTGGGTTACAACATACGTTAACTGAGAGGAATTTAAATAAATTAAGTAGCTGTACAAAACTGAGGATGTACAAACACTGAGCTACAATTATGTAATCACATGGCATACTTTAAGTAAACATTAGCTAATTTGAAAATGAATACTGCCATAATATAAAGAAACTACAATATCATAAAAAATAGCAGATGATTACAAATAAGACTGTACATACTGCTACTTATAAAACTGCAAACTTACCACAGAAGCAGCAATTTGGTCATGTCCTTTACTAGCACGATCCAGTGCTGCTTCCAGTTCTGTCCACTTTTTGTAAAGTGACCAACCCAGAATCTCACAGCTCACACCAACTGCTCCACCAATCAAAGGGGACACCCAGGCTAATGTCTTGCCCACAATTAGGTCAGGCTCTTTCAAATCAAAGTGGTCATCAAAGTATGGGTTGCGGAGATAACGCACACGGATTTTGACCTGAAAGATAAAAACACTTAAATTATACCAGTTTTGGTGTAATTTAGAAAAGTGGCAAGAAATACCTAATATTTATTTGTGAAAGGATAGACACAGAAACCCAACCAACCATTTAATACTGTCACAATGTTTTGCAGAATGGAAAACATCTGCTGGAAGATAATGATGCCAGAGATCATACCTCTAAAGCTACATCTGTCAAAAACAGTGGAATGAGCTACAATCCCTCTCCAATGCATTTCACTTACAGTATCTGGTAAATTATGGATCAGCTGCAAAGAAGTTGACATCTGCTAAGGAATATTACAGGAGCTACAACAAACACTACATACCAGCAAAAACCTTCACTGGACCATGATAAATACTTATCGAGGCCTCATACATAGCTAAACTTTTTTAATAGTTTCATGTAGCAAATTGTGTAGAAGTGAACCTAGAATAATTCCAGTGGGGTTTTTGATACTGTCATTTCTAAATGATGTCAGGTACCAGGTACTATTACAGTACATATCAATAAATGGCAAAATAGGATGAATAGGAAGGTATATAAATCTGGGGTGGAGGGAAGAAGGGTTATGGGTCATCCCAGGAAGGGTTGGGTTGAGAAATTTTTGAATACTCACCAGGTTTGAACACTCGCCAGGCTTGTGTAAGTGTGATAGATCAGAAAAGGTGAAGGCAATTAGCTTTTGTGACCTGATATGAGCATAAAAAGTTAAAGCAGAAAATGCATGTACAATAACCCACTGCACATGCAATATATCTGAAAGGCGTAGGGAGACACTGGTCAGAGAAATAGCAAGCATCGAACTTAAGCTAAAGGAATCTTATAGGAGTCAGGAATTGCGGGAAGAACTAAAAGCCATAAATGAAATCGAAAGAAACCCAAAGTATTTCTTCTCCTATGCCAAATCAAAGTCGAGAACAACGTCCAGTATTGGGCCCCTACTTAAACAAGATGGGTCCTACACAGATGACAGCAAGGAAATGAGTGAGCTACTCAAGTCCCAATACGACTCAGTTTTTAGCAAGCTGCTAACCAGACTGAGAGTTGAAGATCAAAATGAATTTTTTATGAGAGAGCCACAGAATTGGTTAACACAAGCCTATCTGATGTTATCCTGATGCCAAATGACTTCAACAGGCGATAAATGACATGGCCCATGCACTCTGCCCCAGGGCCAGACTCATGGAACTCCGTGTTCATCAAGAACTGCAAGAAGCCTATCACAAGCTTTACCATCCTATGGAGAGGGAGCATGGACACGGGGGGGCGTCCCACAGTTACAAAAACAACAGACATAGCCCACTCCACAAAGGGGGGCAGTAAAGCAACAGCAAAGAACTACAGACCAATAGCACTAACATCCCATATCATAAAAATCTTTGAAAGGGTCCTAAGAATCAAGATCACCACCCATCTAGAAACCCATCAATTACACAACCCAGGGCAACATGGGTTTAGAACAGGTCGCTCCTGTCTGTCTCAACTATTGGATCACTACGACAAGGTCCTAGATGCACTAGAAGACAAAAAGAATGCAGATGTAATATATACAGACTTTGCAAAAGCCTTCGACAAGTGTGACCATGGCGTAATAGCGCACAAAATGCATGCTAAAGGAATAACAGGAAAAGTCGGTCGATGGATCTATAATTTCCTCACTAACAGAACACAGAGAGTAGTAGTCAACAGAGTAAAGTCCGAGGCAGCTACGGTGAAAAGCTCTATTCCACAAGGCACAGTACTCGCTCCCATCTTGTTCCTCATCCTCATATCTGACATAGACAAGGATGTCAGCCACAGCACCGTGTCTTCCTTTGCAGATGACACCCGAATCTGCATGACAGTGTCTTCCATTGCAGACACTGCAGGGCTCCAGGCGGACATCAACCAAATCTTTCAGTGGGCTGCAGAAAACAATATGAAGTTTAATGATGAGAAATTTCAATTACTCAGATATGGCAAACACGAGGAAATTAAATCGTCATCAGAGTACAAAACAAATTCTGGCCACAAAATAGAGCGAAACACCAACGTCAAAGACCTGGGAGTGATCATGTCGGAGGATCTCACCTTCAAGGACCATAACATTGTATCAATCACATCTGCTAGAAAAATGACAGGATGGATAATGAGAACCTTCAAAACTAGGGGGGATGCCAAGTCCATGATGACACTCTTCAGGGCACTTGTTTTATCTAGGCTGGAATATTGCTGCATACTAACAGCACCTTTCAAGGCAGGTGAAATTGCTGACCTAGAAAATGTACAGAGAACCTTCACGGCGTGCATAACAGAGATAAAACACCTCAATTACTGGGAGTGCTTGAGGTTCCTGAACCTGTATTCCCTGGAACGCAGGCGGGAGAGATACATGATTATGTACACCTGGAAAATCCTAGAGGGACTAGTACCGAACTTGCACACGAAAATCACTCACTACGAAAGCAAAAGACTTGGCAGACAATGCAACATCCCCCCAATGAAAAGCAGGGGTGTCACTAGCACGTTAAGAGACCATACAATAAGTGTCAGGGGCCCGAGACTGTTCAACTGCCTCCCAGCATACATAAGGGGGATTACCAACAGACCCCTGGCAGTCTTCAAGCTGGCACTGGACAAGCACCTAAAGTCGGTTCCTGACCAGCTGGGCTGTGGCTCGTACGTTGGTTTGCGTGCAGCCAACAGTAACAGCCTGGTTGATCAGGCTCTGATCCACCAGGAGGCCTGGTCACAGACCGGGCCGCGGGGGCGTTGACCTCCGGAACTCTCTCCACGTAAACTCCAGGTAAACATGGTATGCAAGAGTTTGCCTTGGCAAATGTCAAGTTAGAAAAAAACTTTGAAATAAAATGGAAAATACTATACCAGTAACTTAGAATGTATGCCTCTACAACCATAGTCTTACCTCCTCCTTGGGTTCCTCAACTTGTGGAGTATAGTTAACCCAGGGCTGGTTCTCATCTGAGGTAATGTACGAAAAGCAGGAGGCTAAAGTCAACATTTGGGTTAATAATGGACCAAAATCTTCTTGAAGCATGTTCAGTGATGCCACTCGAGCTGCAGCTGTCAAAATAAAGAGAGGACAGTTTATTGGCAGCTGATATGCCTTCATTCTGAGCACTGTTCAGTCTCCCATACACCATACTGTACTTACAATCTGGTAATTGCAGCAAATCTATATACATACTGTACTTTTTCCATAAAACAACTTTTCACAACTGAACCCTCTCACTCTTTCTGTACATTAAAATATTTTGGGTCCATCATCATTGCACGGGAATATTTTTCTTTCACATTCCTTTTCTAACAAAAATACTAATATTGTAATCATTTTTTTTTTGTATTTAATACCTACATAATGCCACAATTCTTATAAATGTCCACATTTATAATGTTACCTTTTCTCTGGTCTAAACATAAAGTCAAGACTTCATTAAAAACTGCCTTTTCTTCTACTCATTCAACATCTACAGTCTCTACAATTATTGTTAAAATTACCAACAAAATACTGTATTAGGTAAACTGACATAAGAACGTAGTAGTAGTAGTAGTAAAACTATATTTGTACTGTGGGCTTGAGGGAGAGCATCTCATGATATACTCAACTAATTATGTGTCAGGCAACAAAACAGGTGCCCATTCAACACAGACATGACACCCAGTTTCTATTACATTATGCAATTATATAATAATACTTTAAAAATGGGAAAAATGTGGCATGCAGGGTAATTTTATTTGTAAAATACTGCTGATAGCAAACCTGTGTAGTTCTTCTGCTCTAAGAAGATATCCATAAGAAGGTTAGATGTATAATAATCTGGAAATATTCCATAATTAAGAGGATCTGAGAGCATCTTGAGAAGAGTCTGGGTACAACCCCCTTCTAAAAGAATACGCAAAACAGCATGAGGTGTTGAAGGCAACATTCGGATGGTTTCTGGTGAACGACGAAGGCGATGAATTATATCTTCAAGTTCTTCAGCAAACTCTTCAACATTTGCTTTTTCTATTTTGTTCACAAACTGGAAATTTAATGAAAAGTGGTACATGCTGTATACATATACTCTTCATTTATAAAAAAAACTGTAAAATACTATTATCACAAGCACTCAATATACTTTTGAGAAAAGAGCTTAGATCTAGGTGAAAGCCCAGGTATGAAAAAGTACAGATAGACGTCCTTTGCACTAAGGAGTCAGTAGATCTATGGCAAAAAAAAAAAAATGGAAAAAAAAAATTACATACCAGTATCACTAACATCACCCATCATGAATGTCTTTGAAAAGGAAGAGAGGTGAAGGCACTAACTTATTGATGTACCATGTTAATAATTGTATGTACTCTGTATATGTACTGTCATTCTAAATAAAATATAAAAAAATAAAATAAAAAAAAACTTTATGGAAAAGCATGACCTACACAACCTAAATTTAAAACATGGATTTAGAGTGGAAAGTTCATGCTTGTCACAACTACTAGATCATTATGACAAAACTACAGAGTATGTAAAAGAAAGCCAAAATATAGATGTGGTCTACATGAACTTTGCTAAGGCAAATAAGGTTAGAGCTTTACAACTGCCTTGCACTATAACAAATATATAAATTACCTAGGATAACTCAATAAAGTCAAACAAAGTAACTTATTTCCACTGGGCATTTGAGAAATGGAATCATGGCATGATAGCCCATAAAATGTCAAATGGATTACTAGGAAAAGTAGGAAAAATGGATATTCAATTACTGTATCCAACACACACAACAAATAGTGGCAAACAAAGCAAAATCAATCCTTAGTCAAGTACAGTAAAACCTCTAATTTCAGATATAATTGACAAAATTTTGGCCAAAGGCTTGGGGATTCAGGGAAACCGGTTAGCTGGACTCGAGTCCTGGAGGTGGGAAGTACAGTGCCTGCACTCTGAAGGAGTGGTGTTGATATGTTGCAGTTTTTTAACCATAGTGTAGGCATGACTCCAGCAAGACAGATAGCACTGTGTCATCCTTTGCAGATGATACTAGAATCTGCATGGGAGTATCATCCACTGAAGACACGGCAAATCTCCAAGCAGACATAAACCAAATTTTTCAATTGGCAACAGATAACAATATGCTGTATGGTAGTATCCGGTAGAACCATCAATAAAGTGGACCAAGTTTGTTTCATCATAGGTTTGTCAGGTATAGGCCACATCCAAGACCAGTGTTTTCATTGTTCCTGGGCGAGCAGGGCCACTGGCTCATCCTGCAGTTTATCATCATCTTAATGCTCGCTCACATACTCTTGTAATTTAGTCTCCAATTCTCCCTGGCTTTACGATTTTTGTTAGTTTATTAGACTATACTGTACTGTACTTTTAACTCATTCTGAGGCAATTTATTGTATTGCTTTGTATGTACGTATTAGTTTATCATTGTCCATTCAGTCATGTCATTGATGTAGTGGGCTAAGTCCACTGCACTGGTCAGTTGTCCATGTTCAGTAGTACCATCAATTCAACAGACTTTGTTCACTGCATCAGGCATTTCAATGCAATGAATTTTCATTTAAGTGAACACCCTCTCCCCTACCTCATTAGTCCATTACACTAAGGTTTTACCATAACAAGTTCAGTACCCCAAGGCATGGTCCTAGTGCCTTTACTGTTTCATATCACCATTTGCATGAAAGATGCCTCAGTAGAAGAAACAGAAAAACTACAATCAGATAGTGGGGGGTAAAAAATGGCGTGGTCATCAATGGTAACAAATTCCAACTGCTCCAATATGGAATGAATAAAGAACTCAAAATAAGCATTGGATACAAAATGTTTTAACAAATTTTATTATACTGCATTAAGCTAAATTGCAGTACTGTATGACCCACATGGGTTTAGCACCTCCATTTAAACTAAATTTAAAAAACAACAAACAATAGCAACACTATATTGCATTAAATGATTGTTTTTACCATATTTTATTAAGACTATACCATCACAAGACATAGTATCAAGTCCTCATTTTGCTTCTTTGAGAGTAACAGGGAATATTTACTAATTCAAAATAAAAAAAAAAATATTACAGCAGTCACTGATAGCTATTAACATTAAAATCTGCAACAACTTGCTGAGTGTATATGATCTGAAAGTGACTTTTACTTTAGAGGTAATACAATATTTAAAATATCAATAATTATTAGTGGGTAATTTTGATCATATCTATGACCTAACAAAAATACTTAACAGTATACTATATACATAAACAATAACTAAACCCAGGAAATACATACCAAGTCTACATCAATGGCACTAACTTTTCCCTCGCTTTTGTACTTATGATCCAGATTATACAAAAAATCACCTGATGGAAGAAGATGAAATAACAAATATATTTATTATTTAACTGGCTAGTCCTACACAGTTGCATTGAAAAAAAGTTTACAAGAACTTCTTCGCGAAATTTTAAATTAAGAGGATTAAGTTACATCACAGCACATCTGTTAAACACTATATTTGTGGATCCATTCTTTACAGATATTTACAGGAACAGATAATTTTTTATTAGTATCCTACCACTGGGCTACAAAGTCATGATGATTACTTCATGTGAAATTTTAAAAATAAAAGCAATCCATTTAATGACATGGTCATCACACTTTCCATTTTTTTACGATATTCTTCATGTAGATTGGTTAGTTTTAACTAACATGATAATATGTACTTAAAAATACATGATAATACTTAAAAAAAAAAGCATCATAATGAAATTTCTTGTCAAAAAAATGTTGTAAACATTGTTTTGAAATATAATGCTATCAGCCAATAAAAAATACATGAAAATGCTTACCAAGATTTATGGATGAAATCAGTTGATTCTGAAGGCGTTTATTCCACGCTTCATCACAGCGATAACTGGCAGAGAGAAAAGTGCGACCATCTGAAAACAGACAAATTACGCTTCAGGGAATCTTGCTCAATTGACACTTGCTTAGTTCATCTGACATTATTATTATAATCACAACGAAGTGCTAAACCCAAAAGGGTAATACAGCACGTTCATCTTCGGGACCACATTTGGACCCACACATTAAAAAATATTTCATAAGGATATAAAATGACGATGGTGGGGGATTTCATATAACGTTTTGGCCTGTGCTCCCCTTTCCTTGGATTAAACCCTAAATTTCCCTCCCTTTTCCCCCTGGCTTTGTATAACCCCTACAGTTTAGTGCTCCCATGAATGTAATTTTAAATTAATAATTAAATAATAATTTATTAAATATTAATGTGCATTAGTGATAAATGTGTGGGGGGAATCAAGGATGTATCATTGGGGTAGTGTCAGAGATGACAGTTCAGATTTTTATCACTTTCATTTCTGAAAAAGCGCAAATCGTCAGTCATACAAATTTTGGGGAAAAGGGGAGGCGTTTGGGTTCAATCCGGGGAAACGGAATTATTTTATTACATGAAAGGGAGCGCTAAACCCTGGGATCATACAGTCCTGGGGAATGGGGCATTTTTTTTTTGACCCAAGGATGGGGGATAGGCTCAATCCTTTGACTAAAGGAAGAAAAGATGAAGCAAACCGTGGCGAATATTTTATATGAAACCACCGCGTCTTGTATACATTTAAAATCTTTATTGCTATAAAAGGGTGTAGTCATTTCGACAAAATTTAAAAATTGCTGCAATGAACTATTTTTAATATGCCGGGAACTGGTCTTACAACCCTCATCCCATTGTTTTTTTGGGGGTTTTTAGAGACCCACAAGTGACGCCGTACTGAATTTTGGGTGCTGCGTTTTAAATTAATAAAAATAAAATAATTAAAAATAATAATAATAATAATAATAATAATAAAAATAATAATAATAAAATAAATAATAATAATAATAAAATTAATATAAAATAAAAATAAAAAAATAATAATTAATAATAATAAAAATATAATAAAAAATTAAATTTAATAATAAAAAAAATAATAAAATAAAATAATTAACAAAAATAAAATAATATAAATAAATCATGAACTTGGGGAAATGCTTACGAGTACAATTAATATGTGTTGTCAAAAATTACAATGTAAGATCGACACCATGCGAACCCTTTTGGGTAAGTGGGTGTTGACCCCGAGCTTGCAGCTCACAGCTGTCTTCCCTTTTGCCCCCTGGGCGGAGATGGCAGACCAAGAGGCCTAGCTTGTGGCTAGGCCTGGGGACATTTGGCCCCCAAAAAATGACGGGTTACTTGTGCCTCCTCCCATGGCGACTTGGGTCCTCAGACATCCAAGATGGGGGCCCAAGGCGGCCCCCACTTGGAAAAGGCCCGGGGCCAGGAAAATACCGGCAAATTTTTAAATAATAATAAAATAATAATACAATGAAAAAAAAATTTTATGGAGCCCCTCAGAGCTGGGGCGGGAGGACAGTAAAACTGGATTAAGGAAGTAGAACATTAGGATAGGGAACTAGCAGATCCATTTTAAAAGGGAAAATAAGTCACTCTTCAAATTTTTTGGGTTACCCGGGGGAATGTGTATGTATAGATAATGTTTTCAGAAACCGAAAGTTGAAAAATTTTGGCACATGTACAACATTGGGTTTGACATGTGTCGAAATTTATCAATTGCACTAATAGATAATCATACTTATGTGTACTATGCCTAAACAATTTTGCTTACTGAAAACCTGAGGGGATATCCCAAAAAACCCCTTATTGTTAATGAAAAAAATACCTGAAGTTTTGATGCCCTCCCCACATTTTGCATTAACTAGATAAATGAACTGTTTTTGGAAATACGGTAATTTATAGTAAATAGACCCCCTTAATTGTTTTTTTAAAGAAGTATTTTAAAGGGAAAATGGGAAATGGACTCGCCTGTCAGACGGGAAGACTGCCATCTTTTTTTTGAATTTTGTACAAACTTTTGGTGTAATGGGAAAAATTTTTTCGTGCTCAGAGGTTAAAATGTGTTGAACCTCTAAAATAGGAGGCAAAAATTGGTGGTGTGCTTTCCCACTAACTTGAGATATAAACGACGGGAAAGACAGCTCCAGGAACTCAAAAGCTCTCATTTTTGTTGTAATTCGGCCAGCATTATTTTCATGTTTAGTTAGATAAAGTTTTTGGTACAACACATTAATCTCCAGTAAATTTGGTGAGTGATATTAAGATAATTTTCTTTTGTTAGTAATTGTGAAAATTTCTATAATTTTCTTAATTTTTAATATCACCCCAAAAAAATTTTATATTTCCAGATTCCTGGTGTATTATATTTCTTTTAAATTTAAAAGGTCCAGAGCAACTTTTGGTTATGACAGTGGCGGGGTATCGAAGGGGGACTTTTTTTTCGCCTAGGTGTCCAAATTTCCTACTTGTTATGAAACGATAAATAAAATTATTTTTTTTTTCATTTCGAGGGTATTAAAATGAACATTCGCAAATGCAATTTTCCACATTTAATTTGCCCGTTGGTCCTTTTGAACTGGGGGGAATTAGGAAGTCATTAATTGGTTAATTACTTAATATTTATGTGAAATGACAAAGGAGGGCATTTTAAGTTCCCAAAAAATTTTTTTAATGTGTAGGGGTTTTTAAAATTTGTTACAATTTTAAATTTTGAAAGTCAAGTCTGGTAAGTTTTATTTTAATTTGTTAAAAATTTAATTTTGATAAGACATTCGGGCCCAAAGATTTATATCGTGTATGGTAATTGATAAGGCAAGGTTGCAAATTTATATTAATGTGAAAATTTTAATTTTGCTATGCCAAATTTGGCAAGGATTTTATATTAATTTGTTAAAAAATTTGATAAGCCAAGGTGGTAAGGTTTGTATTAAGAAATTTTTAAAATTTTATATAAATTTCTTACATGTGAAATTGCTAAGCTCAAGTGTAGCTAACATTATTAATGTGATTTAAAATTTATATTAATTTTTTTTCATGTAATTGCTAACTAATAGCTGGTTTTATTAAAAGGGAAAGTTGTACTATTTACCTTAAAAAGGTGCTAATTTAGTACATAATCAGTGTTTTAAGTTAAATTTAAACTTGCATCAGGGCTAAAAATGAGGAAATTAAATATAGAAGACAAACATATGGAATATAGAGTAAAGAAAGCATCATACGGGCAGGAAAGTTCTGAAACCCAAGGCATATAATAAGTGCTTGGAATAATGAATCAAAAAAACTGTGAATAATGATGATTTAAAATTTGTATTTAGTGCTTTAGGTAATAGAAAATTTTCAAAAAATTTAATTACAACAAACAAAAGGGAGATTTTTTAGAAAAAAAACTGTGTAGATGAGACTGAAGTAGACAGTATTATGAATTAGAGGAAAAGATTTTTCTTGTAAAAGTCGGGCCTTGAAAAAATTAAAATGTGTAAACCGGGGCAGTTAACAGTCTGCCCAACAAAAATTTCTTTGAAAAAACCCAGAATTATGTTTACCGTTTTTAAACCGGAAAAAAATTGGGAGGAATTTGGTCATTTTTAAAGCGTGTGCATGACAGGAGTGACCTACCCTGTGAAACAAAATTATTTTACCTCAAAGGACGGGAAAGGGGAGATGCTAATACCATCAACCCTTTTCCCCAATGTAGATGATTCTTACAGGAAAGCGTTGACTTATTGAAAGTCACTTATGATAAAAAAAAAGTGGGTTGGATTAGTGAAATCATTTTAATTTAAAATCCCAGATCACATTAAAAAATTTTTACAGCGTTTAGAGTTAAACTGGAGGCCTCCAAACTTTAAGTAATAAATATAATCTAAAGGAATCGACTGGTTATGGTGCCATAGTACGAAAAAATAAACTGAAAAAACATTTGAATGGGTCTCGAACAAATATCAAAGGGTTATTTTGGTTGGAGGAAAAAAACTAGGTCTACAAAAATTAATTGTGCAGTTGCAGACCACCAACTAATCTTTTTAAAGATGAACACTTATAACTCTGAGGATCTGTCAAATTTCAAAAAGGGAAAAATTACCCAATGTTAAAAATAAAATTCATTTCTAAAAAAGTTCTGGTGCATATCAAGTAGCAGGATTCAGAAATAATGATTCTCCATAGGAAAGAAGAATAATACCCTCCTAGAGTACCCAGAAATAAAAAACCCAGTCAGAGAAAAGAGAGATTGTCTTTTCTGCAAGGGTACTCATTTATCTAAGAATTGCAATGATACAATTCTGGAATTAAAGTTGAAAGGGGGGAATTTGACAGATGTATCAGTTTTTGGGGTAATCACAATGTAAAGGATTTTATGCCAAATTAAAACTTTTGTTATCAAGTCACAAAGGAAAACCTATAGTCATGTGTAAAGGCTTAGATAATTTTGATAATATGTAATTTTACATCCTGACACAACAGTGGCAATGAAAAATTTGCTGCTAAGTTAAAAATGAGGGTTTTTTACTGAAGTCCTTACCTGTGTTACAGGAAAAAACGATGATAAAAGGCATAAACTAAAAGTGTAAATGCATTATTGGCCGGGATCCAGCTATTTTTATAAAACGAAATGTCTTGATGGATGAAAGTACAGATGAAGATCCCACAATTTTAAAAAATTATCGGGTTTTCCCTAAATTAAC
Organism: Cherax quadricarinatus; assembly: GCF_026875155.1. Lineage (NCBI taxonomy): Eukaryota > Metazoa > Arthropoda > Malacostraca > Decapoda > Parastacidae > Cherax > Cherax quadricarinatus. Next base: position 10,093,206 of record NC_069490.1, read on the forward strand.
AGGCTCAATTGTTGACACTTTTATGTAACTGTCGGGTTTGGGCAATGAGAAAAAACGTGTTAATGCAGTAATTTAGATAGACTTCCAGGAAAATATCTACATGGGCTTATAAAGCACAGAAAGATCTCACAAAATGTAAATTTACCCCTTCGGGTTTTAAAGGGTGATGATTCTGTAGGCCCAATAAATATTTTGTGGGTGTGACATTATGCCCCCTTTTGTAAAGGTTGGGAAAAGAAATTGGTGTCCCCCTTTGAAAACTGCAGGAGGCCATGTAAGTTGGGAGGGTTTTCCCGTAAAAATAATTCATGACTAGAGGAAACTACAAATACCATAAAAATGGTTTTACTCATGAAATCGTACCCCAGTAAATTTTTCCATAGAGGTGGTGTTGAACGTGATGAATTGTGGGGGAAAAGCGCATTGGAATAAATGTAAAGAAGATAGTCCAGACGATTCTTTTATCAAAACAATACCGAGAAAGTAAATTTTTAATCTGGACAATACTGGGTACGATTCCGTGGAGGGGTGAACCATCCAGAATTGCCCCCTAATTCAGAATGGGAATGGGCAATTAAAGGCTCACTCCGCGAACTGGTAAGGGAAACCCGGGGAAATTTTTAACTTTCCATAATGATTTAATTTTGGGAAAAATTAATTAATAAATTTTTAGAAGAGGTACCTCCTGAGCAAGCCAAAATTTTTGGTCACTATTTTCCAAACACGGGGGTGAAGAAAGGGTTCTAAGACCATTCCTTTGGGGATTTTGTTTAATTGAGGCCAGGAGTAACAAAAATGACGTTTAAATGCTGTTTGATGACAAGTCTGTCGTTGACGGAAAAATTAGGGGATATCTTATTAAATTTCAGAGGAAACATTATGCCCTTTTCGGGACTAAGTAAAGCTTTCTAAGAGTGGGTTTACAAGAGGCTGACCGGGATTGACCCGCTTTTTTGGCCTGAGAAACCTATTGACCCCCTTTCCCCTGAAAACCTTTCGCTTTAAGAGGTAAAATTTGGTGCACATCCAGTCCGTTACCACAATAAAGCCATTTAAATAGGAAAACCTTAGAAAAGTTTGGCCAATTTTTTGGGGCAAATTTTTGGGGGAAATTTCCAAGGGAAAGAAACTTTTGGAAGCTTTCGTCTATGTCGGGGAATGTGAAAAGTTCCAAAAAAAACAAAAAAAAAAGGTTTAAAAAAGGGGCCGTTATTTATTGGGGTTTAAATTTTCGGGAGGTGTTTTTTGAAAAACCTAATTAAAAAGTATTAAAAATTAACAAAATTGTTTTGGCCAAATTTTTCCCTGGTTGTGTCAACCCCCAAAAAAGGAAATTATTAATTAGGAAGCTAAAATTTAAAAAAGGGGTGATAAATTCTCCCGAGGAATTAAATTTAACGGGGGAAATTAAAGGGGAAAAAAATTTAAAAAGTTGGATTACCCGGGAAAATAAATGGAAAAAAAGTATAATTTTTTGGATTTAAAAAAGGGATTGGAGGGTTCTTTTTAATGTTTTTTACCTTTTATTTTAAAAAAATGCCCAATTTTAAAAACTAGTGTTGTTGCCCCAGTTTCAAAATTTTTTTTATTAAGTTTTGTTCAAATAAATAAAGAAATTAAATTTTTGAAATGGGACCCTTTTAAAGTTCTTGGAAAAAAAAATTTTTTAAGAAACAAAAAGGTGGGGAAAATTAATGTGAGAGAAATTAGTTGGGTCAGCAAGTTAAAAAAATAAATGGGAAAAATGTTTCTTTTTCCAACCATTTTTTGTAAAAGCTTAATTGGAAAGGGAGCGGTTTTTAAACAAATTCCTGTAAAAAAAGGTTATTTCTTTGTTTTGTCCAGCTAAAAAGTTTTTTCTTTCCAAAATTTAAATTGTACCTTCCCAAATAACAAGAATTTGTTGGGGGTTTAAATTTTAAAAAATAATTATATAATTTCAAACCTTTTGGTTGAAAGAGGGGACAAGGAATTTTTTGGAAAAGTTAAATTGTGTGGGAAAAAAAAGGAAAATTTCCTAAAAAATTGGGTGAAGGAAAAATTTTTTGGTCAAATAGTTTACAAAACTAATTGGGGGAAAAAAACCCCTATTTCCCCCCATTCTCAAAAATTTTTTGCTAAATTTTAAAAATTTTATCATGGTTTAAAAGGAACCAAATGTTGGGGGGAATTTCTATTGGCCTGTAAAAAGGGTATTAAAATTTTTTTTGTGGGGGAAAAATTTTATGCCCTTCCCCAGCTCATTTTTGGGCTTTCCCTTGGCCATTGAAAATATGTATTTTTTCCAAAACAATTTTTGGGAAATAGTGTTTTTATTTTTTAAAAAAGAAAAGGGAAAAAAAATATTCCCCCTAAAAAATTTTTCCCCCTTTTTGAAATTTTTTAAAAGGGGAAAAGGGGAAGAATTTTTTTAGAGGAAAAAAATTTTTTGAAATTCAAATAGGGGGGAAATTGGGGTTATTTAAAACTTTAAATATCAGAGTGGACAAAATGCCCCAATTTTGGGGGGTATCTAAAATTTTTTTATGAAATTTTCATTAAAATTTAATTGTCAAATTTGGGAAATTTAAAAATTTTTTCTTGGGGGTTTTTTAATTGTTTTTTAAAAAAATTTTTTTAATTTTAAACAGTAAAAAATTATAATTTTTAATATTCCGTGTAAAAATTTTTTTAATTAATTTTTCCCAGAGCCTGTGGTAGACCCAGGGCAGGTATCGAAGGGGGACATTTTTTTTTCGACCCTAGGTTTTCCCAAATTCCTACTTGTCTATGTAACTGATAAATAATAATTATCTTTGTTCATTTATTGTTATGTATATAATGATACATTCAGCTAAATGCAATTTTCCACAGTTTTAAGTGGTAATAAGATATAATTTATTTTGAGATTAGATATGAAATGACTAGTATTTCTTCCTAGTAATGTAACAATGCTCAAATCTGCACACAGAAATCACTCCCTACGAACAGCAAAGGACTGGGCAGACGGTTCAACATACCCGCAAATGAAAAGTAGGGGAGCTATTAGTACACTAAGATTATTATTATTATTACAATCAAGAGGAAGCGCTAAACCCGTAGGATTATACAGCGCCTGCGGGGGGATGTGAAAGCCATTCACTCTGACTTTTTTGAGTTATCCCAGGTTCTCTACACATATGCTGCTATGTATGATAATCTACGTAACTGTATTTGTGTACACCTGAATAAACTTACTTAATTCAGGGAACTGGAGCACAGATCCAGTTCCTTAGATCTAGAGCCCCTCACCAGCGAGTACACTAAGAGAAAACGCGATAAGTGTCCGAAGCTCAAGACTGTTCAACAGCCTCCCATTAAACACAAGAGGAATTACCAACAGACACGTGGCTGCCTTCAAGAGGGAGCTTGACGGGCACCTAAAGTCAGTACCCAATCAACTGGGTTGTGGTTCGTACGTTGGATTACGTGCAGCCAGCAGTAACAGCCTGGTTGATCAGTCCCTGATCCACCAGGAGGCCTGGTCATTGACTCGGTCCCGGGGGGGGTGACCCCCGGAGCACCCTCCACGTAGATTGCAGGTAGTGGGGTTCGACAAAGACCCATTGTGACCTCTGTAATCCTGTTATTTGCCCTACTACTCACAGGATGAACTGCAGGTGCACAGCAAACTAGTCGCTCAGACGACATACGTAAATAGTTTGCTGCTGTAAGTGCTTCAGGGAGTGACCTATTTTACACACATACACACACACACATATGGATGCCTACCACTAAACTCACTCTTAATATTGACAAAATATTCTACATTGTGTTTGGGGTCAGAACTACAAATGACCCACTAAATGTAATAATCAACGAGTTTCCCATTGAAAGACAAACCGATGGAAAAATTCTTAGGTCTAGACCACAACTTAAAGTTAAATACCCACTTCCAGCACATAAAGGTCTCCAACACAGTAGGCAACCTCTCCAACATACGTTACTGTGTACCTTAAGACACACTGATTACACTGAACTACTTTCTAATCTATCATTACCTCACCATTATGGTATTTGTACCTGGGGATCTACTACGTTAAATCAACTAAAACCAATAACTCAACAAAAAGTCACTGTACAAAAACCTGCTGTGAAGCTAGGGCTAAAGTACTCGCTTCACACGGCCATCGTCCGGGTTAGATTCCAGGCGAGGGTAGAAACATTGGGCACTTCCTTATACTGGTTGTCTAAGTTCCCCATCAGTAAAATGGGTACCAGGTTGTTTGTCGGTTGGTGTGGGTCGCATCCTGGGACAAAATTGACCTAATTTGCCCTAAATACTCAGCATAATAAGCAGCTTTCTATATGGTAGTATGTCCTTGATGTCAGCTATGGTGTGTATACCTTGTACATGTACTGGTAGAAAAAGATATTATTATTACACAATTCAGTGCCAAACAACAACACTCCCCCATTCTTTAAAAGTTGTTAATATACATTATATGCGCCCATATTACTGATTTATTTATTACTGCATTCATGGGGAAAGTGCTAAACCCGTAGGGGTCATACAGCACCTGGGAGAATGGGAGGAATTTAAGTTCGATCCACGAATAGGGAATTTAAATCCAGTTTCTTTGATCAAGAGTCCATCAAAAACAGTATGTGGAAGAGCTAAACCCGTAGATATTATTATAATCATGGGGGAGCGCTAAACCCGTTGAATTATACAGCGCCTGTGTGGGGGAGGATGGAAGGTATTCAGGCTTAATTCAGGGAACTGGAGCACAGATCCAATTCCCTAGATCAAGAGCCCCTCACCAGCATCAAGGAACCTCCCTTGAGGGGAAAACCCCGTAAATAAAGTGTAATTACGTTTGACCAAGCATTTATCACCATCATACATACATACATACAGAGGTACAAAAAAATACAGATAAGAGCAGCATGCCAAAGCCACTTATACTATGCATAGCATTACGGGCTGGCTTAAAATTAACTTAAAATTAACTAAGCAATGATGAAATCAGTGATAAGACATTATTGTAAACAGATAACTATATTATTATTATTACAATCAAGGGGGAAGCGCTAAACCCGGAGGATTATACAGCGCCTGGGGGGGATGTGGAAGGCATTCAGGCTTAATTCGGGGAACTGGAGCATAGATCCAATTCCCTAAATCAAGAGCCCCTCACCAACATCAAGGAACCTTCCTTGAGGGGACAGATAACTATAAAATACAAGTGAGTATTACAAAGACAGGTCATATGGTTGCATGCATTGCTGTTCATTCAGGTAGTGTATTTAAAAAAAAAATAACAAAGCTAGGTTTAACATTTGTGTGATATAATTGTGTGTTATAATTGTGAGTAACATTTAGGATATACAATTTATATGGTTCAGTTATTCAGATATTTCCATAGAAGTATCTATAAAAAATAAACCTACAAATTTCCAATTTTTTAATAACACTTCAATATAAAAATCATGTTTATTTGCAAACATTCAATATATAATTTTCTTTACAAAATGCATAGTAAAAAAAAAAATACATTATGTTTACTGTGAAAAAAAAAATTCTTAAAAATTTTACTTTCGGACAGTGACTATTGGAATGAGGCTATCACTAGACGAAATTGTTGGTTTCATATCATCTATGTTGAGTTCTAACAATTTCATTCGAAGACGTGTATGGTCAGGTGGAGCTCCATTATCAAAAGTATGAGCCTTCTTAACCTTAGATAAAGATGTCACACTACAAGGGTTAGTCTTTGCTTCCTCGATGGTCTGGGTAATACACAGTGCCTCTCTACTGAGGCTGATAGATATATCCTGCAGGTTTAGACTCGACAGGAACAAATTTCTGTCGAGTTTCATACGTGTGGTGGAGGATATAGAGGAAGCTGCAGGGGCTGGATCCAAGATGCCGCCATTACTTAAAGTTAACATATTCACCGAGTTAGAACTTGACACAGAGGAAACAGAAGAGGCTGAAATGGAACTTGGAAGAGAAGCAGCAGAGAAAACAATGTTTGCCATCAAAAGAGATTTATCTATGGGCTCAAATGAAAATATGGTACTCTTAATACTGTCACTGAGTGATTCAAGCCTTGGGGGAGTATTAACATTAAAGTAATGCACTCCAGATACTCTATAGACCCTAGAATATGCTTTGAAACTGATAAAAGTTAGTGGAGTTGCAACACACTCTGGGGAGATTCCTAAGCTTGTGACCCAAGAAGAGTGCACAGTAAAGCCAAATGGTCCACACGCCACTGTGTAGGTATCCTTAACAGAACTATAATCAATAAGGATACCAAACAGTGTTTTGCCTGGCTCTGGAATGTATGACTGGTGATGGTCTGCACAATCACAAGTGCTGTCTTTGTCCCGAATTTCAAATGCATAGTCATAACACTGGCTAGTTTTGTGTAGTTTGGTTACGATGAATTTGCCACTATGTTCTGACAGGACATCTCTAGGAAATCTGTTGTTCTTGATTGTTTCGCCATTGATACATATACAGGCCTTCATGCAGACCACAAACTTGTCCCCATCACATGACTTGAAGCTGAAGACGGATATGCGGCTCCCTCTCATACTCAGGATACCATGGTAAGTATATTCAGCCATAATGTATTACGGTTGCAACCTAGAAAAAAATGAGTTATGTCTCAGTACATGGTGACATAACTAATTGTTACTGTAATGCATATTTAATACATTTTATAAGAATGATTTCAAGTTTTAAATTATTATAATCGAAACTAAGCGCCAGACGCACAAGGTTATACAGCGCTGCTTAAGGTTTTAAAACATATTAATATATATATATATATATATATATATATATATATATATATATATATATATATATATATATATATATATATATATATATATATATATATATATATATATATATATATATATATATATATATATATATATATTATATATAATTAATGCCTCGCTGCCCAGATGTGAAGCGTCCACTTTTTTACGTGACTTTCTTCTCCCAAGTCACATTTTCTTTATTTCATTAGGTTAGGCTAATTTACATTAATTAAGTTACATAAATCCATTAAACGTATATTTAACGGTAGATAAGCATATTAAAAAAAAATCTTGGCAGCGATACGTCTGGCAACGAGGTGGCCGAGAGAGAAAAAAAACAGGAAACGTTCCAAGTTGAACGTTTATCACATTTTGTACGAGAACGGGCAGTGCAAACACAACCTTCCTGCTTCCATTTTCAGATTTTTTTTATTAATATTTTCAATTTGCAAATCACGCTTGTGTGTGTGTATACTCATCTATATGTGGCTACAGGGGTCGATTCACAGCTACTGTGAAAGCATGTCTACCTGAAGGGCATTCCGAAGATCAACGCCCCCGCGGCCCGGTCCATGACCTGGCCTCGTGGTGGATCAGGGCTTGATCAACCAGGTTGTTACGGCTGGCCGCACGCAAACCGACGTACGAACCACAGCCCGGTTAGTCGTCAGGTACTGACTTGAGGGGTCTGTCCAGCTCCCTCTTGAAAACAGCCAGGGGTCTATTGGTAATCCTCTTTACGTATGATGGGAGGCAGTTGAACAGTTCTTGGGCTCCTGACACTTACTGTGTTGTTGCTTAGCGTACTCATGGTGTCCCTGTAATGTATTCACCGAGTTGTTTCCGGGGTATGAGACTCAGCTCCTGGTCACTACACTACTTTGACCGGCATCACTGACTATCTCGTGGGCCTTATCAATTTTCATATCTCATATCTCTTAAAGCTGCCCATTTCAGATCACTCCACTTTTTAACCACCATGAGACTAAAGAAATACGTCCTTACATCCCTATGGATGATCTGTGTCTTCAGTTTTCATCTATATCCCCTTGATCCTGGTCTTCTTAATTCAATAAATGATAAATCCTGTCATAACATTTACAACAGGGCGAGTACAACGCGGTAGGTACACAGAACAGATAAGATTTTGTTCGGATTTTTAACCCCGGAGGGTTAGCCACCCAGGATAGCCCAAGAAAGTCACTGCGTTATCAAGGGACTGTATCTTATTTCTATTGGGGTCCTTAATCTTGTCCCCAGGATGCGACCCACACCAGTCGACTAACACCCAGGTACCTACAGATACATGTGTAAGGAAGAACACCCATGTTTCCACCTTTGCCAGGGATCGAACCACGGACACTGGTAGGCAAGAGCGTTGCCAACCAGACCACGGGCCGCCAACTTCATTAGATTATCTTACGCTAAATCTACAGACTGAACTTTTTTTATGTGCCCTGATGATCACTGTATATAAAAAAGCGTGTTATGTACGGAAAACTTAAATAAAAACTCATATAGGACTTTGCCCGCCCGGAATTCGAACGCAAGTTCTTTATATTATGAGTCGAACAGTGTTAATGAGCTACAAAACACCGTACAGAGTCACAAGCAACACCATGGTAGCAACACTAATTTACACGTTCCCATGATACCATACAATGAAATTTGCATAACAATTTGCGCCAGGGTAACACATTATGCAGTATAAACATAAATATCACCATGGTAACACAATGGAGTCTACATACTCGGTAATTAACAATGTAATTCATAACCTGGATAACACAATAAACACGTAACCAATGGCAATTTACACAGGGATGAATATTAGCAGCCGAGTGTGCCAGCTGCAGACACTAGCGGGTGGAGAGATACACTGAGTTATTTCTTTGTGCTCCAACCCACCCGCCAGGCAGCCAGAATAATCTTCATTAATCTGATTCCAAGATCTATTGACTACAAGAATCATTAAGACGGTATTTCACCTAAACACTTATGACACAGGAAACTTTGATGACTGAAGTAGAGGTTAATGTCAGCTGTGAGTGTATTTACAGTCAGTTACACAATATACCGTAAGATCTTGGACCATTAATAAATGGTGAACAAAGTTAGGAATTCTAAGACTAATGTCACTTGTCCTGTTCCCTGACAAATCTAATACTTACCTACCTAAAACTAATGTGAATAAGTCATATTTTGATTTTAGAGGATTATTCTAAGTTAAATCTACATGGTACAATATATTTATTTATGCCCACAACGTACAGATTTATACCACTGAAATTATTTGTATATTTTCTTGTATATTTTCCAAAGAAAACAAAAGATATTGTCTTATTATACTGGTAAGGGAAGTAAATGGTTACAAGATAAACTTGTGGTGTTAAGTGGCACTACTGTAGCACAGACTAGACGTGTATTGGACGGAAATGTTGGTATAATACGTATAACCCAAGCCAAGTGGACGAGTCTCCTTATATCTACACACTGGTCATCTATATGATTAAGACCCGTGTTAGGAGACACTTGTCCTGTCACCTGACAAATATAATAAGTGTCCTTACTCTCCTCAATGGTACCTTACACCATATTCTATTCTCATACTGTAAACTACTTTCACCAACGCTCAGTATTATCTTCCAATAATATAACTTAAACATTTACTATTGATATACACAACCTACAAAATACTTTCAAATTATCCCAATGTAATATCCCCAGATTGTAACTTGAGCAAACTTACTGTCGGCTTTAAAAAAAAAAAACATGTACAACTTAAACTATGATCAATATCTCTAGTATTAAGTAGTCTGTAAGACATTAATTTAGTCTGGCCATAATGCCATGGCATGGCAGTCACTCTTTGTACTGCAGTTCATTATTGTAATTACATAATCTCAATGTAAACTTGAAAGGAAATAAAAATTGTACTGTATTGTATTGTAAGGGCTGGGAGGAGAACGTTGTTTTGATGCCAGTTCGGATCTCTTGATCCAAAGAATTGGAGCCACCCCTTCCTTTCCTCGTATCAAACATGATTACTTCCCATTTCAGTTGTACAGTGTACTGTGCTACCGACATGTGGAAGAAGGGACGTATGTACAGTTATGATATTTATTAAAGGAAACATTTTGCCATGAGTGGTTTCTTTAGTCCTGACTAGCTAGAAGTTGGTAAGCATTGCTAGAAGTTGGTAAGCCTTGCTAGAAGTTCGTCAGATTTGCTAGAAGTTCGTCAGCGTTGCTAGAAGTTCGTCAGCGTTGCTAGAAGTTCGTCAGCTTTGCTAGAAGTTCGTCAGCTTTGCTAGAAGTTCGTCAGCTTTGCTAGAAGTTCGTCAGCTTTGCTAGAAGTTCGTCAGCTTTGCTAGAAGTTCGTCAGCTTTGCTAGAAGTTCGTCAGCTTTGCTAGAAGTTCGTCAGCGTTGCTAGAAGTTCGTCAACTTTGCTAGAAAATTCGTCAGCTTTGCTAGAAGTTCGTCAGCTTTGCTAGAAGTTCGTCAGCTTTGCTAGAAGTTCGTCAGCTTTGCTAGAAGTTCGTCAGCTTTGCTAGAAGTTCGTCAGCATTGCTAGAAGTTCGTCAGCTTTGCTAGAAGTTCGTCAGCGTTGCTAGAAGTTCGTCAGCGTTGCTAGAAGTTCGTCAGCGTTGCTAGAAGTTATATCATGTAAATAAACTTCGAATATATTGGGTGTCTGGTATAAACATCCTTGCTGGACGTTATATCCTGTTAATAGGCGTTTTGTGTGATGAGTGTTTAGTATCAAGAGCTCTTGCTCGAACCTTATAAAATGTTATATAGGTCCAGATAACCGCACAATTCCGTGTACAGTGTTCGAAACCAATAAGGTTAGAGTCTTGGTTGCAAGAATGAAAGTATTGTATCCACCCTATATATCTACTCATCACTTGACCCCAACAGTAATAGGTCACAATGTTTGGATTTAAGTGGTTATCCTAAATAAATTTACACATGTTACTATATAAAACAGTTGCAAAAAATTGTTTGAAATGAACCTGAATAAGCTTGCTGGAGTCCGGTTAGGGGAAGTTGGGATCAATTAACTGAGCTGCAGTTGCCATTGCTTATAATGCTAACGCTATCTTTGTCGAATCTGCATACTGCCACCGTCCACGTCACTGGACGAGTCTGATAGCTTCATTACGTGTTTCATGCCCATTCTGTGGGTGGTAGTCAAAGGATTACAAAGGCACCTTATGGGTCTAAGAACTAGTCCTCAGCCTTTTATAATCTACAGTAATAATGAGCTGTTGGCAGGACTAATAATAAGAGTCTGTCACAGAATTATGAATAGAAGGAATGCATTAAAACCTAAGAATAATAATGCAATAAAAGTTATACATCTCAGCTACCGCCCATAAGATCTTTACTGTGGAATGAAAGACTACGATGCACATAATGGGTCCATGTACTGGATCTCAACATTCTGTTGGGTAAATAATTTAATAGTAATACATAGTCCCTCAGACCAATCTCTATATTATTTTTTTTATTTTACTATTAAACAATGCAATACAAAGGTCGTCATCAATGTGAAAAGCGTACACGCGAAAATCACATGAACAATGAATTCAACAATTTTGCTAAAACAAATGCATGATCTCTAAATTTATACTTATGGGAATAAAACATTAAATAGTGAGCACAAGTGACACACTCGCAGCCTAAATTATTCTTGATGCTCTAAACTTAAAACTGATACTCACAGTGAAGGCTGGAAGTGGTAGAGTGATGGTAGTGAGGGAACCTCAGTTAAGTACGTGGTTTATTACCCTTGGCTCTGATAGGTGGGCAGTGGGGATGATATATGACACTGACTGGGTGAGGTTAAGGGAGTCAAGTTACATGTTCTGGAAAACACACTGGACCTCTCTAAACGGACACATATTTGGCGGTAAGTTTTAGTGTATATACACACACATCGTCAGCATAACTAATCGTGATATTTCTGGAAAAATCTAGAGCTGATTTTAGTATGACATTGATTAGTCAGATAGTGTGGCGCTTAGTACACTACTCTGAAACGAGCAGAGTTGTACAGCATTTAATTAGCACTTATTTTATTTAGAAAAAAAAGTAGATAAATCAGTAATAGGCTGCTACCCCATTCTATGTGATGGTTACATTTTGGGAACAAAAGTTAGTTATGTTATCATGTCATATAGGACGGGTTACATTACATGCATACCTGGAGGGTGTTTCGGGGTCAACACCCGGACGGCCTGGTCCATGACCAAGCCTCGCGATGAATTAGGGCCTGATCAACCAAGCTGTTACTTCTGGTCGCACGCATACCGACATATGAACCACAGCCAGGTTGGTAAGGAACTGAATTTAGGTATCTGTCCAGCTCCCTCTTGAAGAGAGCCAGGGGTCTATTGGTAATCCCCTTTATGTATGCTGGGAGGCAGTTGAACAGTCTTGGGCCACTGACACTTATTGTATTGTTTCAGCGTACTCATGGCGCCCCTGCTTTTCATTGGGGGGATGTTGCACCGCCAGTCCAAGCTGATAAACTTGTGTAGGGCAATGAGGATATCGTCAAGTATTCCACTAAAGGTTCTCTTCCCTTCAAGAAGATGAAGGGGAAGTACCGCTAGTCTATAACCTAGCAAAGCAATCGGGAAGTGCTTTTATTGTAAACCACCCTGATGGTACTATAACACACAGGTGTATTAAAATTGATAAGTGGATTCCCACCTTACAAACTGAGCTGTTTACCATATTTTTTGATCTTAGCTTACGGAAATTACGACCACACAGTTTAATTGAAACTGACTCTTTCCTTATTTGCCCTAAATAGCCTGAGACCTAAATGTATCTAAATAGCCTGAGACCTGAATGTGCTTTTGTGGATTTCATCTCACATAGGCCTCCAGGAGCATGACAAAATTAATGAATTACCTAAATAAGCATTTAACAAAGAGAATGTTGAATATATTTTTTTTTTCAAAACAAGTTTACGAAACACTGTCAGAAAAGGACAAGAAACGACCTTGAATAAAGTAGAACAGTACAGATTGCGACTAGCAGATCCATTATCCATCACAATGAAATGTATCGAGTTAAACATATCTATGGGGAAGTAACAAGGCCAGTAGATTGCAAGATGTTATTACTGCTAGACTAAGTATAAGTATCTCTAGCAGTATGGTTAGTATGAAAATGTCAGTGACAAAATAAAAAATTCGCATGCACTGAAACATTATATCTTAGTGATATAATGTGTCAGTGCCAAACACTGGATACAGTATTCCAGTGCCATACACTGGATGTAATGTTCCATTGTCAAACTCTGGAACATTATATCTTAGTAACAAAAAAAAGGCACAATACCGTGACTGGTCCAAGTCGGACCGAAACGTCGTCGTAAGCTTCTCTTCTATGTGCGGGTTATTTGTGTATTATATCTTAGTGTCCAGCCATCCAACCTTTCAGAAACCTCCATGCAAACCTTACAGGATATGGTAAAACACTTCATTGTTAATGATAAATTATCTGAAATCTTGAGGCTGTATTCACATTTTGCATCGACTAGAACACTAGATGATTGATGATCCTTACACTTGTTGTCCTGTTTACCTAGCAGCAAATAGGTACCTGGGTATTAGTCGACTGGTGTGGGTCGCATCCTGGGGGACAAGATTAAGGACCCCAATGGAAATAAGTTAGACAGTCCTCGATGACGCACTGACTTTCTTGGGTTATCCTGGGTGGCTAACCCTCCGGGGTTAAAAATCCGAACGAAATCTTATCTTATCTCTTATCTTATCTTATTGCCACCCAGTTATAACCAGTGTTTTTAAGTGTTAACATTTATTATTATTTTTAGATTGTATTCCATACTGTATTGTGTACATTAGCTATATGAAGTAATTGCAAATTATGAAATGATTTATGTTTCTTTCTAACAGTGCCCAGTGGGGTTAGACAAGGACCCATTACGACCTCTGCAACCTGATATTTACGCTAACGCTCACAGGATGACCATGGGGTTCACCATAAACTAGCCGGTAAGGGTGCACAACTAAAACTACATTTTTTCCTCTTTATGATCTTTTAACGATTTAGGAGTGAAGCCGGTTCTTGAACTCAGGTGAGAGTGTGGGCGTCCCGCTCTGCTGGTACTTGGCAAGGTGGGGTTTACCTGGCCTACTTGGGGACTTTGCAAGGGGCTCTTGTTCCCTTTTTTTCTTTCATCGCCCAGCTTTGGGCAGTGTTACAAAATGCGACATATATTAGCATAGACATGTACCAGAGAATACCAGGTCAACTTACTGATTTCCCTCTAGAATCTAGCCTGTTTCTGGCTTTGTAAGAGTTAGTAAGAATTCAAGACCAATTATCCTGTACCATACTGGGCTTCTCATAGCGCTTTGGGATTACAACTTGTTGAAATAAAACCAACCATAAAAGTTTGAGAACTTTAATAACAAGAAATAAGGAACTAAGCTCCATACAAAGCAGGTGAAATCGCAGATCTAGAGAGTGTACAGAGATCCTTTACTGCACGTATAAGTTCTGTCAAGCACCTTAACTACTGGGAACGCTTGGAAGCACTTGACTTGTACTCGTTGGAACGCAGGAGGGAGAGATATATCATAATCTACACTTGGAAAATCTTGGAAGGAATGGTCCCAAATCTGCACACAGAAATCACCCCCTACGAAAGTAAAAGACTGGGCAGGCGATGCAAAATGCCGCCAATAAAAAGTAGGGGCGCCATTGGTACACTAAGAGAAAACACCATAAGTGTCCGGGGCCCAAAACTGTTCAACAGCCTCCCATCAAGCATTAGGGGAATTGCCAATAAACCCCTGGCTGCCTTCAAGAGAGAGCTGGACAGATACCTAAAGTCAGTGCCGGATCAGCCGGGCTGTGGCTCGTACGTTGGACTGCGTGCGGCCAGCAGTAACAGCCTAGTTGATCAGGCCCTGATCCATCGGGAGGCCTGGTCATGGACCGGGCCGCGGGGGCGTTGATCCCCGGAATAACCTCCAGGTAACCTCCAGGTAACATCGCTTGGTACATAGCTTCTGTATTTATAATTATTTTATATTCTGTACATTAAATACATGATACTGTACAGAGAAACACTCAAAGAAACAGTACTATATGGTATGTTAGTGGATTGAAATTTGCTGCACTTTAAAGTACAAGAGTACTATATGTGTGGTGTGTTCAGCAAGACACGATTTAGAATGTGACTGCCAAAACAAGTCCCTAGATAAACTAACTTCTGACCCATAGAGAGGTAATATAGCAGCACATGAATAGTAAGATGATCTGTTATCTTGATCTTCCATCAATCTTGGAAAGACTAATGGAAGATCAGAAGGAGTTTGATTACGTCGACTCCAGGATGAGGGACTGATTACCTCAAACTCTCTCTGATATTCACAATTCTTCTTTGTATAGGACCGATGAAGCCACTGCGTGGCGAAACGTTTCCTCAATAAAGATACCAAAGTGTTGCACATGTGTCTAATTTATCAACTTGTCGGTTCAGAGAACTGACAAGTTGATAAATTCGGTAGTTGACATTTCGGTAGTTAACTTTTGGCAAGATGACTTTTGGTTGTTGCTCAAGCTCATCAAAGTCTCTAATTTTGTTTTAAAAATCCTGAAGTGAACTGTACAAACATGCACAAGTACTCAGTAACAGTTCTGATTTCTGAATGACTTTGCTGACCTTGTGAAAATGACCTAGCACACGGGTCCAAAAATGCAGCATAATCACAAATTCCAGTTTTTCCATTTTCTGCAAAAGATTGTTAACTTGAAGCCTGGTATCACCTCATTAACATCAGAGTACAAATGACTGAGGGTCTCAGTCGACTTATCTATCTCACTGCTTTCCTGCAAGGACAAAATCAATACAGAAATCAATGCTAGTGTCGAGTAATTGGCTTAAAACAGTATTATTCTGAAATGGGGGGGAAAGAACATTACTGAAGGGTTGTTTAGAGATTACTGTGTGTTATGACAGCATGTGTAAAAAAGGCCTATGATATTGTCAAAAATATTGTACACAGGAAGCCTCCCAGATTCTGAGGTCCTAGGCTTCAGTCCGCTAAGCCTATAGCTATTTTCACCTTGGCTATTAATGAAAATAACATAAGCAGTATATTAGACGAAAGTGGAAATATATATAAAATGATTATTGCGACATTTTTCTGCGGATTCTGCAGTCAGTATCTCTTCTAGTGGGGAAACAAGTGTAGTCAAAGATAAGATAAAACCAATATTGCAAACTAGAAATACCAGAGGAAATAGCAAACAAGAGGACTCCACTAGCAATAGTGAGGATATATTACCAAAAACAACTGGTGGGAGCTCCATTGTTGGTGCTAGGGAGGATAGGAATAAGACAGGGAAACATGCACCAACAGGAAATACAGTCACAGAAACCCAAGGCAAACGGAAACCAAGCCTGTGCACATACTATGCACTTGGTATCTGTAGACATGGGAAATCTGGAAAAACAGACGGGACGTGCAACTATGACCACCCTAGAAAATGCCGTGCCCATATGACAACAGGAAAATGCAAACTCCCTTCCTGTAAGCTTTTTCACCCTGAAATGTGTATCTCTTCAGTACAGGAAAGACTGTGCTATAACTTAAATTGCCAGGCACACCATCTAAAGGGGACAAAAAGATACAAAACATCCAGGCCATGGGAAAACCTGAGTAGCCACAGCCACTCAAGAGAGGTTTTTTAGTGCCAGGAAGGAAAAAAAAACTGGCAGGAAATGGCAGAAATCGTACACCAAATCCAGTCATTCCTGGAGTGGATGGCCTCCACTCCAAACCAACAGATACAGATACTAATGCCGGAAAAAAAAATCCCCCCCCCCAGTACCAACAATACCACCAGTCCGATGACATTCTTCTTTGCAAATATACAGGGTCTAAAGCCAGCAACAAACAACAAAATACCTTTCATCCGTGGACTGCTTGCAGAGGCAAAGGAAATGTTCGCGGCTTTCACTGAGACCCACGTAAAGGATCACTTGGACAACGAAATATGGATCCCAGGTTACAACCTATACAGATGTGACAGAGTGAACAGGCAAAAGGGGGGGGGGGGGTTGGCCTGTGCATTGCAGAGTCACTTGTTTGCACAGAACTGCTTAATGCCTCAAATGATGTAGTGGAAGTTTTAGCAGTAAAGGTGGTAGTCTACAAGCCTCCGGATGCAACATCCCAGCAATTCCAGGAACAGCTGTTAAAAATTGACCACTGTCTGGAAAATCTTCCAGCTCCTGCACCCAACATCTTGCTCCTGAGGGATTTTAACTTAAGGCACCTAAAATGGAGGACTATAGCAAATAATATTGTTGCAGTAATAACACCAGGAGGCAGCTCTGATGAAAACTCACACTCACACGAGCTTTTAAATATCTGCACAAAATTCAAATTAAACCAGCAAATAATAGAGCCTACTAGACTGGAGAATACACTAGACCTCATCTTCACTAACAATGATGATCTGATAAGAAATGTCACCATATCAAAAACAATATACTAAGATCACAACATAATTGAGGTTCAGACATGTATGCGTGGGGCCCCAGACCGACATAATGAGATTAGTCATGAGGGAGCATTCACCAAATTCAACTTCAATAACAAAAACATAAAGTGGGACCAAGTAAACCAAGTCCTAACCGATATAAGCTGGAAAGATATACTAAGCAACACAGACCCCAACTTATGCCTAGAACAGATTAACTTGGTGGCACTCGATGTATGCACAAGGCTTATTCCTCTAAGAAAAAGGAGGAGTAGATGTAAAATAGAAAGAGACAGGCGCTCCCTTTACAGGCGACGGAAAAGAATAACAGAGCGGCTAAAGAGGTCAATATATCTGAAATGCGTAGGGAGACACTGATCAGAGAAATAGCAAGCATCGAACTTAAGCTAAAGGAATCTTATAGGAGTCAGGAATCGCGGGAAGAACTAAAAGCCATAAATGAAATCGAAAGAAACCCAAAGTATTTCTTCTCCTATGCCAAATCAAAGTCGAGAACAACGTCCAGTATTGGGCCCCTACTTAAACAAGATGGGTCCTACACAGATGACAGCAAGGAAATGAGTGAGCTACTTAAGTCCCAATGTGACTCAGTTTTTAGCAAGCTGCTAACCAGACTGAGAGTCGAAGATCAAAATGAATTTTTTATGAGAGAGCCACAAAATTTGGTTAACACAAGCCTATCCGATGTTATCCTGACGCCAAATGACTTCGAACAGGCGATAAATGACATGCCCATGCACTCTGCCCCAGGCCCAGACTCATGGAACTCCGTGTTCATCAAGAACTGCAAGAAGCCCCTATCACGAGCCTTTTCCATCCTATGGAGAGGGAGCATGGACACGGGGGTCGTCCCACAGTTACTAAAAACAACAGACATAGCCCCACTCCACAAAGGGGGCAGTAAAGCAACAGCAAAGAACTACAGACGTAGCACTAACATCCCATATCATAAAATCTTTGAAAGGGTCCTAAGAATCAAGATCACACCCATCTAGAAACCCATCAGTTACACAACCCAGGGCAACATGGGTTTAGAACAGGTCGCTCCTGTCTGTCTCAACTATTGGATCACTACGACAAGGTCCTAGATGCACTAGAAGACAAAAAGACTGCAGATGTAATATATACAGACTTGCAAAGCCTTCGACATGTGTGACCATGGCGTAATAGCGCACAAAATGCGTGCTAAAGGAATAACAGGAAAAGTCGGTCGATGGATCTATAATTTCCTCACTAATAGAACACAGAGAGTAGTCGTCAACAGAGTAAAGTCCGAGGCAGCTACGGTGAAAAGCTCTCTTCCACAAGGCACAGTACTCGCTCCCATCTTGTTCCTCATCCTCATATCTGACATAGACAAGGATGTCAGCCACAGCACCATGTCTTCCTTTGCAGATGACACCAGAATCTGCATGACAGTGTCTTCCATTGCAGACACTGCAAGGCTCCAGGCGGACATCAACCAAATCTTTCAGTGGGCTGCAGAAAACAATATGAAGTTCAACGATGAGAAATTTCAATTACTCAGATATGGTAAACACGAGGAAATTAAATCTTCATCAGAGTACAAAACAAATTCTGGCCACAAAATAGAGCGAAACACCAACGTCAAAGACCTGGGAGTGATCATGTCGGAGCATCTCACCTTCAAGGACCATAACATTGTATCAATCGCATCTGCTAGAAAAATGACAGGATGGATAATGAGAACCTTCAAAACTAGGGAGGCCAAGCCCATGATGACACTCTTCAGGTCACTTGTTTTATCTAGGCTGGAATATTGCTGTACACTAACAGCACCTTTCAAGGCAGGTGAAATTGCTGACCTAGAAAATGTACATAGAACCTTCACGGCGCGCATAACGGAGATAAAACACCTCAATTACTGGGAGCGCTTGAGGTTCCTAAACCTGTATTCCCTGGAACGCAGGCGGGAGAGATACATGATTATATACACCTGGAAAATCCTAGAGGGACTAGTACCGAACTTGCACACGAAAATCACTCACTACGAAAGCAAAAGACTTGGCAGACGATGCACCATCCCCCCAATGAAAAGCAGGGGTGTCACTAGCACGTTAAGAGACCATACAATAAGTGTCAGGGGCCCGAGACTGTTCAACTGCCTCCCAGCATACATAAGGGGGATTACCAACAGACCCTTGGCAGTCTTCAAGCTGGCACTGGACAAGCACCTAAAGTCGGTTCCTGACCAGCCGGGCTGTGGCTCGTACGTTGGTTTGCGTGCAGCCAGCAGCAACAGCCTGGTTGATCAGGCTCTGATCCACCAGGAGGCCTGGTCACAGACCGGGCCGCGGGGGCGTTGACCCCCGGAACTCTCTCCAGGTAAACTCTCCTTAGATTGCTTAGCGCTTCTTTTTGATTATAATAATAATAATAATAATTCTCCTTAGATTGGAAAGCAGCATTAGATACGGCATAAGAAGTCAGTGGCCCTTACAAACCCATGAAGATGAAGATTCACTAAGAGGTGTCCAATTCAGTTCTTCAGAGGTTTGGTAAGCTAGGGTAGAGTAAGAAGGATGGAATGTGGATGATGGGTGGGTGGTTGATGAGGAGAGGGGGTATTAAAGATATCACACCCCGTGACCTGGTGGCTAAAGCTCTCGCTTCACACGGCGAACGTCCGGGTTCGATTCCCGGCGAGGGTAGAAAAATTGGGCGTGTTTCTTTACACTGGTTGTCTATGTTCACCTATCAGTAGAATAGGTACCTGGGTGTTAGTCGACTGGTGTGGGTCGCATCCTGGGACAAAACTGACCTAATTTGCCCGAAATGCTCTGCATAACAAGCGACTTTCTATATAGTAGTATGTCACTGATGTCAGCTATGGTCTGTATACCTTGTACATGTACTTGTAGAAATAAAGATATTATTATTATTATTATATCTCGAAGTTTCTTCCCTGGACACCGAAAAGTAGGTTTCAATACGGCTTAAGCTGTCAGTTGCCCTATAAACCCCCAATAACGAGACGATTGAGAGATGCGTTGATGTACGTGTGCTGAATTTGCTTTAATCTCTGTTTTAGTAATTAAATTATGTTTGACTGGTGGTGAATATCTCCTCAAGGGAGGTTCCCTGATGCTGGTGAGGGGCTCTTGATGTCGGGAATTGTATCTGTGCCCCGGTTCCCTGAATTTGAGCCTGAATACCTTCCATCACCCCTACACGCGCTGTGTAATTCTACGGGTTTAGCGCTCCCCATAATTATAATATAATGTGGTGGTGGTGGTGGATATGTTACATGCAGCTTTAATGATCCTCGTGCAGTCGATAGGTTTTAAACCCAATAAACTAAACAACCAGTTCTTATTCATTAGTTGTGTGCAGGACCCCAATGGAAATAAGTCACTGACTTTTTTGGGTTATCCCAGGTTCTCTACACATATGCTGCTATGTATGATAATTTATGTAACTGTATTTGTGTATACCTGAATAAACTTACTTATATTAGTTCAACTCTGCAGCGGGGAGCCATTATGTTAGTAACGGGCTCTTGATCCAAAGAATTGGAGCTACCTTCTCCTCTCGGATCAAATCTGACTGTCTTTGATTCCCCAGGTGTATGATCCTTACAGGTTTAGTAATAATTATAATAACTGATGGGAGAAAGGTGGGCTAGAGAGAGGTAAGGTAAGATAAGAAGATTTCATTCGGATTTTTAACCGAGGAGGGTTAGCCACCCAGGATAACCCAAGCAAGACAGTGCATCTCATTTCCATTGGGGGCCTCAATCTTGTCCCCAGGATGCAACCCACACCGGTCAACTAACATTTATTAGGTGAATGGGACAACAGGTGTAAGGACACATGCTCAGTGTTTCTACCCTTGCCGGGAATCGAACCACGGACATTCAGCGTGTGAAGGGAGAGCTTTGTATACCAGGCCATGGACCTTCTATGGGGTAGATTTAAAAATGCTTGTATGCAGCAGAGGTTTGTGGATATAGGAGGACAGGTGCAGGAGGGAAGAGGAGCAATTGGTGGAATGATGAGGTAAAGAGTGGTAAAAGAGAAAGTTTGCATTTGAGAGGTTTTTAACAAAGCAGAAGTGATATAAGGAGGGAGGAGTATACAAAGATTACAAGATAGGTTCAAAAAAAGTGATGAGAAAGTGTTAAAGAAGAGCAAATGAGAGAGAGAGGGTGAGATTTTGTAAAACAAGAAATTTTGCTAAGAATAAGAAAAAGTTTTGGAGAAATTAATAAGTTGAGAAAGCATAGGGAAGAAATGGATTTAACAGTTAAAAACAAAAGAAGGGAGTTATTAGATTAGGAGATGGAGGTATTGGGAAGATGGAAGGAATATGTTGAGGAGCTGTTAATTGTTGATAAAGAGATGAAGGCAGGGATTTCATGCATTGGGCAGGGAGGTATAACATCTTTCAGGAGTGAGGAGTGTCTTCCAGTGTCATCAAGTTGATTTTCCTTAACCTCTCTTTGTAGGACATACCCCTTAGCTCCAGGAGTAGTCTTGCTGCAAACCTTTGCACTTTCTCTAGTTTCCTTACGTGCTTGGCTAGGTGTGGGTTCCAAACTGGTGCTGCATACTCCGATATGGGCCTAACATACACAGTGTACAGTGTACAGGTGTGTGTGTGTGTAAATATAAATATACATGTATATAGCATTATGTAATTAGGTGTTCTTCAACAGGTGCTGACATGATTATATCAACAAGAATGGACAAAGCAAAGGTTTTAGAAGAATGAGGAGAAAACTATAGTACCAGTACAGTACTGATAATATACAACACAGCTGCAGCCATCATGTGTAGTCAGACATTCAGAAGATACCTCTTATGGTGTGCAAATGAACATATTGAATTCAGAATACCAGTAAGCACAAGAAATTTTCTTTGTTTGGAGTACATATCAGTCATTGTAAAATATGGCATGAGACACTTAGGATTTAAATAATGGAAAATATTTATACATCCTATCCTCACTTAGCGACGTATACTTGTTTACCAGTGACTCAGACTTATGATGGGCTCTCTCACCAGTATGTATACTTAAATAATGTATATTTCAGCTGATTTCCTCTATTCTGTTTATTAAAATATACAGTACACTACTGTAAAAACATTTAAAAATATACTAAAAATGTTACAAATGGTGCAAAGGTGACATTAAAACAATATCAAAGATGGCTGACACAAACCCGCTACCATTAAAGTATTCTCCTTGCTTAGCAACGAATTCGTTTACTAACGTGGTTTTAGGAATGGAACCCCGTCGTTCAGTGAGGAGAGGCTGTATATAGTTAAGATTTAGATAGAGAAATATACAGTACAATACAGTATATACTTTGTTTAATAGCCCGAAAAATGTCTTGTGTTTACTGTTCATTATTTAATCACATCTCAAATAGAATAGTGGCAGTCATTTATACCATTACTTATACGTATTGGTTTTTAAATTATACTATTATATTTAGAAAAAGTGCTAAACCCATATGGGGCCAGTTTTTAAAGCCAGGAAAATTAGTTTACATTTTACTGAACTTCTTGATCACAGGACTGACATTAATTTTTAATTTCTATTATAGGAACTCATGTCCATTGCACAGATGTTCAACATTCCTATTAAGTGGATTGATAAACCAAAGGAAGATGTGAGTTAAAATTACTGTATAATAATTTAATTTGTCTGTTTGCAATCATAAATAAATGAATATCCCGACTGCACTGAATTTTGTAATTTAGCTAGCATTAAAAGTGAATAAAAATACGTACAGCATTTATAATATATTTTATTGATCTCAATACAGTACTTTGCTCATATTTTAACTGTGAAAATATTAGTGATATGAGAGGCGAATAAAATGCCGGGGGCAAGGGGCTAGGAACCCCTTCTGTATAAATTATGTTCTGAATGTAAAAGGTAAAACTTCTGCTTTTTCTTTTGGGTCACCTTGCCTTGGCGGGAGATGGCCGGTGCATTAAAAAAAATATTTGTGATATGAGTGCTTAAGCCATAACACAAGTAATCTCTTTTTTAATAGTCTCTTGTTCTAATGTAATAGCCTGAACATTATTTTTTTTCTTTTCAGCCATATGTGATTTTGGAAATGCAGTCTGAAGACGATGCTCGAAAATTAATGTCACGCAGCATGCTTGTGCGATCTTGTTATGAGCTATGGTGAGGTTTTGAAGCAATTTTAGCCATTACAGTGGACCCCCGGTTTATGATATTATTTCATTCCAGAAGTATGTTCAGGTGCCAGTACTGACCGAATTTGTTCCCATAAGGAATATTGTGAATTAGATTAGTCCATTTCAGACCCCCAAACATACATATACAAACGCACTTACGTAAATACACTTACATAATTGGTCGCATTGAGAGCTGATCGTAAACCGGGGGTCCACTGTACTAGTATTAAACTGCTTTGGAAAATCTTGAATTTTCCTAAATTCAGCATGTGTAAATTTGAATAATACAATAATTGTGTAATAAAGTGTGATGCTGATTTGACCCTTTCGAGAAATTTCGAGTGAGGGGGATGGTAGAACAGCCACTGAGTGATGTAGTGGGGAGGGCACCATAATGAATTTAATGTGTGAACACTGGACTGAATTGTGAAATGTAATCAGGCATTCTCAAAGGTCATTTGGTGTATATTGGCCTTAATCCATAATTTAGAAACTGCTGACACATTCCTGCTGAAGAATTGGGATAAATAGTGTGGAAAACCCTTACATTTCGGCAACAAGAACAGAAAAAGGGGAGACACCATTTTGATCTCTAAAAAAATCTTCAGGTTGGTAAACAGCAACCATCCATTGAGGTACTACCAGTTGTCATACGAGTGCAGCACAGGCCTTCTTTCTGTCTCATTAACACCAAAGATGGCTGATGAATCTTAAAAGCTTGTATTTACATTTAGTATACAGTGGACCCCCGGTTAACGAACTTTTTTCATTCCAGTAGTATGTTCAGGTGCCAGTACTGACTGAATTTTTTCCCATAAGGAATATTGTGAAGTAGATTAGTCAATTTCAGACCCCCAAACATACACGTACAAACGCACTTACATAAATACACTTACATAATTGGTCGCATTTGGAGGTGATCGTTATGCGGGGGTCCACTGTATACTTACCTTTACTTTGCTGTATGTTTTTTAACCCTATGATTGTTTTGGTCGTATATATACGTCTTATGAGCCAGTGTTTCGGACGTATATATACTCAATAATCCTAGCGGCTTCAAATCAAGCAGGAGAAAGCTGGTAGGCCCACATGTGAGAGAATGGGTCTGTGTGGTCAGTGTGCACTACATAAAAAGAATCCTGCAACTCGCAGTGCATAATGAGAAAAAAAAAACTGACCGTTTCTTTGGATTAAAATGCCAACTTTGAGGTGTATTTTCATATAATATTTATCGTTGTATTCTCATTTTCATGGTCTTGCATGATAAAATGGAAAACATATTATAGAAATAGAGATGATTTTGATTAGTTTCATGATGAAAACGACCTTGAAATTGAGCTCAAAGTAGCAGAAATGTTCGATTTTTACCAATGTTCAGGAGTAAGCAAATCACACCACACGTCCAATACACGTCAACTGGGGAGTCTGATATTCTTTCACTAGTGCACTGATATTATTTATACCATTTTTACAATAATGTAGTATGCATAACAGTAAATTTTGTATTTTTTGTATGAATAAAAAATAAAAATAGAAAGCAATAGTAATATAAGAGGGGCCTAGAGATGTGACTAATGAACAGAGGATATTTTATTTTAGTGCCAAGAATGTCCACTTTGTTTATTCTGGACCCTATTTTGAAATTGGCGTCTTTTTTAATTTGTGTGAAATTGGCCAAATTGCCAATTTCTGACCACTTTATTGGGTAGTTCAGATCGGTAAATGGGAGGTTTCTTGTACTCAACTGATAGAAAAAATGGAGTTCTAAAGAAATAGTTATGAGCTTGGTCAACTGGAACAAAGGAATTGGCCAAAAGCAGGGCTCAAAGTTGGCGAAATTGCCGATGATTATATGTTGCCGAGACCGCTAATTTCGCGGGAGCGTAATTCCATGAGTTTTCGACCAAATTTTGTACTTTTGGTGTCATTATCATCGGGAAAAGATTCTCTATCATTTCATAACAAAAAATAATTATTTTTTTTTTTCAAAAATTTTGCACCATAGAATGACAGTTTCAGAAAGGGGCTCGCAACAGTCAAAGGGTTTATAGTTCTTATCCACACAATATTTCCTTTACAAATCATTGCCCCAGCAATCTGGTCTAAGACTAGGTCGCCAAACTGTTAATAGGTGCAACAGATAAACTCCTACTTACCAACTACAGTAAAGTACTTGTATATATTGATCTATTCTTAAACATAACACATCACTGCATCCAACTACAGTTACAGTACAGTGTTACTTTTTTTTCTTTTACAATTTTGAGACCTAAAATTTTTTTGCCAATTTGGGATTGTCACTATTCAGAACTTTTCAAAGAATTTATATTTTTACATGCTTTGCCTGTACAAGCTTAGATGCCATACATAAAACTTATACCAAAATTCCTCCTCTTTATATTAACTGTAGTTTTCTATACTGCCACATTCCATGGCCTCTTTCTAGGATGATATGGTACACAATAGGCATGTACTTCTGGAAATAGTAGCAGCAGCATCTCATATTGGGATTAACTCTATTTTCTTAGACATTTGGCTATCTGCCATGGCAGGGTTATCCTGCCTTGGCCTTATTATTATTATTGTTATTATTATTTTTATTATTATTATTAATTATTATTACTTTATGTTCTGTTGGGATGTGAGCAAGGTAATGTGAAAAAATTCAGGGAAATTGGTTCACTGAACTTTAGTCTTGGAAGTGGGATGTACAGTACCTTCATTCTGGCAAGAGTGAATGAGTGATGGTGAAAGTGTTTCCTCCTATTCAGGTCACCTTACCTCAGTGGGAAATGGCTGATATGTTAAAAAATAATAGTAGCACAGTGTAACATACAGTGTTTCACACTGAAAGTTAAGTTTAAAAAATTAAGTATTTTGGCTAATGACTTTATGCAGTTGACTAAATTTTGCAGGGGTCAAGGAGACACCGAGGCAGAACTTCACTCAAATATCAAGTCTCTTCCAGAGAATTTAACCAAGCCACATCTAGTTCACGAGAAGACCTTTATGGTTCGGGTGGAATCATTCAATAAGACACTCAGACTTTCAGAGAAGCTAAAGAAAATTGAGGTAGGACTTTATAGTACTCTTAACAGATTTTGCTTAGATTTCTTTTCACAAAATTGGAATCCCATTTAATGAGCCATTGCACTCGTATAACCTCAACACAGTTATACATGTATATGTATAAGCTCAACATAGTCATATACAAAGAGTATGTGCTTAACAATTTGCAAACAGGCAAAATTATTTACAAACATTATCTCTCAGTCCACGGCAGGATTCAAACCTACACACTCTGCATCAAAGTATGTAGTACCTTCTCCACTTGGATAGATCCCAGATGGGAATCTGGGATCTTTCTTTCCTGACAGAACTTCACCAGGGTGTTACTCAGTCCCTGGTAGATATCTTGGGTCTTCCAGATGGATCTACTTGCCACACAGGAGACTTTCACTATTCCTTTCTTCCTTTCAGATCCATTGGCTCAAGCAGCAAATGTTATCCTTAGATCAGACAATGTTCCACTCCCCATAACTCTTCCCTTCAGTTCCATTCCTGACAGAGTTATGCATATATTGCATCCTCATCACACCATGGAGATTTCTTCAACCTTGGTTCCACTAATTATGGGACTTGGTGAGGGAGGTTCTACAGCTGTCATACGTGACTTTTATTGAGAAACTGCATAGGTGCCCTACAGAGATCACCTGATTTGTTACTTCATCACAAAAAGCTCAGTCACCCTCACAAAGGGATGAGGCTTTTTTCTCAGTAACAAGTGAGTTCACAAGTCATACCTTATACATCATGGATTTGTCAAGAAATTCCACGTTCTGTTTAGTTTCATTCTTACATGAATGTCATTTCTTGTTTGTCCTTGCTATGGTTTAAAAATTCTACAGTGAGTCTCTTCATTAGTCTGCCTTTAGGTCTTTGCACCATCTCCAAACTCATCTTCACCTGGGTAAAACAGTTTACAATGCCTGTAATGTACAGTAACTGCTTACACCACCACCTTCCTCACTCAGAGTGATGACCCATAACACTAGAGACATGTCTTGGGCCTAGCACTTGCAGTTTGCATTCTCTTGGACCTCATCATGGACATACCTGTGATTGATTTGAGGATTTTCTATCCTCACAGCTTGGCCTGAGACCAGGCTTCCTTGTTTATTGCCTCTTGAACCAGGCTGTTCATATCAGTGCTGCTGGCCCACAAAACCATCATAGCCTGGGCATAAAGCTTAAGTATATTGACCACCCACCATTAGGGTTATTCTTTTTTCGGTTTGGGCTGTGTCGTAACACCCTTCCCTTTTTTTTGGGAAAACTTTGATGACTTACCCCCCCAGCTTTTCTTTTGGGGGTTCCTTTTATTGCTTTTGGCTGGTTTTTTGACATACGTATTTTTCATTTTTAGAATTAATTTGAATATTTGTATATAGTAATTCCCTTGCCCAACAAAGGTTAAAAAAAAACCTTTGGGGCTGGGCAGGGGAAAAAAGTTCACACTAACCCTCTGGACATTTGATAAAAGCCTAAACAATAAAGTAAGGTTGAACATGGTAACTGTTATGACATTGCATTTTAGCCAAATGGTATAAGAAGGGGTAACATACCAAGACGTTACTTTTTAAATCTGTTATTGGTAGTTCTTGACAGGGATGACTGAGTTACTGGGGTCAAGATTTGATTATGAAAAGTTGATATGTTTTTACATTGTTCGTCATGTGTTTGTGTTTGTTTAGCTGCAGGGAGATGAACTTAATAATTTGTCTTAGGAGTTCCAGGCATTACAGTGGCCCCCGGTTTACGACAGCTCCCAAAGCGACAGTTTTGTAAGTTTTATTTATGTAAATGGTTTGTATGTGTGTTTTTGGGTCTGAAAAAGGACTAAATTAATTTTACAATATTCCTTATGGGAACAAATTTTGGTCAGTCTGGGACCTGAACATACTTCTGGAAAGAAAAAAATACGTAAACCCGGGGGGCCACTGATGGGATTCTTTACATCTCCCATGATGTGTGTATCTAGCAGTTTGTGCAAATGAATAAAACAAGTGACTTCCGGAAAAAAATGACCTGAATCTTAGAGGTTATACCCGCAGGATTCCAATTCCCGTTTTTTTGTGATGTGATGTGTGTTAATGGAGAATGTACAGCCCTTGCTAGGTAGTAACAGGATGACTCTAAAATACAGTAGAAAACTAAGTATTAATGATGAATTTCTTTGTTTTTTACCAGTGATAACTATGCTGAACTGGTAAAAAAAAATTTTTTTTTTTTGCTTAAAAAATTTTTATTCAATTTTATAATTGTATTTTATACAATAAATATTAGAAAGTCAATACGTATTTCAACTTAGGCCAGTGATAAACTAATAATTCTTCTTCTTTTTTTTTTTTTTTTTGCAGTCATTGAGCTATCTACCCTTTAAGGGCAGTGTGAACCTAAAGAATGCTGATACATGCCTTCATCTTATCGAATATTATGGTTTACACCCGAATCTGATTCCCGAGGCACCATACAGGGTCAGTTACTCTTGTATTACAGCAAATTCC
This sequence comes from Cherax quadricarinatus, assembly GCF_026875155.1. Classification (NCBI taxonomy): domain Eukaryota; kingdom Metazoa; phylum Arthropoda; class Malacostraca; order Decapoda; family Parastacidae; genus Cherax; species Cherax quadricarinatus. The sequence continues at coordinate 10,122,313 of NC_069490.1, forward strand.
TCTACCTGAAGATGAAAGGAATAAATGAATGAATTGGAGGTACAGCGCAGAGTAATACAGTAGGGCTCCCAGATTATGACATTATAGAATTCCTGAAAATTGTTAATGGGTGTTCTTCCATGAAACTTTGATGATTAATTAGCATTTGGAGGGTTTGATCTTTGAGCAGTCAGGAGTCAGTGTTACAACAGCACTATAATATAGTGTATTGCCACTAAATATTAACCCTTTGACTGTTTTGGTCGTATATATATACGTCTTACGAGCCACCGTTTTTGACGTATATATATGTACTCATAAATTCTAGCGGCTTCAAATCAAGCAGGAGAAAGCTGGTAGGCCCACATGTGAGAGAATGGGTCTGTGTGGTCAGTGTGCACCACATAAAAAAATCCTGCATCACGCAGTGCATAATGAGAAAAAAACTGACCATTTTTTTTATTAAATTGCCGACTTTGTGGTCTATTTTCGTTTAGTATTTATGGTTGTATTCTCATTTTCTTGGTCTCATTTGATAGAATGGAAAACACATTATAGAAATAGAGGTGATTTTGATTGGTTTTACTATGAAAAGAACCTTGAAATGGAGCTCAAATTAGGGAAAATGTTTGATTTTTTGCCGGTTCAAAAGTAAACAAACGATGCCATTTTCCAATAAATGTCCAAGTAGCCATTCTGATATGCAGTCATGAATGGGTTGACATTATTTATACAATTATTACAATATTGCAGTAGTCTGCATAACAGTAAATCTTCTATTTTTTGTTTGAATAATAATTCATAATAGAAAGCAAGAGTAATATCAGAGGGGCTTGGAGACGTGACTGATGAACAAATAAAATGTTATTTTAGAGCCAGGAATGTCTGCATTGTTCATTCTGGACCCTATTTTGAAACTCATATTTTTTAATTTTCGTGAAATTGGCCAAATTGCAAATTTCTAACCACGTTATTGGGTAGTTGAAATCAGTAAATGGGCAGTTTCTTGTACTCCATCGATAGAAAAAAATTGAGTTCTAAAGAAATAACTATGAGTTTGGTCGACTGGAACAATGGAATTAGCCAAAAATAGGGCTCAAAGTGGGCGAAATCGCCGATTCGTAAATATCGCCGAGGTCGCTCACTTCGCGAGAATGTAATTCCGTCAGTTTTCCATCAAATTTTGTTTTTTCTTGGTGTCATTACAATCGGGAAAAGATTCTCTATCATTTCATAAGAATTTTTTTTTTTTTTTTTTAAATTTGGCAACACCAGGAGACACCTCAAGATTTGGGGGTTGCGACAGTCAAGGGGTTAAAGTTACAAATTTCTCACACCTTTGCTTTCTACTGCTTTTAATTGTAAGATGATCTTAAAAGAAAGTTTTTATAAATCTTAGGTTTATGTCTATGCCTAGTACCTTGTTCTGCAGCACTTTCTGTCTTTGATGTTAAACAGCTAGTATTAAAACTTGCAGTTCAGAGGGTCATTCATACTGTTATGTTCACACACTTCTGGCAAAGCAGCTATTGGATAAATTAGGGTGATTATGTTTCTTTGGGTCACTCAACCTTGGTAGAAAATCATTAATATGGTATAAGAAAATATATTGTACTTCCCATTTCCAGGACTCAAGTCCGACTATGTGAAAATAACCGGTTTCCCTGAATCCCTTCACTAAATATTACCCTGCTCACACTCCAACAGATCGTCAGGTCCCAAGTACCATTCGTCTCCATTCACTCCTATCTAACACGCTCACGCACGCTTGCTGGAAGTCCAAGCCCCTTACCCACAAAACCTCCTTTACCCCCTCTCTCCAACCCTTTCGAGGACGACCCCTACCCCGCCTTCCTTCCCCTATAGATTTATATGCTTTCCATGTCATTCTACTTTGATCCATTCTCTCTAAATGACCAAACCACCTCAACAACCCCTCTTCTGCCCTCTGACTAATACTTTTATTAACTCCACACCTTCTCCTAATTTCCACACTCCGAATTTTCTGCATAATATTTACACCACACATTGTAGTAGGTTGGTAGACAGCAACCACCCAGGGAGGTACTACCGTCCTGCCAAGTGAGTGTAAAACGAAGCCTGTGATTGTTTTACATGATGGTAGGATTGCTGATGTCTTTTGTCTGTCTCATAAATATGCAAGATTACAGGCATGTCTTGCTACTTCTACTTACACTTAGGTCACACTACACATACATGTACACATTTATTTATACACACTCATCTGAGTTTTCTTTGATTTTATCTTAATAGTTCTTGGTCTTATTAATTTTCCTTTTATATCCATGGGGAAGTGGAATTAGAATCTTTCCTCCGTAAGCCATGCGTGTTGTAAAAAGTCAACTAAAATGCCGGGAACAATGGGCTAGTAACCCCTTTTCCTGTAAAGATTACTAAAAAGAATAAGAAGAAGAAAATTGTCAAAGTGGGAAGTCTGAATGTGCGTGGATGTTGTGCAGATGATAAGAAAGAGATGATTGTGGATGTTATGAATGAGAAGAAGCTGGATGTCCTGGCTTTAAGTGAAACAAAGCTGAAGGGGGTGGGAGAGTTTCAGTGGAGAGGAATAAATGGGATTAGGTCAGGGGTTTCAAATAGAGTTAGAGCTAAAGAAGGAGTAGCAATAATGTTGAAGGATAAGCTATGGCAGGAAAAGAGGGACTATAAATGTGTAAATTCAAGGATTATGTGGAGTAAAATAAAGATTGGATGTGAAAAGTGGGTTATAATAAGCGTGTATGCACCTGGAGAAGAGAGAAGTGTAGAGGAGAGAGAGAGATTTTGGGAAATGTTGAGTGAATGCGTGGGGAGTTTTGAATCAAGTGTGAGAGTATGGTGGTTGGGGATTTCAATGCTAAAGTGGGTAAAATGTTATGGAAGGAGTAGTAGGTAAATTTGGGGTGCCAGGGGTAAATGTAAATGGGGAGCCTTTAATTGAGCTATGTGTAGAAAGAAATTTGGTAATAAGTAATACATATTTTATGAAAAAGAGGATAAATAAATATACAAGGTATGATGTAGCACGTAATGAAAGTAGTTTATTAGATTATGTATTGGTGGACAAAAGGTTGATGGGTAGGCTCCAGGATGTACATGTTTATAGAGGGGCAACTGATATATCGGATCATTATTTAGTTGTAGCTACAGTTAGAGTAAGAGGTAGATGGGAAAAGAGGAAGGTGGCAACAACAAGTAAGAGGGAGGTGAAAGTGTATAAACTAAGGAGGAGGAAGTTCGGGTGAGATATAAGCGACTATTGGCAGAAAGGTGGGCTAGTGCAAAGATGAGTAGTGGGGGGGTTGAGAGGGTTGGAATAGTTTTAAAAATGCAGTATTGAATTTTGGGCAGAAGTTTGTGGTTATAGGAGGGTGGGGGCAGGAGGAAAGAGGAGTGATTGGTGGAATGATGAAGTAAAGGGTGTGATAAAAGAGAAAAAGGTAGCTTATGAGAGGTTTTTACAAAGCAGAAGTGTTATAAGAAGAGCAGAGTATATGGAGAGTAAAAGAAAGGTAAAGAGAGTGGTAGAGAGAGAGTGCAAAAGGAGAGCAGATGATAGAGTGGGAGAGGCACTGTCAAGAAATTTTAATGAAAATAAGAAAAAATTTTGGAGTGAGTTAAACAAGTTAAGAAAGCCTAGGGAAAAATATGGATTTGTCAGTTAAAAACAGAGTAGGGGAGTTAGTAGATGGGGAGATGGAGGTATTGGGTAGATGGCGAGAATTTTGAGGAACTTTTAAATTTTTAAGAAGAAACAGAGGCAGTAATTTCTGCACTGGTCAGGGAGGTATACATCTTTTAGGATTTGAAGAAGAGCAGAATGTAAGTGTGGGGGAGGTACGTGAGGCATTACGTAAAATGAAAGGGGGTAAAACAGCTGGAACTGATGGGATCATGACAGAAATGTTAAAACAGGGGGGGATATAGTGTTGGAGTGGTTGGTACTTTTGTTTAATAAATGTATGAAAGAGGGGAGGTACCCAGGGGTTGGCAGAGAGCATGTATAGTCCCTTTATATAAAGGGGAAAAGGGGGCAAAAGAGACTGTAAAAATTAGAGGAATAAGCTTACTGAGTATACCAGGAAAAGTGTACGGTAGGGGGTTTTAATTGAAAGAATTAAGAGGTAAGACAGAATGTAGGATTGCGGATGAGCAAGGAGGTTTTAGAGTGGGTAGGGATGTGTAGATCAAAGGGGTTTACATTGAAGCTATATGTGAACAGTATTTAGATAAAGATAGGGAAGTTTTTATTGCATTTATGGATTTAGAAAAGGCATATGATAGAGTGGATAGAGGAGCAATGTGGCAGATGTTGCAAGTATATGGAATAGGTGGTAAGTTATTAAATGCTGTAAAGAGTTTTTATGAGGATAGTGAGGCTCAGGTTAGGGTGTGTAGAAGAGAGGGGGGCTACTTCCCGGTAAAAGTAGGTCTTAGACAGGGATGTGTAATGTCACCATGGTTGTTTATATATTTATAGATGGGGTTGTAAAGGAAGTAAATGCTAGGGTGTTTGGGAGAGGGGTGGAATTAAATTATGGGGAATCAAATTCAAAATGGGAATTGACACAGTTACTTTTTGCTGATGATACTGTGCTTATGGGAGATTCTAAAGAAAAAATTGCAAAGGTTAGTGGATGAGTTTGGGAATGTGTGTAAAGGTAGAAAGTTGAAAGTGAACATAGAAAAGAGTAAGGTGATGAGGGTGTCAAATGATTTGGATAAAGAAAAATTGGATATCAAATTGGGGAGGAGGAGTATGGAAGAAGTGATGTTTTCAGATACTTGGGAGTTGACGTGTCGGCGGATGGATTTATGAAGGATGAGGTTAATCATAGAATTGATGAGGGAAAAAGGTGAGTGGTGCGTTGAGGTATATGTGGAGTCAAAAAACGTTATCTATGGAGGCAAAGAAGGGTATGTATGAAAGTATAGTAGTACCAACACTCTTATATGGGTGTGAAGCTTGGGTGGTAAATGCAGCAGCGAGGAGACGGTTGGAGGCAGTGGAGATGTCCTGTTTAAGGGCAATGTGTGGTGTAAATATTATGCAGAAAATTCGGAGTGTGGAAATTAGGAGAAGGTGTGGAGTTAATAAAAGTATTAGTCAGAGGGCAGAGGAGGGGTTGTTGAGGTGGTTTGGTCATTTAGAGAGAATGGATCAAAGTAGAATGACATGGAAAGCATATAAATCTATAGGGGAAGGAAGGCGGGGTAGGGGTCGTCCTCGAAAGGGTTGGAGAGAGGGGGTAAAGGAGGTTTTGTGGGTAAGGGGCTTGGACTTCCAGCAAGCGTGCGTGAGCGTGTTAGATAGGAGTGAATGGAGACGAATGGTACTTGGGACCTGACGATCTGTTGGAGTGTGAGCAGGGTAATATTTAGTGAAGGGATTCAGGGAAACCGGTTATTTTTCATATGTCGGACTTGAGTCCTGGAAATGGGAAGTACAATGCCTGCACTTTAAAGGAGGGGTTTGGGATTTGGCAGTTTGGAGGGATATGTTGTGTATCTTTATATGTGTATGCTTCTGACTGTTGTATTATGAGCACCTCTGCAAAAACAGTGATAATGTGCGAGTTGGTGGTGAAAGTGTTGAATGATGATGAAAGTATTTTCTTTTTGGGGATTTTCTTTCTTTTTGGGTCACCCTGCCTCGGTGGGAGACGGCCGACTTGTTGAAAAAAAAAAAAAAAAAAAAATTGCCCTTAAACAGGAAGTACAATGCCTGCACTTTAAAGGAGGGGTTTGGGATATTGGCAGTTTGGAGGGATATGTTGTGTATCTTTATATGTGTATGCTTCTAGACTGTTGTATTCTGAGCACCTCTGCAAAAACAGTGATAATGTGCGAGTGTGGTGAAAGTGTTGAATGATGATGAAAGTATTTTCTTTTTGGGGATTTTCTTTCTTTTTTTTGGGTCACCCTGCCTCGGTGGGAGACGGCCGACTTGTTGAAAAAAAAAAAAAAAAAAAAAAAAAAATATATATATATTTATTTTTATTTGTGATAATCTTATTTCTACCTTATTCAGCATCAGAATGCTTGAGCAAGTAATTAACTAGGTACAGAGGAAAACATGTACTGTACTGTAGTTGATACACTGTGCACATAGTTTTCTTCAGCTATTTCCTAATATTTTATTTTTACTACACCCATTAGATTTTTCTTGGACGGTGGGTGGTGGAGGGCCAACGTGAGCTAATTGACAAGTATTCACTAAAGAGAAGAACTTACATTGGTAGTACATCAATGGATGCACAACTGTCTTTCATAATGGCCAACTACGCCAAAGTACAGCCTGGCGAAGTAGTGGTAGATCCCTTTGTGGGCACAGGTGCGAGTCAGACTTCTATACAATTTATTTTATTTCACTGCAGTATTAAATATTGGCATAATTGTAATTAGAGAAAAGGGGAGAATTTTAAAGTAGAAACAAAGTTCATATGTTAATTATTCCAACCATAATAAAAAATTTGATTCTCATTGTGAAAATTAAGTAATCTCATTTTTTCAAAGGCAATCTAAATTTTTTTTTTTTTACCACTACAGTATATGAATGGCAGTTTAAGTATTTTGGTTAACCAAATTTATAACTAGCTCTCCAGAAGATGGCTGAAGAGCTTCTGGAAAATGTGTGTATTAATAATGCCTCCAAAACTTGTCACCAGTTAATTTATGAGATTAAAAGCCTTTTGAGTACACCAGAGTCATTAAAGCTGCAATCCACTTAGACACTCACACTAAGATACTTTAAGCTCTAAGATATTGACTAAAGTAAACAAATACAAATCTCTGTATTTATAAACAGGTGAATTATTATTTTTGCCACATTCATTTTTGTGCTCACCTATTGATTATATTGTTTGAGCAGAAATATCTGTGCATTTTACTAGGAAACACTCCTCAGGTATTGGTTATCAGCAGTATGCAAGATCTGCTGGTGATTTTGTACTACATGTGTGTTAATTTCTACATGAATGAAATATCTGCTTTTCACAATATATCCTGTCCATAGTTCACATATTCTCCTTCAATATTTGTTCATTTTTTCTCAGGATCTATACTGGTGTCAGCTGCTCACTGTGGCGCATATGTATGGGGATGGGACATTGATTACCTCACCCTACATGCTCGAACAAAACCTACTCGTCACAGCCAGGTATTAGTTATTAATGAAATCAGTTTTAAGTTCAGTATATACTTATCAGTGCTTATATTAAGCACAATAAGCTCTTGACTGCAATGTGAAGGTTATGTTCTTTGAAAATGGCATATAATAGAATATAGAGATAACTGATTGTGAAAGATATATGGGAAGAATATGCCATACCACCTTTTTCTTTTTAAATTCTACATTAAAAATAATACAGTTTATTGTACCTTACATTGTGTTAGTCATTTCTGGAAGCATTTGAAGTGTTTGGAAGATTAATGTGGGCCTACTGGATTGAACTGGATTTAGTGAGATTTATCAGTTGACATATCCACTACATGTAAACACTTGAAAATTAAAGGCCCATTCTATGATTTTATGAGTATGCAATATGTTTTGGTAGTCAGTGCTTCCCTGATGGCTGTGTCTCAGTCAGGTACTACAAATTTTCTCAGTTAAATACTTTTATTATCAGTTAACACATGCTAAAAATAAATTAGAAATACAGCTAGAGTTGGTACATGACAGGGGAATGTATAATTACAGGGTAATTAATGTCAGTTTATGATACTGGCTTACTAACCTTTAAGATAAGATAAGATAAGATTTCGTTCGGATTTTTAACCCCGGAGGGTTAGCCACCCAGGATAACCCAAGAAAGTCAGTGCGTCATCGAGGACTGTCTAACTTAATGTTTTTGTAATGCCTTGAATATTCCCTTCAGACTTTTTTTTATGCAGATGCTTTAAATAAGTTAAGCATTTATAGTCTATAAGTTTTGAAAAACATAAGTTTTATAAAAATAATGTCTAATTTACATGATTTACTTGCTCAGCAAGAATATCAAGAGGCTGGAGGGGCACTGCTCATGGCCCAAAGTATGTTGAGAAAATCTACAAAGGGAATTACATAAATTCTGCAGATTACTTTTTTTTTTTTTTTTTTAATTTAAAGAGTGTAATAGCAATTGTTTTCATTCTATGAATCTTTAGTTGTACTTGTTTTCAATAGTTAAGAAAGTCGGGTAGTTCAAATGTGCCTTAATCGAGGGTTTGAAGGTTTAATTTTTACCACCTGAAAGCATATATACCCTCCAGCATTTTATGACTCCATACCTTAGGAACCTGAATGAGGAAGACAGTTTTTATTTTTATATCTCCTTATTTGGCAATGGTGTATTTTAGAAGAAAAAGACATACATTAGTTTAGTCACTGAGTGTTAAAGTATGTTAGCCAATTCATCAGTGTCAATTAGGATGTAGGCTTCATTTTATATTTGTGAACATTGTAAAACTTTGGATTTAGGTATTTTTTTACTTTGATTATGATGATGAGGGGAAAAGGGTGAGTGGCACTTAGGAGTCTGTGGAGACAAAGAACTTTGTCCTTGGAGGCAAAGAGGGGAATGTATGAGAGTATAGTTTTACCAACGCTCTTATATGGGTGTGAAGCATGGGTGATGAATGTTGCAGCGAGGAGAAGGCTGGAGGCAGTGGAGATGTCATGTCTGAGGGCAATGTGTGGTGTGAATATAATGCAGAGAATTCGTAGTTTGGAAGTTAGGAGGAGGTGCGGGATTACCAAAACTGTTGTCCAGAGGGCTGAGGAAGGGTTGTTGAGGTGGTTCGGACATGTAGAGAATGGAGCGAAACAGAATGACTTTAAGAGTGTATCAGTCTGTAGTGGAAGGAAGGCGGGGTAGGGGTTGGCCTAGGAAAGGTTGGAGGGAGGGGGTAAAGGAGGTTTTGTGTGCGAGGGGCTTGGACTTCCGGCGGGCATGCATGAGCGTGTTTGATAGGAGTGAATGGAGACAAATGGTTTTTAATACTTGACGTGCTGTTGGAGTGTGAGCAAAGTAACATTTATGAAGGGATTCAGGGAAACCAGCAGGCCGGACTTGAGTCCTGGAGATGGGAAGTACAGTGCCTGCACTCTGAAGGAGGGGTGTTAATGTTGCAGTTTAAAAACTGTAGTGTAAAGCACCATATTGATCATAAGGTGTTCTGTTGACTGAGAAAATCCATAAATTTCCATAAATGGGATGTGGATGCTGTGATAATGAAGGATACTTTATCCAAGAAATTGGAGCTACCTTTCCTTTACTTGGATCAGACCTAATTAGCTTCCATTTCCCAGGCAATATGACCTCTTCAGGTTTAGTAATTTCCAGTAAATATAATGGTGATATTATTAATATCATAGGTAGTAGGTTGGTAGACAGCAACCGCCCAGGGAGGTACTACCGTCCTGCCAAGTGTGTAAAACGAAAGCCTGTAATTGTTTTACATAATGGTAGGATTGCTGGTGTCCTTTTCTCTGTCTCATAAACATGCAAGATTTCAGGTACGTCTTGCTACTTCTACTTACACTTAGGTCACACTACACATACATGTACAAGCATATATATACACACCCCTCTGGGTTTTCTGCTATTTTCTTTCTAGTTCTTGTTCTTGTTTATTTCCCCTTACCTCCATGGGGAAGTGGAACAGAATTCTTCCTCTGTAAGCCATGCGTGTTGTAAGAAGCGGCTAAAATGCCGGGAGCAAGGGGCTAGTAACCCCTTCTCCTGTATAAATTACTAAGTTTAAAAAGAGAAACTTTTGTTTTTCTTTTTGGGCCACCCTGCCTCAGTGGGATACGGCCGGTTTGATGAAAAAAAAAATATTAATATGGAAAAAGCTTTTCAGAATATTTAAATGACATAATTTTTACTTTGATGGTATGGTTCTCACTACATGTTCTAGTGTGGGGTAGCTTAAATAATGCCTTGTAAAGTTTAGGGGAATACTTACATTCATGATTGGTTGTCCTCAGTCTCTGAAATCTTTTCACCAACCCTCTCAACAGGTTATTTAAACTGCTGTTACAAAAATAGGGATATATTCTAGACAGGGATATACAGAATATACAAGTTAAACATTTTCCTATTTGTAACAAAAGGATACACACCCTTAGCTGCTCAGCCAGTCCAGTCACATGGTCCATCTGAAACAATTAGTACTCCATTCTTTCTGATGATCTTAACCCAGTGTTTTGACACACTGTAGTCACCCTGGGTATAATGGTTATATCATATTCAATTACAAACCTTACCTCTTGGAGGAGGTCTTACCATGCTGGCACCACCACCACAAAAGTAGGAGCCAGCTAGCCTATCCCATCTATCCAACAATGACAAACAAAACACTTTTGACATGCCCAATTCTTTAGCTACTACAATAATAGTTTTGTTTTTCCATTACTACACCTTATTTTACTTTAAAAAAAAAATACAAACTTTATAATTTACTTTCCTGGTGTCTTTTTTCTGTCTCATAAACATTCAAGGTTTCAGATATGTCTTGCTAATTCTTCTTACACTTAGGTCACACTACACATGCATGTACAAGCATGCATGCATATATACGTATTTTTTTTTTTTTTTCAACAAGTCGGCCATCTCCCACCGAGGCAGGGTGACCCAAAAAAGAAAGAAAATCCCCAAAAAGAAAATACTTTCATCATCATTCAACACTTTCACCACACTCACACATTATCACTGCTTTTGCAGAGGTGCTCAGAATACAACAGTTCAGAAGCATATACGTATAAAGATACACAACATATCCCTCCAAACTGCCAATATATTCTCCATGGGGAAGTAGAACAGAATTCTTCCTCCGTAAGGCATGCATATCGTAAGAGGTGACTAAAATACCAGGAGCAAGGGGTTAGTAACCCCCTTCTCCTGTATACATTACTAAAGTTTAAGAGAAACTTTTGTTTTTCTTTTTGGACCACCCTGCCTCAGTGGGATACAGCTGATTTGTTGAAAGAAGAATAATATACGGGTACTGTACTGTGTATTATTTAAGAGGGGTTAAGGTATAAATAGTGAAGACAATTGTCTGCCTTAACAGAAGCAACGTACGGCAGGGGAATCTATATCAAGCAACCTGAAACAGTATGGACTAGAGCACCGATACATGGATGTCGTGGTAATGGATAATGCAAGACCATTCTGGAGAGGTATTCCCTATGTCGATGCCATTATTACTGACCGTAAGTGTGTTGTTTATTGCTATCATGTTTAACTAAAGCTCACATGCTTTTGACAGCTACTGTATTTGTAATATCTAAAAAATTTGCTATCCTTCAAATATTTGCTCCCCTTTTTAATTTTCTCTTTTGTTTGTCTATACATATTGTACTCTTATACACACTTATTAACCTTCCTTCTGACAGACTAGCTCCACTTGTTCTTCATATATTATTATATGTATATTCATTGGGAAGTGCTAAACCCATAGGGATCCTACAGCACCTGGGTACTAGAAAGTACTCAGGCTTGATCCATGGAAGGGAAAAGGTAGCTTCACTTCTTTCAATGAAGAGTCTTTGCAGAGCTTGTTCCTCATAAACATTGACCTGATTAATGTAAAATCTAATACAAATCATTATTTGGATGGGATAAATCACTCTTGTCCAAATATGGTAGACATTTATATTTCATGCAGGTTACATTCCTGAAAATTGCTCTGCCATTGATTTCTGTGAGTTATAGAGTGAAAAAAAATGTGAGAAAATTAAGGCAGTGTTCATCATATTTTCATTTCTAAGGCCTAGAGGAAGTTGGTTGATAAATTAAATTCCTGTGCAACACCTGGATATCTTTATTTTGAAGAGGTTTCACCAACCAGCATATTCCTTCCACAGAAAGTGGAAAGTGTGAATATGTATGACCCTCAAAACCACCAGTATCCTACAGAGCCATACAGTAGCTTATTGCACAACATTCTTGTTTGAAACGGTAAAAAGTGGCAAGAAAATTTGATCTTACCTTCCATTCCTTGCTCCTTGTTGCTACAGAAGTGTGTAGATATAGTTGATGTGGCCCTTATCAGCCATTCTCATTCGTGTCAGCTAGATGTCCAAGCCACTAAACATCAACCTGCTTCACCTCTCTCTAGCGAACTCTTTCTGATACGTTCCTTACATCTATCTACCCCAGATTTATACAACCAGCAACCATTAACTCTTGGTCAAATTATCATTCTTTTTCATTTCTAAATGACCAAACCAACTCAGCCACTACACCATCCTTTAAGTTATACCTTTTGTACCACTACATTTTTGTATTTCTTATTTTTTTTTTTTCACACTGGCCGATTCCCACCAAGGCAGGGTGGCCTGAAAAAGAAAAACTTTCACCATCATTCACTCCATCACTGTCTTGCCAGAAGGGTGCTTTACACTACAGTTTTTAAACTGCAACATTAACACCCCTCCTTCAGAGTGCAGGCACTGTACTTCCCATCTCCAGGACTCAAGTCCGGCCTGCCGGTTTCCCTGAACCCCTTCATAAATGTTACTTTGCTCACACTCCAACAGCACGTCAAGTATTAAAAACCATTTGTCTCCATTCACTCCTATCAAACACGCTCACGCATGCCTGCTGGAAGTCCAAGCCCCTCGCACACAAAACCTCCTTTACCCCCTCCCTCCAACCTTTCCTAGGCTGACCCCTACCCCGCCTTCCTTCCACTACAGACTGATACACTCTTGAAGTCATTCGTTTCGCTCCATTCGCTCTACATGTCCGAACCACCTCAACAACCCTTCCTCAGCCCTCTGGACAACAGTTTTGGTAATCCCGCACCTCCTCCTAACTTCCAAACTACGAATTCTCTGCATTATATTCACACCACACATTGCCCTCAGACATGACATCTCCACTGCCTCCAGCCTTCTCCTCGCTGCAACATTCATCACCCATGCTTCACACCCAAAATAAGAGCGTTGGTAAAACTATACTCTCATACATTCCCCTCTTTGCCTCCAAGGACAAAGTTCTTTGTCTCCACAGACTCCTAAGTGCACCACTCACCCTTTTCCCCTCATCAGTTCTATGATTCACCTCATCTTTCATAGACCCATCCGCTGACACGTCCACTCGCAAATATCTGAATACATTCACCTCCTCCATACTCTCTCCCTCCAATCTGATATCCAATCTTTCATCACCTAATCTTTTTGTTATCCTCATAACCTTACTCTTTCCTGTATTCACTTTAATTTTCTTCTTTTGCACACCCTACCAAATTCATCCACCAATCTCTGCAACTTCTCTTCAGAATCTCTCAAGAGCACAGTGTCAGCAGCAAAGAGCAACTGTGACAACTCCCACTGTATGTGTGATTCTTTATCTTTTAACTCCACGCCTCTTGCCAAGCCCCTTCGCATTTACTTCTCTTACAACCCCATCTATAAATATTTGAACAACCACGGTGACATCACACATCCTTGTCTAAGGCCTACTTTTACTGGGAAATAATTTCCCTCTTTCCTACATACTCTAACTTGAGCCTCACTATCCTCGTAAAAACTCTTCACTGCTTTCAGTAACCTACCTCCTACACCATACACCTGCAACATCTGCCACATTGCCCCCCTATCCACCCTGTCATATGCCTTTTCCAAATCCATAAATGCCACAAAGACCTCTTTAGCCTTATCTAAATACTGTTAAACTTATATGTTTCACTGTAAACATCTGGTCCACACACCCCCTACCTTTCCTAAAGCCTCCTTGTTCATCTGCTATCCTATTCTCCGTCTTACTCTTAATTCTTTCAATAATAACTCTACCATACACTTTACCAAGTATACTCAACAGACTTATCCCCCTATAATTTTTGCACTCTCTTTTGTCCCCTTTGTCTTTATACAAAGGAACTATGCATGCTCTCTGCCAATCCCTAGGTACCTTACCCTCTTCCATACATTTATTAAATAATTGCACTAACTACTCCAAAACTATTTCTTATTCTGTGCATAATATTCACACCACTCATTAATCTTAAATACTATATCTGAAAGTAATGTAATGTAATGTATTTCCCATTTTTGTTCAGCCCCATATGGAATTCGAGAATCAACAGAACGAGTGGGAACCCTCAGAGAGCCAAAATCAAATGAAGAAGGGACCATACAACAGACATCCGCCCCACATTTTCCCTCGAAGATCACTTACAGCCTATCAGATGTTTTTCGTGACTTGATCAACTTTGCTGCTACTCACCTGGTAATTGGTGGTAGACTAGTTTTTTGGCTTCCAGTAATAAGGTTAGTATCATGCAAGTGACTTGTAATATTAACGTGTGTATTTAGTAATATTTCACTGTTACTTGTGTGCACGAATATGCCAACACCAAAAATTCTTGTTTTCCTCATTGATATACACAGTACAATATTTATTTAATAAAATGGATGGTTTACAATTACCAAAGAATATGTTCTGACAAAAAAAATATAGTGAACTTTTATTTATCCAGTTCACTAAATTCCCATGCAAAATGATTTTCTTATCCACATGACTATTTATCCAAACACCTGCCTTGTATTATTATTATACTCACTGGGAAGTGCTAAGCATAAGGGATCACAAACACCAGGGGTATGAGAGGGGTAGGTGATAATCAGGTTTAATCCAAGAAGAGGGTAGCTGCACTTCCTTGGATTAAGTCTTTGCCATCGTCAAGGCACCCCTCTTGAAGGGACATACATGTCTGCCTGTCCTGTAAACTTTGAAAAATTCCCAGATAATCCAGTTTAGACCTTCCCTTCCTTGGATCACACCTGAATGCCTCCCATTCCCTAGGTGCTGTATGATCTTTAGAGGTTTAGTGCTTCCCAAGGAATAAAACATGAAAAACCATCTTAGAGATCATGGAAATAAACAAAATTTATTAGATCAAGTATATTTTTAGTACTTAGTTTATTTATTTATTTATTTTTTTAAAAACACCATTTGCAGGACTGTAACTATTGTATCATTCATGGGTCTATTGTATAAATGGTATAGTAAAACTTCACATAATGTGAGGGTTAGATTCCTGAAATTGGCACTATGTAATGAGAATAATAGCTTTTTTTTTTTTTTAATTTCTTAGTTTATTTAACCCTTTCAGGGTCCGTCCCGTAGATCTACGGCTTTATGTTCAGGGTCCAAACCGTAGATCTACGCCATGAGCTCAGCTCACTCTGATAAACTGTGAGTGGTACATTTGGGCCTAGATATGAGAGAATACATCTATGTGGTATGTGTGCACCACATAAAACAGATCCTGCGGCACACTGTGTATAATGAGAGAAAAAAAATGAAATCATGATTTTTCGATTAAAACAGCAACTTTGCAGTGTTTTTTCGTATGTTTTTTATAGTTGTATTTGCGATTTCTTGGTCTCATTTGATAGAATGGAAGACATATTACAGAAATAGAGATGATTTTGATTGGTTTTAGCATTGGAAATGGCTTGAAACTGAGCTCAAAGTAGCGGAAATGTTAAATTTTTGCCGATATTCAAGAGTAAACAAACGACCTCACACGTCTAATACACGTCAGCTGGTGGGTCTAATATACATTCACAAATATGGTGATGATAATTATACAATTATTACAGTATTGCATAACAGTAAATCTTCTATTTTTTGGTGTGAATAAAAATTCATTATGTGAATAAAAAATCAAAATGGAATTTATTTGTAAAGCCTCAAAACATAACTAATGAACAGAGGAAATGTTAGTTTAGTGCCAGGAATGCCTACATTGTTCATTCTGGACCCTATTTTGAAATTGGAATATTTTGAACTTTGTGTTAAATTGGCCAAATTAACAATTTCCGATCACTTTATTTTGTAGTTGAAACAGTTGACTTGGCGATTTCTTGTGCTCAATCGATACAATAGAAGTAATACTAGTGAAATAGCTAAGAATTTGGTTGATTGGAATAACGTAATTGGCCTAAAATGGGAGTCAAAGTCGGCAAAATTGCCGATTCGTAAATATCGCTGACACATCAAAATTCGCAAGAGCATAATTTCGTCAATTTTCCACCAAATTTCGTACTTTTTGTTTTATTACCTTCACAAAAAGATTCTCTACGATTTCATAAGAAAAAATAACAAATTTTTTTTTTGAAAATTCTTGGACACTGGTGCGTGACTCCAGATTTGGGCCTTGGACCCTGAAAGGGTTAAAACAATTAAGTTTTTGACAAAATATATTGTAGATGTCATTGCTTATTTCATTTATATAAAATTTTTAGGTACTGTGTTGCCATATTAGCTTTGTGTGCCTTTGCTGGAATATTATATTTGTCAATTAACTAAACAGTCATACACTCATAAAACAATAGTTAGTGTATTAAAGCTTTTATCTTCCTATGAAGAGAAGACTACCATGAGAGCTTAATACCAAGCCACCCGTGCTTGGAGCTTCTCTTCAACAGTGAACAAGTTCTTACTGTACACTCCAGCAGACGCCTTATTACCCTCTACAAGACAAGACACCCTCAGGTAAACCTCATTTTTTATTCTAGAGCTAGATTAATTTTCTCTTAAACCTTTCATTGTCAGTGCCGTAGTACTACACCAGGAGCTCAGCTCACTCAGGTAAACTGTGAGTGGTAAATTTGGGCCTAGGTATTGGGTCTATGCAGTAAGTGTGCACCATATAAAAAAATTCCTGTAGCACACAGTGCATGAGAAAAAACTGCAACAGTGTTTTGGTATAAAACAATGACTTGGCAGTGTATTTATGATTGCATTCTCAGTGTCTTGGTCTCAATTGATAAAATGGAAGATATACTACAGAAATAGAGATGATTTTGATTAATTTCAGGACTGAAAATAGCTTGAAATTGAGCTCAAAGTAGTGGAAATGTTTGATTTTTGCCAATATTTAGGAGTAAACAAATCAGGTCACTCATCTAATACATGTCCAACTGGTGGGTCTAATATACATTTATGAATGCACTGATATTATTTATACAGTTATTACAATATTGCATAACAGTAAATCTTCTGTTTTTTTGTGTGTGAATATAAAATCAAAATGGAATTCATATGTGAAGCCTGGGAATGTAACTAATGAACAGAGGAAATGTTATTTTAGTGCCAGGAATGCCTACATTGTTTATTCAGGACCCTAACTTGAAATTGGAATATTTTGAAATTTGTATGAAATTGGCCAAATTACCCATTTCTGATCACTTTATTGGGTAGTTGAAATAGTTGATTGGATGGGTTCTTGTGCTCAGTCGATAAAGTAGAAGACATAGTAGTGAAATACCTAAGAATTTGGTTTACTGGAACAATGTAACTGACCTAAAGTAGGACACAAAGTGGGCAAAATCGCCGATGCAAAAGATTGCTGACAGCAAAATTCGCATTAAGTGTAATTTCGTCAGTTTTCCATCAAATTTTGTACTTTTTATTTTATTACCTTCAGGAAAAGATTCTCTACCATTTCGTAAGAAAAAAAATTTTTTTTTTTCAATTCTTAGACGCTTTGGATATATCAAATCAGGGGTCGTGATAATGAAGGGGTTAAGTCAAAATATTAATTGAAAAATCATGCACTATTCCAAGTACAGTAAGCCTTTAGCTCAGTTTTTGCTCTTTCAAAGTTTTTTCCTCCAAAAATTGTTATTTGTCAATTGACATGGTAGTTTATTTGTCTGATCATTTACTTCCTAGTAGTGTAAAAAAAAAAAATATCCTGTATATGAAGTTTTTATTGAAGGTTTGGATAGGTAAGGTAAAAGACTCCATTAATATGCTAAAGTTATTTGCATCTCATAATTTTTACTCTATTTTCTTTATCAGTATGTCTAAAGTGTACATGTTCGTAAGCAATATTGCAAACTTCAAAAAATCTCGAAAGTATAAGCTATAGCTTATTTTTTCTATTTGGCCATAATCACTTGACATGATAGATTTGTTTGGGGGTAGGGGCTAGCACATCCAACATGCATATATGTGTGTGTTAGATAGGAGTGAGTGGAGGCAAGTGGTTTTTATTACTTGACGTGCTGTTGGCGTGTGAGCAAGGTAACAGTTATGAAGGGATTCAGGGTAACTGGTTAGCTGGACGTAAGAGTCCTGGAGATGGTAAGTACACCGCCTGCATTCTGAACAAAGGGTGGGATATTGCAGCTTGTAAAGGGCATCTGAGCTGTAATGTCAGTACACCTCTGGCAAGATGGTTATGGAGTGGTTGTTAGTGAAAGTGTTTCTTCTTTTTCAAGTCGCCCATCTTCATGGGAGATGACCAGTGTGTTAAAAAAATCGGTTTATTAATTACGTCTCACAATTTTTTTTTTTCTCAACACGTCAGCAGTCTCCCATCGAGGCAGGGTGACCCAAAAAAGAAACACTTTCACCATCATTTACATATAATCACTGTCTTTGCACAGGCATTCAGATACAACAGGTGAGATGTCACTCTAAACAGCCAATATCCCAGACCCCTCCTTTAACCACAGGCATTGTATTTCCCACCTCCATGACTCAGTGAATGTAGTATTACAATATATTAAAAATTAAGCACTAAACCAATATGGGTTATAGTGTACTACACTACCATAGTAATAATAGTGTTCACTTAACATTTGCTTGTCACTTACATTATCACTACCACATTAAATATATATCTACGAATCCCTAAATCTGTAAGGATCAAACAGCGCTGCAAGGTTCGTAGAACTACTGGGGAATGGGGAGGTAACCAGGTTTGATCTGAGGGGAGTACAATAGCTCCAAATCATGAATCAAGATACCTTCACCAGCACTTGAGGGGGCCCATTAGAATAATTTTACCTAGTAGACCATTGCAGGCTGAAATTCTAGAGTTCTTTTTTACACTTAATATATTCCCCACAAGGGAAGCTCCTTGATGCTGGTGAGGGGCTCTTGATTTAAGGAATTATATTTGCCGGACTTGGAGATGGGAAGTACAGTGCCTGCACTCTGAAGGAGGGGTGTTAATGTTGCAGTTTAAAAACTGTAGTGTAAAGCACCCTTCTGGCAAGACAGTGATGGAGTGAATGATGGTGAAAGTTTTTCTTTTTTGGGCCACCCTGCCTTGGTGGGAATCGGCCAGTGTGATAATAAAAAAAATAAATAATAATTTGTCCTCACGTTGAATTCAAATCTGATTGCCTTTTACCTGAGGCACTGGATTACCCTTATCAATGCTTCACTCTCCCCTCCATGAATGTAATAAAAAATGTTTTACTATATTACAGAAAGGAGAAACAGCCATTGCTCAAGTCACAGACCTGACAGCAAAATTTCGAGAGAAATTCTTCCAAGCCTCTCTAATGACAAAGGAGGAAAGGGCCTTTATGAAATCTCGCTTCCCACGAGACAAGAGGGGCCAAGGTCTAGGTTATCGACTGACAGAAGGTAAAGTGAAAGTCATTAAAATGGATGCTGCAACAATGTAAAAAATATTTTACAAAGGCATGAGACACTAAATGAATCTGAAGGATCTAGGAATACAGTTCAGACTGATAATATAAGCAATGAAAGTTGCTTAAAGGAGGCACAGACTAACAGTTTCATAAATCTACAAGGAAGTAATATTGATGAAGAAAGGGAAGATTATATAAATGTGAAAAGTAGGAGCCTTACCTCACACTAAGCAGTATAGCAAATAAAATGAACCCACTATTTATTCAACTAGATAGTGATACCACCTCTCAAGGGAGGTTCCTTGATGCTGGTGAGGGGCTCTTGATCCAAGGAATTGGATGTACCTTCCCCTTTCTTGGATTGAACCCAATTGCCTCCCATTCCACCTCTCTCTAACCCCTATGGGTTTATACTAACAATATGAATGAAGGGATAAGTGTATGCACAAAAACATCTTTATTGGATACAATCCAATCTAGTCCTGGGACCTTGGTAACTCCAAATGAATGAGAATGCAGGTCACTGGTGATTGTCAGATGGTGTGAAGTCACCTAATTGCTGTCACAAGGCAGCAGCCTGTAGCAGTATTGTGTGCCTAAGTTGAGATGTATTTGTCAACCCTTTGTTGTGGTGGTGGTTGGAAGTAACAATCAAGGAGGCTTCAGCACAGTGGTGTCTATACTTGTCTTGGTCTGTAGATTGATGAATCAAAGAATATGGCAGGAACAGACGTCACTGTATTGAAGCCTCCTTAATTGCTACTTCCAACCACCACAGAACAAAGATATCCTCTCAACCCTAGTACATTGTTACTGCTACACGATTCTTGGCTGCCACATGACAGCAATTGGGTGACCTCTCGCCTTTGCCTGACAATCACCAGTGACTTGCATTCTCTATGTTTGCAGAACTGTGTTTCCTCATTCAAGCAACAAAGGTAACAGGACCAAAATGTGTCCAATAAACATGTGAATGCATGCACTTACCCTTTCATCCATTAACAGGTTATATAAATTGAAATATGAAAATATGTAAAATGAGTTATTGTATATACAGCACCATATTTTATTTTTCTTACCATAATTTACTTTGCCCTTCATTTTTCCAAAGACCAGTCACTGAATGTAGCAATGCACCATCATTTAAACAAATCTGTAGACAAGGAGTAATAAAATATATTTTACAAAACTTTCTTTAATTTTAAGCAATACCTTTTGAGCCTACATTTAAAGGACCGAGAATATACTTGAGAAGAAACACTAGTTAGATAGCAAATGCATTTTTTGGATACTGAATTTTACACCCATTGAAATGCAAAACATGATGCTCAAATTGTTAAGTAGTCTCCTCACTAAAAAAATAAATCTGGAAAGTAAATATAGCTGGTATTACAGGTTCATATAAAGAAAACTGAATACTGTATTTAAAAACAATCATTCAAATACCTGCATCACCTACTATAAATACCATTAATTCATTTAAATTGGTTTGTAATCTAGCTTAGTTTCTAATTTCTTATTATCTGAAACCTTACGCACAGCTTTCATAAAATCTTCTTCTATGACATAATCACGCTCATTCCGGATGGCAAAGAGACCTGCTTCAGTACATACGTTACGAAGATCAGCACCATTAAAGCCATCAGAGAGTTTCACCACTGCTTCATAATCTGAGAAGAGAATGTAAGTATTTAATACACGAAATATTGCATAAGACACATGCATACACAAAGTTTACAGAATAGTATTATATTACAATCAAAACTAAGCACTAAACCCAGAAGGGTAATACAGTGCTCAGCATAGTAATAGTAGTACCTACCAATTTCTCCTCGCTTGGTGATTGGTCCAGAATGAATTTTGAGAATTTCCAATCTAGCTTGTTCATTGGGAAGGGCAATTTCAATTTTTCTATCAAGACGTCCAGGACGCAGTAAGGCAGGATCCAGTGTGTCTGGACGATTGGTGGCCATAATCATTTTTACCTGAAGACAGGAAATAATTATATTTAAGATCTACGAAATAAGTGCCAAAAGTAAAATGATAAGACATTACACAATCTGACAAAGCTCTACTGAAAATATGCCAAGGCTGTAACAATCAAAATTAATAAACAAAAAATCCAACCAAAAGCTTAAAAGAAAAAAAATCACACAACACCAAGAACTAACTTGACCCAGAGAATCGAAGCCATCCATTTGATTGAGCAACTCCATGAGTGTACGTTGAATCTCTCGGTCAGCTGACGTTCCTTCAGAAAACCTCCTTCCACCAATAGCATCAATCTCGTCCATAAAGATTATACATGGCTGGTGGTCACGAGCATAATTGAACATCTCACGAATAAGCCGAGCTGATTCTCCAATGTACTTATCTACAATAGCACTTGATACAACCTGAAAAGGAAAATTAGACAGTGACAGTGTAAAAGTAAAATTTAGAAGTTTAAATATCAGACCTTAATACTCTGCATTTTTTAAATTAATTATTCTGATAATACTTGTCATGATGGTGCAGGACTGATAAACTTAGTCTAGTTTTTCATTTCCAGTTGTGGATTTTTGACTGTTTCTCCCTGGATAAATCCTATGTACTGTTGCTTCATCTCAACCTAGTTTGTTCCCAGATAATGTTCATCATTGTGTTTGCCCCTATGTTGGCTTGGCTACTGTGTTCATTGACTGTCCTCTCAAACTTTCCCCATTACTTTGAAATGTGTCCCAGCTCAGCCAGTTACAGAGAGATGTGGCCAATGCTAATGCCCTCACTATCTATGCAAGATCTTTTAAAGCACTAGTACTAATTTCTGATCATCAGCACAAGTTGCAACAATGCTCATAGCCATACATTATGCCTGGGAGGCTGCCTCTCTAATACACAGCTGTGCTCATACATAATGCCTTAATCAAATCTAACATTCTTGCTCAACATACACATCACTACATGGTTTCCTTAATACAAGGTGGATATGGGAGCCACATGGCAGATGTTGCAAATGTATGGAATAGGAGGTAGGCTACTAAGAGCAGTAGTTTGTTTTATGCAGAAAGTGTAGCTAAGGTTGGGATATGTAGAAGGAAGGGGGACTATTAGTGAAAGTAGGACTTCAAGAGGGATATATGATGTCACCATGGTTGTTTAATAAATTTATAGATGTGGTTGTAGAAAGTGAATGATAAAAGAGGGTACACAAATCTGAGGTGGAAGGTAGGAGGGAGGGGGTAAAGGTGGTTTTGAGTTTTAGAAGAATGAGCATCCAGCAGGCATTTGAGAGTATGTCAGATAATTGCAAATGGTGGCAAGTGGTCTTTTAATGGATGTGCTCTTGGAGTATGAGCAAGGTAACTCATGATGGGATTCAGAAAAATTGCTAAGTCAAACTCAAATCCTGGAGGGGTGGGGATATTGCAGTTGTTGGGAAGGATAATCTAATAATTGTGATGTCAACACAATTCTGAAAAGACAGCAATTGAATGAATAATGGTTAATGAATTTTCCCTTTGGGTCACCCTGCCTTAGTAGGATATGGTTTTTGCGATAAAAAGAAAAGGGGTGGGGGTGAATAATTATTACAGTATTTCCTTATCTAATGCACTGAGGTCTTTTTTTATGCATGTGTGGTGAGTTTATTATGGTTCTAATATGATAGAAAACACTGCACATAAAATCTATATACAGTGGAACCTCTACTTGCGAGTTTAATCTGTTCCATGACCTTGCTCGCAACTGGATTTGCTAGTTTGCAGAGTCAATTTTCCTCATTTAAATTAACTGAAATGCAATTAATCCGTTCCAGTGGAATTCTGTACTTCAATAATTTCGCTAATATCAACTCTAAGGCTTATTTATCTATCTCACTTCATCTAATATGACATAATAAACAA
Source organism: Cherax quadricarinatus (assembly GCF_026875155.1). NCBI lineage: Eukaryota > Metazoa > Arthropoda > Malacostraca > Decapoda > Parastacidae > Cherax > Cherax quadricarinatus. The sequence goes on from NC_069490.1 coordinate 10,145,587, forward strand.
TATAAATAACATACAAACCTGATATATACTCTAAAATGAATAAAATATATCATTCATGTGGTGGTATGGGCGGTGTCAGCGGTGGACGAGTTTGTCCGGAGACCGGGCAAAATACTTCATGAATAATTTAGCTAATATCATCTATACAGCTTATTTATCTATCACAGTTCATCTAATATGACATAACAAACAATATAAATAACATAGAAACATGATATATACTCTAGAATGAATAAAACATATCATTATGTAACAGGTGGAGGCGGCCACAACCGCTCCCTCTTTGTTGTGGTAAACACTGCCATCTAGCGACGGCCTTTTGAAGCCGTCTATTATAATTGTTATATGTAGCACATTATTATTATATATGTATTATTATACATATTATATTATTATTATTGTCTTATATTATTATACTATTATTATATATTATTATTATACATATTATTATTATTATATAAATAATTTGTAATTTTTATTCACACAAATATAAGCTTTACTGTTATTCCTTATTGTAATAATTGTATAAATGTCAACCCATTCACGACTGCACATTGGAATGGACAGTGACTTCATTTGTTTACTCTGAAACAGCCAAGCAATGGACCATTTCTCCTAGGTTGAGCTCTATTTCAAGGTACTTTTCGTCGTGAAAGCAATTAAGATCATATCTATTTCTGTAATATATCTTCCATTCTATCATGAGACCAAACAAACGAGAATACAATCATAAAAACCATTCGAAATTATCGCTAAGGAGTGGCTAATTGCTGAAAAGTGAACTCCATTACAGTGGACCCTCAACCAGCGATGGCATTGATTAACGATAAATCTGACTAGCGATTCATTTAAACGCAAAAATTTTGCCTCGACTAGCGCTTAAAAACCCGACCAGCGCTATTCGTTCCGTACCATACGCATCCACTTTGGCCTGAGCGCGCCTCACTTGTCCCTTTGGTGCCAGTGTTTACAAGCCAGCCAGCCACCGCGGTCGCTTCCAAACATACAACTGGAACATTTCATATTATCACAGCCTTTTTAGTGATTGCACCTGCAAAATAAATCACCATGGGCCCCAAGAAAGCTTCTAGTGCCAACCCTACAACAAAAAGGGTGAGAATTACTATGGAGATGAAGAAAGAGATCATTGATAAATATGAAAGTGGAGTGCGTATCTCTGAGCTGGTCAGGTTATATAATAAACCCCAATCAACCATCGCTACTATTGTGGGCAAGAAAACGGCAATCAAGGAAGCTGTTCTTGCCAAAGGTGCAACTATGTTTTCGAAACTGAGATTGCAAGTACTCGAAGATGTTGAGAGACTGTTATTGGTGTGGATAAACGAGAAACAGATAGCAGGAGACAGCATCTCTCAAGCGATCATATGTGAAAAGGCTAGGAAGTTGCATGACGATTTAATTAAAAAAATGCCAGCAACTAGTGATGTGAGTGAATTTAAGGCCAGCAAAGGTTGGTTTGAGAGATTTAAGAAGCGTAGTGGCATTCATAGTGTGATAAGGCATGGTGAGGCTGCCAGTTCGGACCACAAATCGGCTGAAAAATATGTGCAGGACTTCAAGGAGTACATAGACAGTGAAGGGTGAAGGACTGAAACCTGAACAAGTGTTTAATTGTGATGAAACAGGCCTGTTTTGGAAGAAAATGTCAAGCAGGACGTACATTACTCAGGAGGAAAAGGCACTCCCAGGACATAAGCCTATGAAAGACAGGCTTACTTTGTTGATGTGTGCCAATGCTAGTGGTGATTGCAAAGTGAAGCCTTTATTGGTGTATCACTCTGAAACCCCCAGAGTGTTCAGGAAAAACAATGTCCTCAAGGCTAATTTGTGTGTGCTGTGGAGGGCAAACAATAAGGCATGGGTCACTAGGGACTTTTTCTATGACTGGTTACACCATGAATTTGCCCCCGATGTGAAAAATTACCTAATTGAAAAGAAATTAGACCTTAAGTGCCTCCTGGTATTAGACAATGCCCCTGGTCATCCTACAGATGTGGCAGAGCGACTTTCTAGGGACATGAGCTTCATTAAGGTGAAGTTTTTGCCTCCTAATACCACTCCTCTCCTGCAGCCCATGGACCAGCAGGTTATTTCCAACTTCAAGAAACTGTACACAAAAGCTATGTTTGAAAGGTGCTTTGTAGTGACCTCAGAAACTCAACTGACTCTAAGAGAGTTTTGGAAAGATCATTTTACCATCCTCAATTGTGTAAACATTATAGGTAAGGCTTGGGAGGAAGTGACTAAGAGGACATTGAACTCTGCTTGGAAAAAACTGTGGCCAGAATGTGTAGACAAAAGGGATTTTGAAGGGTTTGAGGCTAACCCTGAGAATCCTATGCCAGTTGAGGAATCCATTGTGGCATTGGGGAAGTCCTTGGGGTTGGAGGTTAGTGGGGAGGATGTGGAAGAGTTGGTGGTGGAGGACAGTGAAGAACTAACCACTGATGAGCTGCTAGATCATCTTGAACAGCAAGAGGACAGACCTGAGGAAACTGCTTTGGGGGAGGGGAGAGAGAAATTGAAGAAGTTGCCTACTTCTAAGATTAAGGAAATCTGTGCAATGTGGCTTAAAGTGCAAAGCTTTATGGATGATAATCACCCTGACACAGCTACTGCAAGCCGTGTTGGCAACCTGTACACTGACAATGTTGTGAACCACTTTAGGAAAGTCATAAAGGAACGAGAGGTACAGGCCTCTATGGACAGATATGTTGTGCGACAGAAGTCCAGTGACTCTCAAGCTGGTCCTAGTGGCATTAAAAGAACAAGGGAAGTAACCCCAGAAAAAGACTTGCTGCCTCAAGTGCTAATGGAAGGGGATTCCCCTTCTAAACAGTAAGAAGATAACGCTCTCCCCTTCTCCCATCCCATCAATCATCACCAGATCTTCAATAAAGGTAAGTGTCATGTAACTGTGCATGTAATCTTCAGTTTGTGTGTATTAAAATTAATATTTCATGTGGTAAAATTTTTTTTTTTCAATACTTTTGGGTGTCTTGCACGGATTAATTTGATTTCCATTATTTCTTATGGGGAAAATTAACTTCACTAACGATTATTTTGACTAACGATGAGCTCTCAGGAACGGATTAATATCGCTGGTTGAGGGTCCACTGTATTTATGCTTAGATTTCTTTCATTTTTGGTGTATGTTAAGAAGCATCTTTCCATCATACATTGCCCAAGTTTCAATAAGATAGCCCAACAAACAAATGAGATACAATTCCTGAAATCAAGAGCAAGAGCCCCTCACCAGTGTCAAGGAACCTGCCTTGAGGTCTGCTCGCTTGTGGAAATTTTGCTCGCGTATGGAAGAAAAAAATCGACCCATCGACTGCTCATATTTGGAAAAACTCGCACGTGGACACGCTCGCAAGCAGAGGTTCCACTCTATTAAACTATTTTTCTCTTAAAACCACCAAGTATACAAATAATTCATGGGCTAAAAACAAGAAAACGTCAAACTAGTGTTATAATTTTTTAAAATCACAAACAAATGGCCTATCAAACCAATGTAATATTAACAGTAACAAATCCTCATCTCTATAAAACAAGCTAGAGAAGTTCACTGTATTCAATTATTAATGCAAATTAATACAGTATTATATTCAGTAGAATCAGTAATCCTTACAAAAGTCTTTGAGCATACAAATATACATGCATGTTATGACAAACCTTTAGAAAGTTGCAATCAAGCTGCGAGGCAACAGCTCGTGCTAAGAGTGTCTTCCCTGTACCTGGAGGTCCATAGAGCAAGCATCCCTTGGGTGGATTGATTCCTACTCTATGGAAGAGTTCTGGGTTAAGCAGAGGTAGCTCAATTACCTGAAAGAAACATAACATTCAGAAATTTATTTTATAATGTATTCTGAGACAAATTGTAAGTAATGAAAAGGAAGTCACAATATAGCTTTCCAAAATGACATTTCCATGGGTAGAAAGGGGGTAAAGCAATTGGGATAAGCAAGATTACTACTGAGAAGTTAAAGGAGGTAGGGATATAGTTTTGTAGTAGTTGACAGATAGGCAATTTTAATTTGGTACTGTAGTTTGTGTATTGTTAAATACAGGAATGAAAAATAGGAAATGTACCTAAGGACTGGCAAAGAGAGTGCATAATTACTTTGTATAAGGCAAAAGGGTCAAATGTTGACAATGCAGCATACAAGTGAACAATACTCAGGTAAGGTTAGGAAACTGGCATTCATGGATTTAAAAATGGCATATTATAGGGTCGACAAGGAAGAAATGCGGCAGATGTTGCAAATGTATGGAATATGTATGTTAATAAAGCAGTAGAGTTTATATGGTAAGTGAGGTTCAATTTAGTGTTATGTAGGAGAAAGGGGAACAGTTTTCAAGAAGAAATAAGCTTTTGCAAAATAAGCATACACTGCATTTGCATTTAGCCTGTCTTCCAATTCATCCAGGACCATATTGTAATTGTCTAACAATTGTGAAAGTAATGAGCACCTGCTCTACTCGTGATGCCCTGAGCTGTGAGTTGTGCAATTGTTGTGATTCCACATGATTGGCCATCTTGCTTCTTTGAACCCATTTGAAGATTTTGTTATGTGATGTTACTGCTACTGGTCTCTAGGTTTTTTTTACAACTGCTGCCTTTGTGGAATGGGGTAATATCGGTAGGATGACACTTGTCATCAAATAACTAAAAAATTTAAGTGCACCAAAACAAGATGGAAATGGTGCTTTTTTTTTTTTAACACACTGGCCATCTCCTACTGAGGTAGTGCGACCTGAAAAAGAAACACTTTCACCATCATTCACTATCACTGTCTTGCCAGAGGCATGCAGATACAATTCAAGTGCCCCACCAAACTGCAAATACTACCACCCCCTCCTTCAGAGTGCATGCACTGCACTTCCCACTTGCAGGGCTCAAGTCCAGCAAACTGGTTTCCCCTGAATCCCTTCACAAAGTGTTATCTTGCTCACACTCTAACAGCTCGTCAAGTCCCAAAAACCATTTGCCTCCACACACACAAGTTTGGTAAAAGGACACCAAAGCAACTAATGAGATGGTTATTATGTCTACATTTTCCTTTCCAAGAGATTATCAAGCCAATAAAGTCTCATTAGTTGCTCTCATGTCCTTTGATGGAAGCAGTTTTCAAAAAATTATGCATAAACCTAAAACTTCAGTTTCTCCTCTGTTCATGCCACTGTTTTCTTACCTCTCTAAGTTCACGAATCTGTTCAGCCAAACCTCCAATTTTGTTGTATGTGACATCACCAGGATCTTCATGGCTCATATTGTACACAAGAGGGTCAACTTCACGGGGTAGGTACCTCATGATTGTTAGAGTTGTCATGTCCAGTGCCACACGTGTACCAGACTAAACAACAGAAAACTTAGTTAACTAATACATGTAATTTAAATGCCCATATGTACTATGAATCTGGAATTTTAGGAGTCAATATAAAGTACCTTTAACTGTAAAATAGTCTAACATGCAAAAACAAAACTATTAATAGTCCTAAAATAATAATGTTCCATTTCACATTTATGCTCCAAACTCACTCAGTGAGCACACACTCTTACATTTATATTTATTTGATATTATATGCATAAATACACACACACACATTTACATACCTAACTCAAAACATCAAAAAGTAATGAATCTGAAATTACTAGGGCATTTATAAGCTAAACATAACTCTTAATGAAAGCGAATACAATTACAATTTAAAACAGAGTTGACACTGACCTTGAGTTTGCCCTTATCAAGTTGGCGTCTGCAACCCACAACATAACGAGGGCCATTTGTAGCTTTCACAATGAATTTTTCTTCAGTAAGCTGCTTTAAAACTTCTCCAACAATCTGGCCAACACTCTGCAGAGCCTTGAGGTCATTCTCACTCTTATCATATTGCTTGTCTAACTCTTTCTTCTCCTCTCTCACTGTAATTAAGGTCCACCAAGAAGCTTAATATAGAACAGTTTTGTTTAACCCTTTGAGGGTTTTCGTCGTACTAGTACGTCTTACGCGTAGGGGTTTTTGACGTACTAGTACTCATAAATTCTAGCGGCCTCAAATCTAGTGGGAGAAAGCTGGTAGGCCTTCATATGAAAGAATGGGTCTATGTAGTCAGTGTGCACAGTCTAAAAAAAATCCTGCAGCACACAGTGCATAATGAGAAAAAAAAAACTTTGACCATTTTTTTTGAATAAATCAGCGACTTTGCAGTGTATTTTCGTATGGTATTTATTGTTGTATTCTAGTTTTCTTGGTCTCATTTTATAGAATGGAAGACATATTACAGAAATAGAGATGATTTTGACTGGTTTTACAAAGAAAGGTGCCTTGAAATTGAGCTCAAAGTAGCAGAAATGTTCGATTTTTACCAAACTTCAAAAGTAAACAAATCGTGCCAAGCGTGCAATACACGTCAACTGGCGAGTCTAATATTCTTTCACAAGTGCACCAATAATATTTATACCATTTTTTACACTAATGCAGTAGTCTGCATAACAGTAAATCTTATATTTTTTGTGAAAATAAAAATTCAAAGTGGAAAGCAAAAGAATATAAGAGGGGCCTTGAGACGTGAATAATGACTAGAGGAAATGTCATTTTAGTGCCAGGAATGTCTTTCTTGTTTATTCTGGACCCTATTCGGAAATTGGCATCTTTTGAAATTTGTGTGAAATTGGCAAAATTGCTAAATTCTGACCACTGTACTGGATAGTTGAGTTTCATAAATGAGTGGTTTCTTGCACCCATTCGATAGAAAAAATGGAGTTCTAGCGAAATATTCATGTTTTGTGTCGACTAGTACAGTGAAATTGGCCGAAAATGGGGCTCAAAGTGGGCAAAATCGCCGATGCGTAAACATCGCCGAGACCGCTAACTTTGCGAGAGCATAATTCCGTAAGTTTTCTATCAAATTTCAAACTTTTGGTGTCTTTATGATCGGGAAAAGATTCTCTATCTTTTCATAAGAAACAAAATTTTTTTTTTTTTTTTAAATTTGGCCGACCCTGAGAACGAGTTTCGGAGAGGGCCTGTCGACCCTCAAAGGGTTAATATACTGTCACCCAATCACATATACAGTGGCTTCAGTAATTGGTGGATTTTTCCTTAGAACCTAATTAATAATCGTTTGCATAAATAGCCACAAATTCATGGATTTTTTTTTTTTTGGGGGGGGGGGGGGGGGTTGTGGCAATATATAATTTTTTGTGTGTTTTAACACTAAATATTAAGAAAAATATAATTTAATAATTTTGTAACATAAATATTAATGTAAATTCAACAAAATTTCCACATAAAATATAATGCTTTGACTAAATTAAATTATTACCGTATATTTACCATACATATACAAAGAAAATGGGGTTGCATGAATCACAGTACATATGGGGGTAACATCGGTATTTTACATTCTAGCACTGCGGGAGACATAGCAGTACAGTACTGTATACGGGTTTATCTTTACATTTTTTTTTGTTTTTAAGGGTGATGTATGAAGCTGAGTTTGAAATTAGAGTCTAAGCTATAAAAATAGGCATTTATAGGCATTTTTTTAACCGCGTGCAGAATTCGCGGTTTTTCCAAATTTGCGGGTGGTTGTGGAACGTAACCCCCCCATGAATTTGGTGGGACTACTGTATACGACATTTAATCATTGTTATTATTAAGGTTTCTTCAACACTAGTGAGACACACTTAGTGATTTTAATGTGTACCTGCACACCAGCACTAAGTTTATTTAGGTACAGGTACACATAAGTATAATTATCAGAGTACAGTGGAACCTCAACTTACGAGTGCCCCAACATACGAATTTTTCTATTTACGAGCTGTCCCTTGGTTGATTTTTTGCTCTGAGTTACGGGCCAAAATCTGAGTAATGAGCGAGCTTCAGAACACCGCCACTAGTTGGCACAGCGAACACCACAACATCCGCTCAGCATCGCACGTGTTTACCTCACCGTGGAAGCATTTCTCGTGTTGTGCTTGTGTTTTGTGCAGTTATTTTGCCAAATTTCTTTTTTCTAACCATGGATCCTAAGAAAGTAAGTGCAAATGACAGTGCTGAGAAGAAAAAGAGGATGATGTCCAATGACTTAAAGAATGAAATCATGGATAAATATGAGCGAGGTGTGCCCACCCTCCACCTCCGCCAGCATCTATTCTCCAGGGTAATTACATACACTTCATAAAACCAGTTTATTTCTTTACAATCTCTATTATGCTTTTATACATTATTTCTTATTTATAAATACACTGTTTTCCTTACAAAACTAGTGATCAAGTGCAGTTAGCCTCAGAAATGCTCCGTTTTCAGAAGGGGAAGATCTAGTCAGATCGGGAGTGGCCGTCACCACTCGTCACATGATGACATGTATTTTATTCATTCTAGAGTATATATCACATTTCTATGTTATTTATATTGTTTATTATGTCATATTAGATCAATTGTGATAAAAAAATAAGCCATAGAGTTTATATTAGCGTTATATTGAATTATTTTCTCCTGCCTCCTGAGAGCAGGAATTCCGCTGGAACAGATTAATGGCATTTCAATTAATTTCAATAAGGAAAATTGATTTGATATACGAACAAACTGAGTTACAAGCTAGGTCACGGAATGGATTCAACTCTTAAGTCAAGGTACCACTGTATATATAAAATATGCAATAACTTTCACACACTTGAAATTTTGGAGTTTCCACACATAATGGAAACAAACTGAGCTCACGGAGAATGTAAACATACCAAGTGGTGCGCAGTGACCGTATTAGTCAAGGGGTAGGGGGGGGGGAACGTATAGCAAGTTTTGGTCAAAATTTGAAATGTCCATATTAGCACAACACCATAAAGTGGGGCCCTTCTGTATATTGTATTTAAGACAGATCAAGATATTGTTCAGATTACACTAGCTAACACAATTTAACTTCATATTCAGTTCAGAAACCAAACTGGTTTTAAGCTAATTTTATTGTGGCAATCACGAATCTGAATTTAATTAATTTCTATCATGTAATTTTTTTTAAATCTTAATAATATTTTGGCTATTTAGGTTTGAAGAATCACATACGCTACCTAACAATCATAGGTATAGTATTATTTTATGTATAGAAATTAAGTGTAGTGTGTGCAATAACAAAAAGTAATCTTTCTAAAATTCATTGTATACATACGTATATGCCTGACAAAAGTAAATTTCCATAATCATATTTCATAAAGTAGGAATCCAAGACCAATCCTATGAGTCTCTTTGGTATATTAGAATAAGTTAGGGATAAAATAAGTCCACTTAATGTAACTCAGACAAGTTACTGTTTATGGTCAGAGAAGCTGCAGATGCGAATCAATGTAAGGGTGTAACACTAGGAAAAGGAAATAACTAGGGCATATATAAACTAAACAATATAAATCTTAGGGAAAGTGAATAAAAAGAGAACTAGACATACTGGTTGGCTGATATTTTAAGCTAAGACAATAGTGCACAAGTATTTGCAATAAAGCTAATAAAATTCTTAACTTCATTTCAAGAAGTATAAATAGAAGTCCTAAGATTATACACTGTACTTCAGTTATATATATCTTTGGATAGACCTCATTTAGATTATTCTATTCAATTCTGGTCTCCATATTACAGGATGCAAATAAATGCACTCAAAAATACACTGAGAAGGATGATAAAAGATTCCATGTATATTAGAAAACTAAAGACAATGAACTTGCACTCTTTGGAAAGGCACAGAATTAGGGGAAAAAAAACTTTGTACAAATGGAAAACAGGAATACAGGGAATACACTTAGCCTGTTGAAAGTATCTAATCAAGATAGGACTTGCAGCAATATATTAAAGTTGGAATTTTTTTTATTTAGAATGTTAACTGTGAAGTACTAGTTTGGTAATAGAGGTGTGGATGAGTAGAACAAACTCCCAGGTAGAGTTATTGAGGCAGGAACTTTGGGTAACTTTAAACATAAGTCGGAGAGGTACATGAGTGGGTGTGAACTGGACCTGTGTACCATGGGCCAATAGGCCTAGTAAGTTTATTCAGGTACAGGTACACACCAGTACAGTTACATACATTATCATACATAGCAGTATATGTGTAGATTACCCAGGATAACCGTTATTTCACTGGGGTCCTTGTATTAACTTATTATTTAAACAATAAAAAGAGATAAACTAGGAATAAGGTAAAGTGAGTTATTTACATTAATATTAAAGATAAGATCAGATCACAATATAGATACATGTATGTTAGATATACTACATCCTACTAGTGTTCCTGCATTATATTCACTTAGCAGTAAGTAGGTATCCGAGTCTAGTTTTTATTCAGATTTGACAAGTGTTGGGCCAGTGTTATGGGTTGCATCTTGGGGAAGAGCATCAAAACATCTAAATGGAAGCCAAACATAGTGGCTGGTGGCCCGTGGCCTGGTGGCAAGTCTCACTTCATGTGGTGAGGGTCCGGGTTCGTTTCCTTACACCTGTTGTCCATGTTCACCCATCAGTAATAATAGGTACCTGGGTGTTTGGTAGATAAGACACATAGGCAACTTTATTCCGAAACGTTTCGCCTACATTGAAGGCTTCTTCAGTCGAGTACAGAAAGTAGGAGGGAGCAGTAGAGATGTGAAGACGATGTAATCAGTCCATCACCCTTGAAGGCGTAGATTTGATGTTGTCAGTCCCTCAGCCTGGAGAAGTTCTGTTCCAAAGTCTGAAACTAACTGAAGATCAAGCGACAGTGTTGAGACTTAAATACTACTAAGTCTCAACACTGTCGCTTGATCTTCAGTTAGTTTCAGACTTTGGAACAGAACTTCTCCAGGCTGAGGGACTGACAACATCAAATCTACGCCTTCAAGGGTGATGGACTGATTACATCGTCTTCACATCTCTACTGCTCCCTCCTACTTTCTGTACTCGACTGAAGAAGCCTTCTGTGTAGGCGAAACATTTCGGAATAAAGTTGCCCAAATGTTGCCTATGTGTCTTATCTACCAACCTGTCGGTATTGTATACCATTTGATAATCACCTGGGTGTTTGTTGACTGGTGTGGGTCGCATCCTGGGACAAAATTGACCTACTTTGCCCGACATGAACTGCATAACAAGGGGCTTTCTATATAGTAGTATGTCATTGATGTCAGCTATGGTCTGTATACCTTGTACATGTACTGGTAGAAATATTATTATTCTGGGTCATTAACTCTCTGGATTAAGAATCCGAATAAAATAAACCTAAAAATTCAAAATAAAACAGCTAAATGCACTGCATGTTAATGGCTTTCCTTTGTGGTTAACAATATTTGATTATATGTAAACTACATTTCGAGATGAACATCAAAATGGTATACAATACCGACAGGTTGTTAGGCAAGACACATATGCAACAGTTAGACAACTTTATTCCGAAACGTTTCGCCTACACAGTAGGCTTCTTCAGTCGAATACAGAAAGTAGGCAGGAACAGTAGAGATGTGAAGACGATGTAATCAGTCCATCACCCTTAGAGTCGTAGAATTTGAGGTTGTCAGTCCCTCGGCCTAGAGAAGTTCAGTTCCATAGTCAGGAACTATCAGATAGTTCCTGACTATGGAACTGAACTTCTCCAGGCCGAGGGACTGACAACCTCAAATTCTACGACTCTAAGGGTGATGGACTGATTACATCGTCTTCACATCTCTACTGTTCCTGCCTACTTTCTGTATTCGACTGAAGAAGCCTACTGTGTAGGCGAAACGTTTCGGAATAAAGTTGTCTAACTGTTGCATATGTGTCTTACCTAACAAACTACATTTCGTATACTGCGGAAAGAAATAAAGTTGTACTGCACTGACAGTTGGGGTCCGCCCTGTCACTGAACGTATTTCTTCCGTTAGGCTGACAGAAACACATACACGACTCCATCTAGCTACATTTACTTACACTTCCTTAGTTTTGAGTCGACTTCGCGGTGCTCTATCAGCCTCCGACGATAATCTGAGAGACATTGCTCCCGGTCAGCAGTCATGTTTGTTTTCCTCTGACTCTGCAGCTCCTCAACCCTCGACTTCCTTTATTTGTAAAATTTAATTCTATTTTGTACTGTCTTAAATAATTGGTATGTTAAAGTACATTTATTAAGTAATTTTAGCATGATAATGTACTTGTGGAATCATTTTTATTTTACAAAGTTTTTACGAAGTCGATAGAATATATAGAAATTTGAAGAACAATATGCGTTAATGAATGACAGGTAGAAAAATTTATATATATGTACGTACGTATATAAAATATAGGGAGGTACCACCTTTGGAACTGTCCAAGGGACCCTCATCCTCAGAGAAAAGAATAAACTTGCTTCAGGGAAAACTCAAGGTTCTCCCTGATTTCTGCTTACAACGATTTTTCCCCCTCTCTCTATCTACACACACACAGCGATCAGTGAAGAGGCGGGGCCAGGAGCTGAATCTCGACCCCTGCAACCACAATTAGGTGAGTACACACACACACACACACACACAAACACACACACACCACACACACACACACCCCATATATATATATATATATTATAATATATATATATATATATATATATAAATAAAAAATAATATATATTTTAATATATTTTATATATATATATATTATATATTTATATATATATATGCAATAAGATCACAGTAAACAGGTGATTTCAGAACATGAAAAAAAACCAACTCTGAAAGAATAGAGAAATTCCAAGCGCTTTCGTGACTACTCACATTATCAAGGAACTAGTTCCTTGATAATGTGAGTAGTCACGAAAGCGCTTGGAATTTCTCTATTCTTCAGAGTGGTTTTTGCTTATAATATATATATATTATATATATATATAATATATATATATATATATATATATATATATTTTTATATATATTATATATATATTATATATTATATATATATTAATATATATTATATATATATTTTTTTTTTTTTTCAACAAGTCGGCCGTCTCCAACCGAGGCAGGGTGACCCAAAAAAGAAAGAAAATCCCCAAAAGAAAATACTTTATCATCATTAAAACCCCTTTCACCACACTCACACATTATCACTGTTTTTGCAGAGGGTGCTCAGAATACAACAGCTTAGAAGCATATATGTATAAAGATACACAACATACCCCTCCAAACTGCCAATACCCAAACCCCTCTTTAAAGTGCAGACACTGTACTCCCATTTCCAGGACTCAAGTCCGACTATATGAAAATAACCGGTTTCCCTGAATCCCTTCACTAAATATTACCCTGCTCACACTCCAACAGATCGTCAGGTCCCAAGTACCATTCGTCTCCATTCACTCCTATCTAACACGCTCATGCACGCTTGCTGGAAGTCCAAGCCCCTCACCCACAAAACCTCCTTTACCCCCTCTCTCCAATCCTTTTGAGGACGACCCCTACCTCGCCTTCTTCCCCTATAGATTTATATGCTTTCCATGTCATTCTACTTTGATCCATTCTCTCTAAATGACCAAACCACCTCAACAAACAAGTTGGCCGTCTCCCACTGAGGCAGGGTGACCCAAAAAGAAAGAAAATTCCCAAAAAGAAAATATTTTCATCATCATTCAACACTTTCACCTCACACATATCACTGTTTTTGCAGAGGTGCTCAGAACACAACAGCTTAGAAGCATAGAAGTATAAAGATACACAACATATTCCACCAAACTGCCAATATCCCGAACCCCTCCTTTAGACTGCAGGCATTGTACTTCCCATTTCCAAGACTCAAGCCCGGCTATATAAAAATAACCGGTTTCCCTGAATCCCTTCACTAAATATTACCCTGCTCACACTCCAACAGATCGTCAGGTCCCAAATACCATTCGTCTCCATTCACTCCTATCAAACACGCTCACGCACGCCTGCCTAACAGGTCATCCTGAAGTATTAAGATATTCCTGGGGAAGTGTAAACCAAAATGGGTCATACAATGCAGGGAATTCTAAACTCAAAGGGGTCACACACAACTTTGGATATGGGAGTACATAATCAGGTTAGATCAAAGGGCAAGGAGTGTAACTGCAGTTCCCTGGGTCAAGAAATAAGTCACTGTCTGACTTTTTTGGGTCATCCTAGGCTCTCTACACATATCCTGCTATGTATGATAATCTATGTAACTGTATTTGTGTATACCTGAATAAACTTACTTAAGGAAAAAGCACTAAACCCGTAGGGATCATACAGGGCATGGGAAGGGGAAGCACTCAGGTTCAATCCAAAGACGCCTCAAGGGAGGTTCCTTGATGGTGGCGAGGGACTCTAGATTTAGGGAATTAGATCTGTGCTCCACTTCCCTGAATTGAGTCCGAATACCTTCCATTCCCCCCACATGCACTGTATAACCCTATGGGTTTAGTGCTCCCCAATAATTATAATAATCAATCCGAAGAGAAATATATATCCACTTCCTTTGAACAAGAACACATCCAAATATAAAGGCACCTCCCTTGAGGGGAACAATGACTCGTGATTAAAAGGTAACTGAGTTTGACCATTATTTTTTTTTATCAGAGGTAAGCACTAGACCCATAGGGGTCATATGGCACCTGAGGAATGGAAGGCATTTAGGTTTGATCCAAAGGAAGAGTATAAATTAAGCTTCTTGGATCAAGAGCTCCTCATCATCAAAGGACCTTCCTTGATGGGAGCATGAGCCTTCCAGAATCAAGGCATCATCTGCATTGCAAGTAGCCAATTCATTATTATTGCAACTTCATTGTATAATTCACCCTGCACTATCTAATCTGCCCCTGTAGTTTATTTAATGGAATTATTACACAAATTGGGAATGGGAAATTATTTTATACCTTGCATGTAATTTTCATATCTCCCCAGGTACTTCTCTTCCAATTGCATTAGGTTAAACTTCTTTGAGCCTCTCCTTATATTTCAACTTGATCAGCTAATCAGAGCTGTATGACTCACCAGGGTCATATCAGGGTCTATCAGCAAAGGAACCAATCTAGCTACAAATCTGTGAACTTTGCTTAGCTTTTAAGCATGCAGTATTTTCTCAAGTGTGGGCTCCATGCTGGTGCTGTATCTAAAATAATGATGATAAGAACCTGATTGTGCTGTCAGATTATGTACTGGTTTTATGCAACTCCTCCCTGGAGGGAGGGAATTATTATATTCACGAGGAAGCTCTAATTAATAATTATACAAAGCACCAAACCCAAAAGGGTCAAACAGCACTGTGGGAAAGGGTTAAATCTGTAGGGATTATACAATGCCTGGGAAATGAGAGGTAATCAAGTTTAGAGGACAGGAGCTCCTATTCCTTGAATCAAGATAGTTTCTTGGTATGAAGGCACTACCTCTAATTTTTTTTTATTATACATTGCTATTTGCTTAAACATTTTACTCAACATCTGAATACTTGCAGCAAGTTATAATTTTTCTTACACATGGCATTTTGATCAGGGTGCAAATGTCAAGATATTTTTTTTTGACATTTGTCGAGAAACATTTTTATGGATGCTGCTCACTAAAGTGGGTTATTATATACCAGTAGTTATCTATTTCTACTGCTTGGCATGGAGAGGCATAAAACTTTCTCACCTCCCCACTCTTGGAATCAAACTTAGGAACTGTTGCTTGATAGCATAAGGGTTTCACCAGTGAACTACTGTATATTGTTCCTGCTCATCAACTAGCTGCTATGAGGAAGGAAAGAAAAAGCACAAAAAAAAAAAAAAAGGTACAGAAGACAGGTGACTATTATATAAACAGCTTACACTCCAATAGTCTTTAAAATTTACATACTACACATATGGTAAACTTATAAATTGTAGATTTTGTTCCTATAGGTTCAGAACCCTTAACTCAGGAAAGTGTGCATTCATTATTATAGTTATGTGGGAAGTGCTATGCCCACAGGGGTAATGCAGCATCTGGGAAATAAAAGGCAAGCAGGTTCAATCCAAGGAGGCAGTCTTTCCAATTCTCTGGATAAAGAATCCTGTACAAGCATCACGGTAGTAGATCCCTTGTAGGGTGTGCACATTCAAATGCCTGAAGAGTTCAGGGTTGCCTGCTCGAACTAGGTGTAAGCAGTACAGGTTTAGTCCTATGCTGTACAATATGTGCCCGAGTTTTATGCACAACAAAAGTTTCCTACCCTTCCCTATCAACCAGACAGCAGCCCTAAGCCATGTATTGGTGCCATCATTGGCAGCAATATGGATAAAGGGAGAGAGTACCTCCCCTACCCATCAATCTGTTTACTTTCCTTTCAGAGTGCTTTTTTGTGCTACTGTATTAAAAATTATGCATGCAACCTATATAGGTTCTACAGAGCCGTGAGGATGATGCGAGAGAATAGGGATTACTATGTGCAAAATTGTTTAGAGTGAAGAGCTAAATCCACAGAGGTAGGGGGGATACAGTGCCTTGGGAATTATTATTATAATCAAAAAGAAGCGCTAAGCCACAAGAGCTATACAGCGCTGCAGTGCCTTGGGAAGGGGCAGCAATTATTTATCCAAGAAAAAGACAGGTCTAATTCCTTGGATGAAGAACATTTCACTGGTATCAGGAACCCCCACTAGAGGGTGGGGTTTCTGGTAAAGATCTTTTGATGAGTAAATGGGAGCTACCCTTCCCTTCATCAATCAATCCTGATTACCTTCCAATCCACAGGTGCTGCACGACCCCTATAGGGTTGGCATTTCTCCATGAACAATTTTTCTTAGGAAGAATAAGTCTCTTCCATTAACTTGGAGGTTCAAGACATTATTGCAGGGCACGAACAACACAGTTAATATAATGTAAGCAAACTTTCTTTGGTAGATTCTAAGTGAATCTCGCAGGGACAATGTGCAACTAAGTCCATTTAGTAACTACAAAGTGTAATAAGTGACAGGAAGTCTGAGAATTGTGAATACTGTACCTTAGAATTCCAGATAATTTCTTTCTGGATTATAAGGGCATCACCAAAATTCAGCATTAATGCATGTCTATAGTACACATTGAAAAAGGTTCAGTTATATCAATATTAGCAGTATTTATTTTATACATACAGTACAGTGTATTACAAAGTGCTCACTATTACAAAGTGTTATACCTATAACTAAAATAAAAATACAAAATATAAAAAAGTTAGTAAAAATAATGATACAAGTCTTAACAACGATGTCAATGAAATGCAGTTGCATATTTACATTTAAAAATGCCACTTACCATTAATAAAATGCAATTTGTTTGCCAAGGGAAAACAAAGGCTGAAAAAGTAGAGAATGCAAACTCATCCACTTAATTATTTTTTCAAATAAAAACATTTTTCAAAAAGATGCATCCTTTTTTATTTTTTTGTTTATACAACAAAACTACCAAAGGCTTTATTTGTAAGAACAGGCAATTTTTTTCCATGTAAGGCACCCTTAAAAATTAGAAAAAAAAAAAAATGGATAATACATTAGCCATTGATAAGGTCACAAGCATCAAGGACAAGAATAATAAGACTTTGCCTATCTTATATTAGTCTTTTACAACAGTGTGAAAACTAGACTAAGCACTGTACACATTCTTTGGTATCCCTGAAACCTGAATTTTTAATTTTTCCCTGCAATGAGACAAAAATATAAAGCTGCACTTTTTATCTTTACTGAAAATATACCCTGCTTTAAAGAACACCGAGTTTTTAATAGAATGAGTATTTCAGTTTTGCATTTGAGAAAAAATGCCATACAATTTAGAACTTAATAAACCCAAAAATATTTGGTGAATACAAATTTAAACAAATAGTGAAAGAAATTACTTGGGTAACAAAATAAAAAGAATCATATGAAACTAAGTGATGGGACATGCAACTAAGAAATCTGGTGTTATTTTTGTGGCAAATTATGCCGATGCATGATGCTTAAAACAATGCTCGAACACAGCATCTATGGATTACAGGTTTTAATACAGTACCCAATAAAAGAAATCAGTTTACAATTGTGTAGTAAAGTTCTAGATACAGTACACCGTTCACATACGACAGTAGTCTTGCTTAAAATACACAAAAAATTCACTGTGCCACAAACACACCTTCATGCTTTAAATTTGATCTTCATCCATGTATTTTTATTCCCATGGTGGTGGTGGCAAGTCGTATATCTCCTCCAAGACCGGCTCCAAATAGACAGGCTCTTTATCTGAGGGTAAAAATTTTATTGATTTAGGTACAGTATACATTTCTGACACTAATTTAGCATGTGTTATTGTTTAGGAAAAGATATCACAAGTTTCCCTATTAATATAAAATTTATGGAGAAGCATTAAAATCTAGTCTTACAGTGAATGGGGAATGAAAGGCAACCAAGTTTGAGCCAAGGAAATGGTAACTCCAATTCCCTGGTTCAAGAGCCCTCACCAGCATCAAAGCACCTCATTATACCCATTTTTGCATTAGATTTATGTTAGCCGAAGTTTTTTCCATGCAACAAAACTTTAAAACAGTCTTTACCTCTTCCCTCCAACCTTTCCAAGGGCAACCCCTACCCAACCTTCCCTCCACTACAGATTGATACACTATGCAACTTCTCTAAATGACCTAACTACCTCGACAACCTCTCCTCAGCTTCTTGCTCTCAGCATTTTAGTTCCCTTTTAAGACGCGCATTGCTTATGGAGGAAAGATTCTTTTCCACTACCCCATAGAGTAAATATACATTTCTATCTACATATTTATATCTTCTTTCAACAAAACAGCCATATCCCACAAAAGCAGGATGGCCCAAAAAGAAAAGCAAAAGTTTCTCTTTTTAACTTTAATAATATGTATATACAGGAGAAAGGGTTATTAACCCCTTGCTCCCAGTATTTTAGCTGCCTCTTATGACACACATAGCTAACGGAGGAGGAATTCTGTTCCACTTCCCCATGGAGATAAGAGGAAATAAACAAGAACTAGTAAGAAAATACAAAAGCCAGAGGGGTGTGTATATATATGCTTGTACATGCAAGTGTAGTGTGACCCAAGTGTAAATAGAAGTAGCAAGACACATGAAATCTTGCATGTTTACGAGAAAAAAAAAAAAAAAAAAAGACACCAGCAATCCTACCATGTAAAAAATTACAGGCTTCCGTTTTACACTCACTTGGCAGGACAGTTATAGTCAAGGATAGGGCAATACTAACATTATTGCAGAGGCTGATACTCAATTTTAGGCTGATACTGGCACCAATACTTACATTGAAAATTAGCAGACACTCAACGATACTGATGCTTATTTTTAAACAAATACCAATACTATCACTACTTTCACACCCGATTTTTTTTTTAACACGTAGGCTGTTTCCCACAGAGGCAGGGTGACCCAAAAAAGAAACTCAAAAATAGTTACTTCAAGGTATAAGAGATAGAAGAATACAAATTACAAAACTTAGAAGTTTACTCCAACATGTAGATTAAGACAGAGATACTATACCAGTGTTAAATACATCATTTTTAACTTGCCTTGAACGCTACTCAATGAAAGATGCCTTGGGGGCGAACTCTGAATGGCAGAAGGAAGAGTGCTCAATTCAGGTAGACGGCACAATTCCCAGAATTTAACGAGCTGCGAGAGGTGTTCATCCGAAAAATGGAGGGACGATGGAAAAATGTCAAAGTAATCTGGAAGAGGAAATTTAATTAGCCTTCATCACAGAAAAAAAAACAAGCTTTATACAAGAAAAAAATCAAGAATATTCACTACCAAATAGCTTCATTTTATAAAAAAAAATCAGAAAGCACAGGAAACTTTTTTTAACATTGGCTGTCTCCCACTGAGGAAAGGTAACCCAATTAACCCTTTGACTGTTTTGGTCATATATATACATCTTACGAGCCAGTGTTTTGGACGTATATATACTCAATAATTCTAGCGGCTTCAAATCAAGCAGGAGAAAGCTGGTAGGCCCACATGCAAGAGACTGGGTCTGTGTGGTCAGTGTGTACCACATAAAAAAATCCTGCAGCACGCACTGCATAATGAGAAAAAAAAACTGACCTTTTTTTGGATTAAAACGCCGACTGAGGTGTATTTTCACACAGTAATTATTGCTGTGTTCTCGTCTTCATGGTCTCGCGTGATAAAATGAAAAACACACTGCAGACAAGAGACGATTTTGATTAGTTTCACGATGACAAAGACTTTGAAGTTGAGCTCGAAGTAGCGGAAATGTTCGATTTTTACCAATGTTCAAGAGTAAGCAAATCACATCACACGTCCAATACACGTCAACTGGGGAGTCTAATACAGTGGACCCCCGGTTTACGATATTATTTCATTCCAGAAGTATGTTCAAGTGCCAGTACTGAACGAATTTGTTCCCATAAGGAATATTGTGAATTAGATTAGTACATTTCAGACCCCCAAACATACACGTACAAACGCACTTACATAAATACACTTGCATAATTGGTCGCATTGGGAGGTGATCGTAAAGCGGGGGTCCACTGTATTCTTTCACTAGTGTAAATAGGGGATGTAAATAGTGTGCTGAAAATTTCCAGCTAAGACAGGACTCGCAGCAATGGTTTCAAGTTGGAAAAATTCAGATTCAGGAAGAATATAGGAAAGCACTGGTTTGGTAATAGAGTTGTGGACGAGTGGAACAAACTCCCGAGTAGAGTTATTGAGGTTAAAACGTTGTGAATTTTTAAAATAGGTTAGATAAATACACGAGTGGGTGCGAGTTGGACCTGACTAGCTTGTGCTGCTGGGTCTGGTGCTGTGCTCCTTCCTCAAGTGGAGGTGACCAGACTGGGTGGGTCATTGGGCTAATCTGGGGGGGGGGGGGGTGTACCTGCTCCGCATGGGTCAGTAGACCTGCTGCAGTGTTCCCTCTTTCTTATGTTCTTATGTCCAATACATGTCAACTGGGTAGTCTAATATTCTTTCACTAGTGCACCGATGTTATTTATACCATTTTTACAATAATGCAGTAGTCTGCATAACAGTAAATTTTGTATTTTTTTTTTTTTTTTTTTTTTTTTCAACAAGTCGGCCGTCTCCCACCGAGGCAGGGTGACCCAAAAAAGAAAGAAAATCCCCAAAAAGAAAATACTTTCATCATCATTCAACACTTTCACCACACTCGCACATTATCACTGTTTTTGCAGAGGTGCTCAGAATACAACAGTCTAGAAGCATACACATATAAAGATACACAACATATCCCTCCAAACTGCCAATATCCCAAACCCCTCCTTTAAAGTGCAGGCATTGTACTTCCCATTTCCAGGACTCAAGTCCGACTATATGAAAATAACCGGTTTCCCTGAATCCCTTCACTAAATATTACCCTGCTCACACTCCAACAGATCGTCAGGTCCCAAGTACCATTCGTCTCCATTCACTCCTATCTAACACGCTCACGCACGCTTGAAAGCAATAGTAATATAAGAGAGGCCTAGAGATGTGACTAATGAACAGAGGACATGTTATTTTAGTGCCAAGAATGTCTAAAATGTTTATTCTGGACCCTATTTTGAAATTGGCATCTTTTTTAATTTGTGTGAAATTGGCCAAATTGCCAATTTCTGACCACTTTATTGGGTAGTTCAAATCAGTAAATGGGCAGTTTCTTGTACTCAATTGATAGAAAAAAAAATGGAGTTCTAAAGAAATGGCTATGAGTTTGGTCAACTGGAACAATGGAATTGGCCAAAAACAGGGCTCAAGTTAGCGAAATTGATGATGCATATATGTTGCCGAGACCGCTAACTTCGCGGGAGCGTAATTCCGCGAGTTTTCAACCAAATTTCGTACTTTTGGCGTCATTACCATCGGGAAAAGTCTCTGTCATTTCACAAGAAAAAATAATTTCTTTTTTTCCAAAATTTTTGCGACGTAGAATGACAGTTTCAGAAAGGGGCTTGCAACTGTCAAAGTGTTAAGTAAACACTCATTCAATCACTGTCTTGCCAGAAGGGTGCCAACATCATAGTTCAGATGACCCTTCACACTGCAATATTCCAACACCATGCCTTCAGAGTGTAGGAGATGTACTTACAACCTCTAGAACAAGTCCAGCCAACAAGTTTCCCTGAATCCCTTCATAAATGTTACTTTTCTCAAACTCCAACAATGCACCAAGTCACAAAAAAATCACTTGCCTCAACTTGCTCCTACAACACTCACAAGCCTGTTGGGTGTTCACACTAAATTTATAAAGATTTCATTTATGTTACAGGTTAGGACAATCTTAAAAGCACCAGACCTATGGTACAGTAACAAAAATTGTGGATGCAACCAAAACTTAGTCAAGAAAATTAAAAATGTGGTAGCATTTGGGAAATCAACCAGGGCAATTATAAACAAGTTATCCCCAGTGTGTTATTTACAAACACTTATGCTAATATTTAATTTTGCTAAATTTAAAATAGCTTTAGTGACAGGTGGTTAAAAAAAAAATGTAAATGAAAAAATAAACTAAATGTGTAAATGAAAAAATAAACTAATGATACAGAATGGATTGCAAAGTTGGCAAAATATGAATTATGAAAATTGAAGACTTTAAAAATACCTCAATTCCTAGACAGGAGTGAAAAAACTAAACCAAACAAAAATCTTAAAGGAAAAAAAATAAAGAAATATAAGATTTACTGGTATCAATGGAGAACAGAAAACCTGTCCTTTTACATTAATTTAGAAATACTATTTTTACATTTCTTTAGAAATACCATTCTCTATTTTAGGCTAGATTAGACTTGCAGAAACCAATAAAAATACATTTAACTTTAACAAGAAAAGTATACAAAAAAACTGCAGCATTACCCCTGGCAACAAGGTTGCAGAGCACAACTAGCAAATGTCCATGTCTGCACACTTAACAGGTATCACTTGGGGTGCAAGAATGATTTGGAACAAGAGACCATAATAGCAAACTATGGAAGAGTTGTATGAAAAGGAGAAGAGAAAAATATTTCTTCAGTTATAGACTGCTGAAACTACATCCAAGAGAAGACAGTGTGTACTACAACCAATGGAAAAAAATTATTAATACAATACTGACATCTGAGCAGTTGCACAGTAACAGTGTAGACAAAATGAGAAAAAGTATAAAACATTTCACCTTCTGTTTCTGTTATTTCAGGGAAGAATTCAGGTTCTGGTTGTAAATTCTTTTCAGTGGAAGATGAGAAACTTTGCCAATCTGGAATGATAAAAACATTTCATAATTTATTTTCAGAAATATAAAATTCCTGTACACCAGGTCTGTGGTAACATGAATAATCAGCAATTATTGGATGCTGCTGATGTTTGTGATCTGGAAAATGATTCTGAGGCAGTGTCTGCAACATGCCATTGTTGGGAGCGAGTGTGCGAGGTGTAACCTGCACAATTGTGCAGTAGTGTAAATTTTACTATTTAAGTGTCTAGTATTGGCAACTTTTTTTTCCAATACTGATATCCAAAAAAATAGCCAATACCCACCAAGACCAATAATTTGGCACACCCCTAATACTTACTCTCATTTGCAGACTGGTTTTGAATTTTTTTATTGGCAGCACTCTGGTTTTTAGTAGCCACTGTGCCAATTCTGTTACTGATGTCTCCAAATGATCGCTGACCAGTTTGAGAACCCCCTATTGGCAGGCCAAATTTTTTCTGTGCATGACTGGTCACAGTTGGCAATGCTCCTGTTGCAAGAAGAAAATTAGCACATGTATATATTAGTAAAATTTTTACCACCAATTTGTATGACTACCCTTTATGGAATACTAATACTAGTCTTAAAATTACAGCAGCTGAAGTTGACAAAATATGAGCAAATTTTCAATAAGCCTTTCTGCAAATGAAAGACACTCAGACATACAAAATGAATACAGTGAGCAGTATACACTAGAATAATGCCAAAGTAACACCAGACTTAAGCTATTACACCCTTAGCATCCTAAAATGGACTAAGGAATTAAAAAATATTTACATTAATTATGCCCTTATAGTGCATACTGCAATTAGCAATGCAACATTATGGAAAATATATTGTCCAATATGCATCCACGAATTTATTTCCACTGGATAAGGAGTCATTATAATGTAGAACATATTGCATTCCAGTGTTTCTTTGGATTATTTACCCCCAGAGGGTTAATAACCGAGGATGACCCAAGAAACCCAAGCAGTGTGGCTTATTTCCACAGATCCTTAAGAGTTTCTTCTCTAGACTGACATTTAACAGCTGGCCAACTTCTAGGTAAACAGAGGCAATGCTAGCTGGCTAATATCTAGCAAATGTCAGCAATTACCACTACTTTCATTTGATGACTCCCTGAAATCTGTTGGCAATTCATTAACTGCATACAGTACATAAAAGACTGGATTACCAAGAAACAGCATAAAACATTAACAGGATAGGAGAAAAACTCACTCTTACTGGTTAATGCACCATATAATATTACCAAATTTGTTTACTTTTTTAAAACCTACCATATTTACTGTGGCTACCAGTTCCTTGAAACTGCTTCATCTTGTTTCCTAAATGAGCACTGGTATTTTCTCTGTCTGGGGCTGGCACCACAGTTGACGACATTTTGAATCTGGAAATATAAAATTTATACGAACATTACATGTGCATAAATAATTTTAAGTATTTTATCTTTAGGTTGTATATGCTACCATGTTGTAATATTTAGTTTTTTTAAAAACTAACTCTGTACTAACTCCATCAAGATAAACATTCATTAGTAACAACTCTTGCATAGTACAAAATTCATTCTTTCCTGAAAGATACTTCCTTTCAAATGGCTTTGCAAGGTTAAAACTTCAAAATACGTACTCTATCAAACGTAACCTGAATCTATTGAAGGCAAGAAGGTAAAGAAAAGAATAATGAAACAAAACCTGATTACATCTGATTACATCCAAGGAAGGGCAGCACAAATTAATTCCTAAATATACTCACAAAATGAACTTGATCTGGGACTGGTACGTGTGGGTATAGATTCAGAACGCACTCCAGGCAGACTCTGGGAAGAATCTGCAAGGTAAATTCTTTAGAATAAAAGTTCATTACCAGCATAAAGGAATCTTCCACGAGGGGTCAAAAAATAATTCAGGCTTATTTTAGGCTCTGCTAGCTAGTGGTTGCCAATAATTTTAACAACTTTATACATTGGTGAACTCTACTGGTAAGATATTGGAAATCTGACTTATTGGGGACTTAAGAACATTGACAAAATCACTGGTTTATTTCCAAAAAAGTCAATTATTATAATCATAACCAAGTGTTACCATAACCAACAAAGCCAAGTAACATGATTTAATGACACGTAATGCACTATACTAAATTACCTAGGATAAGAGAGTTAAGATTTTGTTTGTATTTTTAACCCCAGAGGGTTAGCCACTCAGGATAACCCAAGAAAGGCAGAGTCATTGACTTTTTCGGGAGAGTTATCCTAGGTAATTTACGCTATGTATGATAATTGTACTAATGTGTACGTGCACCTAAATAAACTTACTCAAAAGATATTCATAAAATGTGGGTGTATCGTTGTCTCGTGCACTTTGTTCACCCTGTACAACGTGTCAATACAATAAAAAATATTTAAAAATAGCAAACATATAAGGGAGTTCAAAAGGAAATAATTGACGCAATTTGACTTTCCTAGGTTACCCTTGGTTCACTCAACATAACTTGGCACTTTACGTGGCTGTAAAGTGTTCTTTCAAAACCTTTTTCAAAAACTGAATGTTATACATGCAGTACCTAATGAACAATTCAACACACAAAAAAATATGCAACACAAGATAAGGCTACACAAAAAATGGAGGTTTATAATAACGATAGTTACCAAGATTGTAAATTAATTGCCAAAACAAAAACTGATTTTTGAAATTTTGTCTAAGTAAACAAAGCCAGCTGAGTGGATCACTGTGTTTCAACAAGTGAACCAACTCTCTTGACTCTGGCTTCCACGTAACCTAACTTGGTTATTCTGATTTAAAATAAATGCCCATTGAGATAATTAAATTATATATATATATATATATATATATATATATATATATATATATAATATATATATATATATATATATATATATATATATATATATATATATATATATATAATATATATATATATATATATATTATATATATATATATATATATATATATATATATATATATATATATATAGTATATAAATATATATATATATATATATATATATATATATATATATATATATATATATATACATACATATATATATATATATATATATATATATATATATATATATATATATATATATATATATACATACATATATATATATATATATATATATATATATATATATTATATATATATATATATATATATATATATATATATAATATATATATATATATATTAGTAGTAGGTTGGTAGACAGCAACCACCCAGGGAGGTACTACCGTCCTGCCAAGTGAGTGTAAAACGAAAGCCTGTAATTGTTTTACATGATGGTAGGATTGCTGGTGTCCTTTGTCTGTCTCATAAATATGCAAGATTACAGGCATGTCTTGCTACTTCTACTTACACTTAGGTCACACTACACATACATGTACACGTTTATTTATACACACTCATCTGAGTTTTCTTTGATTTTATCTTAATAGTTCTTGGTCTTATTACTTTTCCTTTTATATCCATGGGGAAGTGGAATAAGAATTTTTCCTCCGTAAGCCATGCGTGTTGTAAAAGTCAACTAAAATGCCGGGAACAATGGGCTAGTAACCCCTTTTCCTGTAAAGATTACTAAAAGAATAAGAAGAAAATTGTCAAAGTGGGAAGTCTGAATGTGCGTGGATGTTGTGCAAATGATAAGAAAGAGATGATTGTGGATGTTATGAATGAGAAGAAACTGGATGTCCTGGCTTTAAGTGAAACAAAGCTGAAGGGGGTGGGAGAGTTTCAATGGAGATGAATAAATGGGATTAGGTCAGGGGTTTCAAATAGAGTTAGAGCTAAAGAAGGAGTAGCAATAATGTTGAAGGATAAGCTATGGCAGGAAAAGAGGGACTACAAATGTATAAATTCAAGGATTATGTGGAGTAAAATAAAGATTGGATGTGAAAAGTGGGTTATAGTAAGCGTGTATGCACCTGGAGAAGAGAGAAGTGTAGAGGAGAGAGAGAGATTCTGGGAAATGTTGAGTGAATGCGTGGGGAGTTTTGAATCAAGTGTGAGAGTAATGGTGGTTGGGGATTTCAATGCTAAAGTGGGTAAAAATGTTATGGAGGGAGTAGTAGGTAAATTTGGGGTGCCAGGGGTAAATGTGTAGAAAGAGATTTGGTAATAAGTAATACATATTTTATGAAAAAGAGGATAAATAAATATACAAGGTATGATGTAGCACGTAATGAAAGTAGTTTGTTAGATTATGTATTGGTGGATAAAAGGTTGATGGGTAGGCTCCAGGATGTACATGTTTATAGAGGGGCAACTGATATATCGGATCATTATTTAGTTGTAGCTACAGTTAGAGTAAGAGGTAGATGGGAAAAGAGGAAGGTGGCAACAATAAGTAAGAGGGAGGTGAAAGTGTATAAACTAAGGGAGGAGGAAGTTCGGGCGAAATATAAGCGACTATTGGCAGAAAGGTGGGCTAGTGCAAAGATGAGTAGTGGGGAGGTTGAAGAGGGTTGGAATAGTTTTAAAAATGCAGTATTAGAATGTGGGGCAGAAGTTTGTGGTCATAGGAGGGTGGGGGCAGGAGGAAAGAGGAGTGATTGGTGGAATGAAGAAGTAAAGGGTGTGATAAAAGAGAAAAAGGTAGCTTACGAGAGGTTTTTACAAAGCAGAAGTGTTATAAGAAGAGCAGAGTATATGGAGAGTAAAAGAAAGGTGAAGAGAGTGGTGAGAGAGTGCAAAAGGAGAGCAGATGAAAGAGTGGGAGAGGCACTGTCAAGATATTTTAATTAAAATAAGAAAAAAATTTGGAGTGAGTTAAACAAGTTAAGAAAGCCTAGGGAAAGTATGGATTTGTCAGTTAAAAACAGAGTAGGGGATTAGTAGATGGGAGAGGGAGGTATTAGGTAGATGGCGAGAATATTTTGAGGAACTTTTATATGTTGAGGAAGAAAGGGAGGCGGTAATTTCATGCACTGGCCAGGGAGGTATACCATCTTTTAGGAGTGAAGAAGAGCAGAATGTAAGTGTGGTGGAGGTACGTGAGGCATTACGTAGAATGAAAGGGGGTAAAGCAGCTGGAACTGATGGGATCATGACAGAAATGTTAAAAGCAGGGGGGGATATAGTGTTGGAGTGGTTGGTACTTTTGTTTAATAAATGTATGAAAGAGGGGAAGGAACCTAGGGATTGGCGGAGAGCATGTATAGTTCCTTTATATAAAGGGAAAGGGGACAAAAGAGATTGTAAAAATTATAGAGGAATAAGTTTACTGAGTATACCAGGAAAAGTATAAGGTAGGGTTATAATTGAAAGAATTAGAGGTAAGACAGAATGTAGAATTGCGGATGAGCAAGGAGGCTTCAGAGTGGGTAGGGGATGTGTAGATCAAGTGTTTACATTGAAGCATATATGTGAACAGTATTTAGATAAAGGTAGGGAAGTTTTTATTGCATTTATGGATTTAGAAAAGGCATATGATAGAGTGGATAGAGGAGCAATGTGGCAGATGTTGCAAGTATATGGAATAGGTGGTAAGTTACTAAATGCTGTAAAGAGCTTTTATGAGGATAGTGAGGCTCAGGTTAGGGTATGTAGAAGAGAGGGAGAATACTTCCCGGTAAAAGTAGGTCTTAGACAGGGATGTGTAATGTCACCATGGTTGTTTAATATATTTATAGATGGGGTTGTAAAAGAAGTAAATGCTAGGGTGTTTGGGAGAGGGGTGGGATTAAATTATGGGGAATCAAGTTCAAAATGGGAATTGACACAGTTACTTTTTGCTGATGATACTGTGCTTATGGGAGATTCTAAAGAAAAATTGCAAACGTTAGTGGATGAGTTTGAGAATGTGTGTAAAGGTAGAAAGTTGAAAGTGAACATAGAAAAGAGTAAGGTGATGAGGGTATCAAATGATTTAGATAAAGAAAAATTGGATATCAAATTGGGGAGGAGGAGTATGGAAGAAGTGAATGTTTTCAGATACTTGGGAGTTGAAGTGTCGGCAGATTGATTTATGAAGGATGAGGTTAATCATAGAATTGATGAGGGAAAAAAGGTGAGTGGTGCGTTGAGGTATATGTGGAGTCAAAAAACGTTATCTATGGAGGCAAAGAAGGGAATGTATGAAAGTATAGTAGTACCAACACTCTTATATGGATGTGAAGCTTGGGTGGTAAATGCAGCAGCGAGGAGACGGTTGGAGGCAGTGGAGATGTCCTGTCTAAGGGCAATGTGTGGTGTAAATATTATGCAGAAAATTCGGAGTGTGGAAATTAGGAGGTGTGGAGTTAATAAAAGCATTAGTCAGAGGGCAGAAGAGGGGTTGTTGAGGTGGTTTGGTCATTTAG
This sequence comes from Cherax quadricarinatus, assembly GCF_026875155.1. Classification (NCBI taxonomy): domain Eukaryota; kingdom Metazoa; phylum Arthropoda; class Malacostraca; order Decapoda; family Parastacidae; genus Cherax; species Cherax quadricarinatus. Next base: position 10,175,091 of record NC_069490.1, read on the forward strand.
AGAGAATGGATCAAAGTAGAATGACATGGAAAGCATATAAATCTATAGGGGAAGGAAAAGGGGTAGGGGTCGTCCTCGAAAGGGTTGGAAAGAGGGGGTAAAGGAGGTTTTGTGGGCGAGGGGCTTGGACTTCCAGCAAGCGTGCATGAGCATGTTAGATAGGAGTGAATAGAGACGAATGATACTTGGGACCTGACGATCTGTTGGAGTGTGAGCAGGGTAATATTTAGTGAAGGGATTCAGGGAAACCGGATATTTTCATATAGTCGGACTTGAGTCCTGGAAATGGGAAGTACAATGCTTGCACTTTAAAGGAGGGGTTTGGGATATTGGCAGTTTGGAGGGATATGTTGTGTATCTTTATACGTATATGCTTCTAAGCTGTTGTGTTCTGAGCACCTCTGCAAAAGCAGTGATAATGTGTGAGTGTGGTGAAAATGTTGAATGATGATGAAAGTATTTTCTTTTTGGGGATTTTCTTTCTTTTTTTGGGTCACCCTGCCTCGGTGGGTCACCCTGCCTCGGTGGGTCACCCTGCCTCGGTGGGTCACCCTGCCTCAGTGGGAGACGACCGACTTGTTGAAAAATATATATATATTATATATATGTCGTGCCGAATATGTAAAACTGGTCAATTAGTATGAACTCATTTAAAATTAAGTCCTTTCTAAAATTTTTACATCAACATTAATGAAAAGATATATTCTTTTCATTAATGTTGATGTAAAAATTTATAATTTTGCACCAAAAGGAACTTAGAAAACTTACCTAACCTTATTATAACAAGCGCAATTTATTTTAGCCTAACCCAACTAAATATATTTTAGATTTGTTTACAATAATTAAATAGTAAACAAACACAGTGAAATATATTTTTTTTGTTAGGTTCAGAATGATTTTGGTGAAATTATTGCGTACACAAATTTTCAATTGTCCTATATGGCAAGATGAGCGTTGCTATTTAAGCCAAGATCGCAAGTTCTGCCTATTCGGCACGACATATATATATATATATATATATATATTATATATATATATATATATATATATATATATATATATATATATATATATTATATATATATATATATATATATATATATATATATATATATACATACATACATACATACATAATAAATTAATTTATCTCTATGAGTACTTATTTTTTGTTAAATTCTACATAACTTACTGCATATAACCAGTGTAAAAATTTAAAGGTATGTATAAAATGGAAATAAGTTATCTAGGTTATACCTGCATAAGGTAGTACATATATAGATGCCAATATCACGTGTCCTCGTGACCAATGTAAAAATGTATGCTATGTATCGATTGCCTAAATAAAACCTTATTTGGTTATTTAAACTAATATAAAACTTTACATATTTATATATAGAGCGAGCCATCAAATATATGGTTGGTTGGTTTATTAGGTTAATAGGATGTTGGCTACACAAGGTAATTGAGCTGGATGTTCTGTAGCTCGACTGCTGTCTCACTCAGCTCACACTAGGTACAGGTGTGTAAAGTAGGTACCTGGGTGGTGTCACTGATGTTAGGTACTATAGTGTCACTGATGTTAGGTACTATAGTGTCACTGATGTTAGGTACTATAGTGTCACTGATGTTAGGTACTATAGTGTCACTGATGTCAGGTACTATAGTGTCACTGATGTTAGGTACTATAGTGTCACTGATGTTAGGTACTATAGTGTCACTGATGTTAGGTACTATAGTGTCACTGATGTTAGGTACTATAGTGTCACTGATGTTAGGTACTATAGTGTCACTGATGTTAGGTACTATAGTGTCACTGATGTTAGTACTATAGTGTCACTGATGTTAGGTACTATAGTGTCACTGATGTTAGGTACTATAGTGTCACTGATGTTAGGTACTATAGTGTCACTGATGTTAGGTACTATAGTGTCACTGATGTTAGGTACTATAGTGTCACTGATGTTAGGTACTATAGTGTCACTGATGTTAGGTACTATAGTGTCACTGATGTTAGGTACTATAGTGTCACTGATGTTAGGTACTATAGTGTCACTGATGTCAGGTACTATAGTGTCACTGATGTCAGGTACTATAGTGTCACTGATGTTAGGTACTATAGTGTCACTGATGTTAGGTACTATAGTGTCACTGATGTTAGGTACTATAGTGTCACTGATGTTAGGTACTATAGTGTCACTGATGTTAGGTACTATAGTGTCACTGATGTTAGGTACTATAGTGTCACTGATGTCAGGTACTATAGTGTCACTGATGTCAGGTACTATAGTGTCACTGATGTTAGGTACTATAGTGTCACTGATGTTAGGTACTATAGTGTCACTGATGTTAGGTACTATAGTGTCACTGATGTCAGGTACTATAGTGTCACTGATGTCAGGTACTATAGTGTCACTGATGTCAGGTACTATAGTGTCACTGATGTCAGGTACTATAGTGTCACTGATGTCAGGTACTATAGTGTCACTGATGTCAGGTACTATAGTGTCACTGATGTCAGCTAGGCCTGTATACTTTGTACATGCACCTGTAAAAATAAATATTTTTATTATTATCACTTGTACACCACAAGTGTACAGGTAATGTAAATATATACACACATCACGTGTCGTTTTAAAATCGTTAATTTCCTCATTCAGCATAGACTGAAAAAAAAGTTATATCTAATAAAAAGTTATGATATATTTAACTCTCAATTAGACATGAGAAGGTTAGACGGACTGCACATTCCTAGATTGCAAGGAAGGTGTTTATTTAAACCGATAGTTTGTATCTTGGTATATATATATATTATATACACCGAGAGTAACTTCAACCTTTATTTTTGGAATTAGAGATTCTTGATGAATGGCGACCAGGTGGGATGTAGACTTGATCCTCGTTCAATTGATAAAACATTCAACCTAACAAATTAACCAATGGCGTACCATTCACTAAAACCACATTTTCAAGAATCTCAATTCTTTCACTGGAGAGTTTACCTGGAGGGAGTTCCGGGGGTCAACGCCCCCGCGGCCCGGTCTGTGACCAGGCCTCCTGGTGGATCAGAGCCTGATCAACCAGGCTGTTGCTGCTGGCTGCACGCAAACCAACGTACGAGCCACAGCCCGGCTGATCAGGAACTGACTTTAGGTGCTTGTCCAGTGCCAGCTTGAAGACTGCCAGGGGTCTGTTGGTAATCCCCATTATGTGTGCTGGGAGGCAGTTGAACAGTCTCGGGCCCCTGACACTTATTGTATGGTCTCTTAACGTGCTAGTGACACCCCTGCTTTTCATTGGGGGGATGGTGCATCGTCTGCCAAGTCTTTTGCTTTCGTAGTGAGTGATTTTCGTGTGCAAGTTCAGTACTAGTCCCTCTAGGATTTTCCAGGTGTATATAATCATGTATCTCTCCCTCCTGCGTTCCAGGGAATACAGGTTTAGAAACCTCAAGCGCTCCCAGTAATTGAGGTGTTTTATCTCCGTTAGTGCATATCAGGGAAGATGGAGCCAATTGGAAGAGGCATTCTCAAATTATCACACGGAAACTACAACGCTATTTTCTTTTATATATTTGGTACCTTGGTACCTACACGGCCCATCAGTAATCCCATCATTTCTCTGGATAAGATACAGCAGCGTGAAGGTTTGAAAGTAATTAGAATAAGCGTTTTCAAGTTATCTCATCGAAACCTTGAAGAAAAAATCCTACAACCATTACAAATATTACGTACTGGGGAATACCTAACAATGATAAGACTGCCGTTAACGAATAAGTTACTGAGAACACTCATATTACACTTGCGACATCTATACATTTTCGTTGCCGGTTGGTTCATCCAGTTTTATGCCTAACGACTTCACTAGGGATATTAACCTGTATACGTAACCTGTATACGTCCAGTCAAGGACATTCTAATTACTTTCTTTTTAATATTTTACTAGTCATGATTTGCGTGGTGTCTCCCTGAACCGCCGCGTGTTGAGACATTTCTTTCACCCACCAATAATTTTTTAGTGCACCTCTGTATTCCGCCCTCAGTGCTATCTTTACGTCGTGTTGTGTGCGTATGTGTGTGGGGGTGATATAGGAAGGGTATTGTGGATATAGTTACCACCGCTTTCCTTACCACCGCTATCACTACTGGTTATAATATGGGGTATTGTAGATATATTTACTACGACCATTCCCCAGGCACACAACATCTCTGCTCCCTCTCTAAGGACCCACGGAGAGATGTCCGGTCCCACCACCTTTGAGGTATCACGTTCACTTAGCAGCTTCATCACCTCCTTCCCGGTTATGTGAGTTTCATCCAGCACTCGTTGGTATATCCCTCGTAGGTGTACCTCCCTGTTCTGACTTCCTGGAGTCCACCGCTAATACTACTGTCGATATCACCACCACCAGTATCCTGGTTTGGTTGGTATCGTCCTGAGGATCCGGGATCGATCCTCGGTACAGGTGAAATTTGGGCATGTTTGGTGACACCTACTGTTTACCTGGAGAGAGTTCCGGGGGTCAACGCCCCCGCGGCCCGGTCTGTGACCAGGCCTCCTGGTGGATCAGAGCCTGATCAACCAGGCTGTTGCTGCTGGCTGCACGCAAACCAACGTACGAGCCACAGCCCGGCTGGTCAGGAACCGACTTTAGGTGCTTGTCCAGTGCCAGCTTGAAGACTGCCAGGGGTCTGTTGGTAATCCCCCTTATGTATGCTGGGAGGCAGTTGAACAGTCTCGGGCCCCTGACACTTATTGTATGGTCTCTTAACGTGCTAGTGACACCCCTGCTTTTCATTGGGGGGATGTTGCATCGTCTGCCAAGTCTTTTGCTTTCGTAGTGAGTGATTTTCGTGTGCAAGTTCGGTACTAGTCCTCTAGGATTTTCCAGGTGTATATAATCATGTATCTCTCCCGCCTGCATTCCAGGGAATACAGGTTTAGGAACCTCAAGTGCTCCCAGTAATTGAGATGTTTTATCTCCGTTATGCGTGCCGTGAAGGTTCTCTGTACATTTTCTAGGTCAGCAATTTCACCTGCCTTGAAAGGTGCTGTTAGTGTGCAGCAATATTCCAGCCCAGATAGAACAAGTGACCTGAAGAGTGTCATCATGGGCTTGGCCTCCCTAGTTTTGAAGGTTCTCATTATCCATCCTGTCATTTTTCTAGCAGATGCGATTGATACAATGTTATGGTCCTTGAAGGTGAGATGCTCCGACATGATCACTCCCAGGTCTTTGACGTTGGTGTTTCGCTCTATTTTGTGGCCAGAATTTGTTTTGTACTCTGATGAAGATTTAATTTCCTCGTGTTTACCATATCTGAGTAATTGAAATTTCTCATCGTTGAACTTCATATTGTTTTCTGCAGCCCACTGAAAGATTTGGTTGATGTCCGCCTGGAGCCTTGCAGTGTCTGCAATGGAAGACACTGTCATGTAGATTCTGGTGTCATCTGCAAAGGAAGACACGGTGCTGTGGCTGACATCCTTGTCTATGTTGGATATGAGGATGAGGAACAAGATGGGAGCGAGTACTGTGCCTTGTGGAACAGAGCTTTTCACTGTAGCTGCCTCGGACTTTCCTCTGTTGACGACTACTCTCTGTGTTCTGTTAGTGAGGAAATTATAGATCCATCGACCGACTTTTCCTGTTATTCCTTTAGCACGCATTTTGTGCGCTATTATGCCATGGTCACACTTGTCGAAGGCTTTTGCAAAGTCTGTATATATTACATCTGCATTCTTTTTGTATTCTAGTGCATTTAGGACCTTGTCGTAGTGATCCAATAGTTGAGACAGACAGGAGCAACCTGTTCTAAACCCATGTTGCCCTGGGTTGTGTAACTGATGGGTTTCTAGATGGGTGGTGATCTTGCTTCTTAGGACCCTTTCAAAGATTTTTATGATATGGGATGTTAGTGCTATCGGTCTGTAGTTCTTTGCTGTTGCTTTACTGTCCCCTTTGTGGAGTGGGGCTATGTCTGTTGTTTTTAGTAACTGTGGGACGACCCCCGTGTCCATGCTCCCTCTCCATAGGATGGAAAAGGCTCGTGATGGGGGCTTCTTGCAGTTCTTGATGAACACGGAGTTCCATGAGTCTGGCCCTGGGGCAGAGTGCATGGGCATGTCATTTATCGCCTGTTCAAAGTCATTTGGCGTCAGGATAACATCGGATAGGCTTGTGTTAACCAAATTTTGTGGCTCTCTCATAAAAAAATTCATTTTGATCTTCGACTCTCAGTCTGGTTAGCGGCTTGCTAAAAACTGAGTCATATTGGGACTTGAGTAGCTCACTCATTTCCTTGCTGTCATCTGTGTAGGACCCATCTTGTTTAAGTAGGGGCCCAATACTGGACGTTGTTCTCGACTTTGATTTGGCATAGGAGAAGAAATACTTTGGGTTTCTTTCGATTTCATTCATGGCTTTTAGTTCTTCCCACGATTCCTGACTCCTATAAGATTCCTTTAGCTTAAGTTCGATGCTTGCTATTTCTCTGACCAGTGTCTCCCTACGCATTTCAGATATATTGACCTCTTTTAGCCGCTCTGTTATTCTTTTCCTTCGCCTGTAAAGGGAGCGCCTGTCTCTTTCTATTTTACATCTACTCCTCCTTTTTCTTAGAGGAATAAGCCTTGTGCATACATCGAGTGCCACCAAGTTAATCTGTTCTAGGCATAAGTTGGGGTCTGTGTTGCTTAGTATATCTTCCCAGCTTATATCGGTTAGGACTTGGTTCACTTGGTCCCACTTTATGTTTTTGCTATTGAAGTTGAATTTGGTGAATGCTCCCTCATGACTAGTCTCATTATGTCGGTCTGGGGCTCCACGCATACATGTCTGAACCTCAATTGACATTTCTTATCAGATCATCATTGTTAGTGAAGATGAGGTCTAGTGAATTCTCCAGTCTAGTAGGCTCTATTATTTGCTGGTTTAAATTGAATTTTGTGCAGAGATTTAAAAGCTCGTGTGAGTGTGAGTTTTCATCAGAGCTGCCTACTGGTGTTATTACTGCAACAATATTATTTGCTATATTCCTCCATTTTAGGTGCCTTAAGTTGAAATCCCCCAGGAGCAAGATGTTGGGTGCAGGAGCTGGAAGATTTTCCAGACAGTGGTCAATTTTTAACAGCTGTTCCTGGAATTGCTGGGATGTTGCATCCGGAGGCTTGTAGACTATCACAACGACTAGGTTTTGGTTCTTGACCTTTACTGCTAAAACTTCCACTACATCATTTGAGGCATTAAGCAGTTCTGTGCAAACAAGTGACTCTGCAATGTACAGGCCAACCCCCCCCCCTTTTGCCTGTTCACTCTGTCACATCTGTATAGGTTGTAACCTGGGATCCATATTTCGTTGTCCAAGTGATCCTTTACATGGGTCTCAGTGAAAGCCGTGAACATTGCCTTTGCCTCTGCAAGCAGTCCACGGATGAAAGGTATTTTGTTGTTTGTTGCTGGCTTTAGACCCTGTATATTTGCAAAGAAGAATGTCATCGGACTGGTGGTATTGTTGGTACTGGGGGGGAATTTTTTTTCTGGCATTAGTATCTGTATCTGTTGGTTTGGAGTGGAGGCCATCGACTGTGGTTCCACTCTAGGAATGACTGGATTTGGTGTACGATTTCTGCCATTTCCTGCCAGTTTTTTTTCCTTCCTGGCACTAAAAAACCTCTCCCTCTTGAGTGGCTGTGGCTACCCAGGTTTTCTCATGGCCTGGATGTTTTGTATCTTTTTGTCCCCTTTAGATGGTGTGCCTGGCAATTTAAGTTATAGCATAGTCTTTCCTGTACTGAAGAGGTACACATTTCAGGGTGAAAAAGCTTACAGGAAGGGAGTTTGCATTTTCCTGTTGTCATATGGGCATGGCATTTTCTAGGGTGGTCATAGTTGCACGTCCCGTCTGTTTTTCCAGATTTCCCATGTCTGCAGATACCAAGTGCATAGTATGTGCACAGCCTTAGTTTCCGTTTGCCTTGGGTTTCTGTGACTGTATTCCCTGTTGGTGCATGTTTCCCTGTCTTATTCCTATCCTCCCTAGGACCAACAATGGAGCTCCCCACCAGTTGTTTTTGGTAATATATCCTCACTATTGCTAGTGGAGTCCCTTTGTTTGCTATTTCCTGTGGTATTTCTAGTTTGCAATATTGGTTTTATCTTATCTTTGACTACACTTGTTTCCCCACTATGGCTCCTGTCCCCTATGAGGTCATTTATATGTATTCCTTCCTGCGTATAATTCCCGACTACCTGGACAAAATCTCCAGCTTCATCATTACTGTCTCCCAGGACAGCACCTCCAGCTTCACCATTACTGTCTCCCAGGACAGCACGTCCAGCTTCACCATTACTGTCTCCCAGGACAGCACCTCCAGCTTCACCATTACTGTCTCCCAGGACAGCACCTCCAGCTTCACCATTACTGTCTCCCAGGACAGCACCTCCAGCTTCACCATTACTGTCTCCCAGGGCAGCGCTGTCAGCCCCACATTTACTGACTACCAGGACATCACCTCCAGCCTTACAGTTTCTGACTACATGGCCAGTATCAAGGGCAGTACCATTCAGCCCAGACTTTTTATGTTCCCATCTGTTGTAGAAAGCTTCCAGGTTATCTATGAAAGCAGCTTTGATGTTGTCCTCTTTTAATTATTATTATTATACTCACAGGAGCGCTACACCCGTAGGATTATACAGCACATGTGGGGGGATGGAAGGTATTCAGGCTTAATTCAGGGAACTGGAGCACATATCCAATTCCCTAAATCAAGAGCCCCTCATCAGCATCAAGGAACCTCCCTTGAGGGGTCCTCTTTTAATACCCTTGTGATTTTAGTCCACAGATTTATCTCATTTGGGCATACCCAAAAACACTTCCCTGTTTTAATACTGCTTGTAGCTAGTTCTTGGATATCTGCACAAGGGGCGTGACACCAATTTCCACAAAAATGACAATTTATCCATGTGGAAGCCCGTTTGTTTGATTGACTGCAGACTACACAGGGCTTCATAATGATTTGAATGGTTGATTTACTGTAATTCTACTAGCAACCTCTTGAATATTTTATTAATAACCTCCTTAAATGAAGCTCTAGCTATTTGTATTTCTATTTCTACTTGTATATTGGACAGCTTACCGTGTACGTTCCTGATTTATATTTATTGTTTGTGTTTGATAAGGGCGCCTACAACCCCATCCGTTTACAGTCTGCTTTATTGTCCAACGAAACCGTTTGAAACCAGTCAAGGGTTCGGACCAGTCAAGGGTTCGGACCATCAAGGGTTCGGACCAGTCGAGGGTTCGGACCAGTCGATCTGATCTGATCAGTGGGTCACTTATTTAAAACATACTGGTCGGTGATTTGGGCTAACACATGAAGGATCTACTTGAAATTATCTACCCGAGTAATATGTGATTTGATTGATACAAAAGTATAACTTGCGTGTTGAAGAACCGGTGATTTCTGGCAGCTCCTACAATGACGAAGGGTCGAGCCTCAACCCTTGTTTATCAATCGCTGTATCTAGCTTTTCTAGTTTTTTTTTCGTCTCCACCACAATAAATGCTACATTATCACTATAGTTGACTGGTGGAAATTTTGGAGGAAGGACGCTTTTTCTGTAGTAATAATTGCTTCTCGTTGTGTATATTGCGACCGCTGGTAACTACAGGTTATATGAAAATCACAGTATACGTCTGGTATTTCAAGAAAAAAGAAACTAATGAAAGTCACTCCACTCCACTAAGTACCATTATAATACTGGTTAGTTGCTACTACAACACTGTATTCTGCTATTCACTGGTATCACTAGATTATATGCGAGTACACTAGCAGGCCAGGAAGATTATTAAAACAGCTGACCACTGTGGTAAGTTTCTGGCGACTTCTGGCACCTGCCTCTATAGGCTTATCACTTCATTTACAAATTCACCTGTTTTCAAATGACACTTTAACCTTTATCATCTATATACTAGGGAGCCACTGTAGTATACACTATACACTATGTATACACAATGTTATCAGGGAGACTTTCTTTCCTCTGACAAAGAAAAGTTCTATTATTATTATTTTGCACACGGAACGCAGGCCTAAGATTCCCCTCTGGCAGTAAACTCTGCTAGGTAGTGCACACTAATTCTCCTTTTTTGACTCAGTATATAATGTTTTCCGCCCAAGATCACCTAGCAGAAAATAAGAAAATAAGTACCTGCGGTGTTAGACGACTATTGTGGGTCGCTTCCTGGAGGACAAGGTTAACCTAAATCTCCTGAAATGCTCTGCATAACCAGGGACTTTCTATATATAGTGTGCCAATGATGTCAGCTAGGTCTGTAATAAGTGTGTCATCTACTCGTAGAAATAATAATAATAATTAAATAATAATAATAATAATATAATAATAATTATTATTATTACCACCATTACCCCTTCGTCCACTATCCATACTACCACTACCACCCGTGTACATAACATTGCCATCTGTGTCAATATCACCACCACGACTGTCTCTACCACCAACACCAACAATGTCCACACCTTCATACCACCACCACCAATTTCCATCCATACCTTCATACCACCACTAGTACCACTGTCCATACCTTCATACTACCACTACTACCATTGCCCATACCACTACTGTTGAGGCTTCAACTACCGTTACTATTAAAACCAACAACTTTGATACCACTACAACAACCGACGTCACTTAAGACAACAAGAAAGAGCTCGTGGAAGGTCCTCTCTACCATTACATTCCTCCAGAATAAAAGTTATATCTTGAGATTAGCTACCGGAGCATCGAACCTTCACTAGTCCTTGGAATAAATGACCACACGAGTCCTGCTGGAAGTATTCAAGTGCTAGGTAAAAAAAAACAAAAGTATCTGTGCAGTGTGGTGTGCCTAACAGTGTTAAAAAAATGACGCTATAGTGAACTTGTGCTAGAAAAAACTACTTGACCAACATGTTAATACGACCAGTAGACAGGCGCTGGAACGCTCTGTTTTAACTTCCATATCCATCAATTCCGTATATTTTACAGTCTTGTATATAAATTTTCTGTGGAATGCACTTGTATAAACTTGTTTTAAAGCGATATTTAGAGGAAAAAATATTCAAATTGATAGGTATGTGGGTCAATGTGGGAATGTTCTCAGATTTGCATTCTCTTTAAATGTAATGTATATAAATATATATTATATATATAAATATTATAAAATATATATATAAATATATATATATATAAATATATATAGTTAATATAATATAAATATTGAAATGCTTTGCATACTGCTCTTATGTATTATTTGTATGTATGTTAAATTTATAAAATATAAATATTATAATAATATATATATATATATATATATATATATAATATATATATATATATATATATATATATAATATATATTTATAATATATATATATATATATATATATATATATATATATATATATATATATATATATAATATATAAATATATATATATATATATATATATATATATATATATATATATATATATATATATATATATAATATATATATATATATATAATATATAATATAATATATATATATATATAATAATATATATAATATATATATATATATATATATATATAATATAATATATATAATATATGGGCTGTGCATACGATTGGTAAATACTACAGAAGGAACATCATCCCACAACGCTTTAGTAATGTTATATGAATTAGTCTGACTATACAGAAAAATATAGCCAGGCAGCGGTGTCGTGATACCGTTAAGGCAAAACATAGGTGAAAAGTTCTCTTGTTTACACAGATGAGTTTACAAGGCAAAGTCTGAGCAGTTTTCAGTGTTACGGTAAGGGCAAGAATGTTGGTATAATAATACCATGTATCGAAAATTATATCACAGAAACCGCTAAATTACTGGGAGTTTAATAAGAGCAGTCGTAGAGGTTGTTTGTTCTGTTAACAGAACGCCGAGTGCAGAGGGAGGAAGAACGCCGTCACGCAAGCTGTTTCCTCTGGTGGCGCGACTGCAAGCTGTCGGGCCAGATTTAGTTCAGCGTTGGTGTGTGAATGTGTCTACCCTGGAGGTGTATGAGTATGTCTACTCTGAAGGTGTATGAGCGTGGTGTCTTTCAGTAACAACAAAATGTTTGGATAAACCTACCATAATTACTGAAGCCCTCCAAACTTTCTTCACAAAAGGTATGCACTTCTTTAAATCAATGATGAATTTGCAACTGAATCAGAGGAAACCTGTTTTGTGCGATGGACGTGACAGGTAAACACAGGTAGTTGTTGTAAACCTTGAGAAATGTATAGATCAGGGTAACCAAATGAAAAATATCTACTCGTATTAATACAAGAGCGACACTTCCCCGCACCTTATTTTTTCCGTCATTATTCCTCGTCTTCCCCTCCCCTTTCCCTCAAGTTATATCACAATCAAACCTTCGTCTTAAAGTTAAGCATAATACTTTAACCAGCTGAAGTCTCTATCGTGAAATTACAAACTGTTAAGGAGAGGCAATGTGAAATTTGCCACAAGACGCCTAAGTTCCCACTGAGGTAACTGATGTTCATATGACTGAGAACCTGTTAACCTAAATTTCATGACTGAGGTTTCGTGTGCTTGCACATGAGTGAAGGTTGTAATGAACTGGCGCTACATTAGCAACAAATGTTGTCGGAATTTTGAAAAAACCTGGACTGGCTATTGTGATGACCCTTCCACAACCTTGTTGGCACCTTATTAATTATTATTACCTTCATGGGGTAAACGTTAAACTTGTAGAGGTCGCATAGCCCCTGGGGGAATGGGAGGCAATCAGATTAGATCCAAGGAATTGGATTTTAGGTCCAATTCCTTGGATCAAAAAATCCTCATAGACATCAAGGGACCTCCTTTGAGAGGAGGCGACCTTATTAAGATCCACAAATTTCCCTTGATTTTAACACTTAGTTGACTCAGTGGTAAAGCAAGTGGCTAGTGTGAAACACAGCTCCCACCCACCCCAGTCCAACCCTAGGGCCGACACAGCACCAGACGATGCCATATTGTCTATTCCCACAGGCAGAGACTCGGAGCGGACAAAAAGATAAGGATAAGGGAAACGGATAAAAATGGAGAAATAACTAGAATTTGAGAGAAAATGAGGTAGTATTCTATTCACTCAGTTCCGAAGTATGCTGCCATCACCTGTTCTTTTAACCGTGGAAGAGATGAAAGTAGGTAGTCATTTGAGAAGGGAGAGCCACGGAATTTGGGTTAGACCCGGAAAAACCCAATGAGAAATAACACAGGATAGGTAGAATAAAGTAATGGTCCGGATAAGTACTGGCTCTTAGGGTAGCTTGGCCTGAGAACTGAGCAGTAGGCACCTTATCAAGGGCTTGACTCTCCAGAAGAAAAAAATATAAATAAACACAGTGTGCATTTTAAATACCGACAAATGGACCTTATATACATAACTCAAATGGAAAAGCAAAACATACCCAGATAAAGCAACTTACAATTTAATAAACATACATACAAGAGAATCTGAAATTTTGGCACCAACAAGAGAGAAATTTGCAATCTCGAAACAAAATATTAGAGCACGCTTAACTACCACCACACACAGTTCCCAAGGAACTCCCTTGCCTTAACGTACTGTCTGGGGTTACCTCCCTTGATTCAATGCCTTAATACACTCCTTCAGGCTGCTACTGAGATCTTCCGAACCCCAGATTATAAGCCTGGTCTTATCCTTCAGTTGTCAAGGTCTCTAATAGCTTACTAACACTTCCTCAGTGTGCCCAGGCATCTCTTCAGGGGTGCCTGTCTTTTTTTTTTCTACTGATTCTTAGGCATCTCTACTAATTCTTTAGGCATCTCTGCAAGTGGCCTACGAGGTCACCAGACCTAACTGTTTGTGGCTTCTTTCTTTGGGGGGTACGTGAAGAGCACAGTTTACGTGCCACCACTACCTGCAACTCTGGAGGAGTTGAAAATTTCGATCACTGACCCAGTTCGCATGATAACACCAGATATGCTGCAGAGCGTCTGGACCGAACCGGGCTATCGTATCGATGTTTGCCGAGCAATCGGAGGGGTGCACATTGAGTGCTACCATATACCACATGAAACTGAATGAAATCCTGCATCTGAAGCTACTAACTGTGAAAGATTATTACAATAAAGTTACATGTTATACCTGTCTGAAATCAGGGAGTGTTTATGTGGACACCCTATTATAAAAAACAGAAGTAGATTACAAATGGCAGTTAGAAAACAATGCAAAACAATAAACTATAGATATTTAAAATTTGTGCAGCATATCAGTCATTGATAGATACACAAAGGCACGGTATTGTGCCTTTTGTCCCTCGCAGCCATTGATAGAATCTGCATTCAAGGAGCAACCTTCAGAGAAGATGGTAGACTCGGTATAGCTGGACATTAAAAAAAATGTCAGAATATAGTTACGTATCATCCAATAAAACGCTGGCCAACGTGAGTCTGTAATTCTCAAGAGAGAGGAGCATGGAACCGTTCCATGAAGTGACCACAGGTGAGTCTGGTGTGACCAATGTAAAGTCACGAGAGAAAAATCTTCCACATCTGGAAACGAAGAAGGGGTGAAGGTTCTAAAAGATTTTATTAAACTTACTGGTCACATGTAAAGATCAGTGACCTCGCATGTGCCAAGTCCAGACTGATAAACAATGAAAAAGGAGTAACCTCTCGTGGAAAATTGTTCAGTTCGAATCTGCTCAATGAACAGCTGTCTTTGCAAGATTATTATCTTGAATATTATGTTCACTGAAGATGAAGGAAGTAAGCTGTGAGATTTAAAGAGTCATTTAACCTATGAGATAACTCAGCGCTCTTGGCAATAATAAGGAAGCACGAACATACATGAAAACACTCGAAGTAAAACTAACAAAAATATAACCATACTCAGATTTTGAAATATCCAGCAGTTACAAAACTGTCGAAGAGATGCAAAACCTTACACCTGTGACTAGCTAAGAATACAACTGTAAACAATTAACTTGGTGACTTTGCTAGGAGATCACTGTCGACCATTCACCAGACGAACGTAAGTTTCTCGTCTTTAATGATAGAAAATTTTTGGAGTTCAATCTGACAGCAAATATCATCTGTATATTCTTCAATGTTGGGATACCGTGCGTAGCAGGATGACATCTCTCACGTTGATCGACCAACCGTGATGGGAGTGTCACCCGGAACTTGCAGCTTCGATAGAGCTGAAGACATTTTACGGTAGTGGTGACCGGCAGAAAGACTTCTTCAGACGACACGTGTCGGAGAACGACACATGTTGTCTATTAGTCTATATGCCTAGGTCATATATGTCAACATTATGTGGGTTTCTGCAAAAGATGCTAAAAACCACCACGCTGAGATCATGATCAAAGACAATTTCCGGTCGAGTGACCTTAATGAATGCTTCCACCAGCTACTTGATCTCCACCGAGTGAACCGCAAGTGAAGATCAACGTTGCCGTTGGTGAAGTTCCCAAGCACATAATGGTTAACGTTAAAAGTTATCATCGTCAACGTTGTGTCAAGAGACTTGCATGACATCGCACTAGAGACAAACACCAGTTATGTCCTCATACCCAAAAGTTAGAGTAAGACACATGTGTAACACTGAGAATCAACGACCCCAATGAAAATAAATCACCCTGACTTTTTTGGGGGTTATCCAAGGTAATTTACACAATGTATGATAATCGTACTTATGTGTACCTGTGTCTATATAAACTTACATTTGCCTTCTTTGTCCTTCCCCAAGTTTCATAACTTTGCACTTGGTGGGGCTAAGCTCCAGGAACCATTTGTTGGACCAGGCTTGCAGCCTGTCCAGATCCCTTTGTAGTCGTTCCTGATCCTCGTCCGCTTGTATTCTCACAAGTCTCACGTCGTCTGCAAAAAGAGACACCTCTGACTCGTGCATGGAGCATCCATAACTACTGTATTCACATACGGAGATCGCACAACCAAAAATATATTATATTACCGTAAAGGGGGTAATGTAACCCATTTTTAATCTTCCCAAGATCTTGCTGTAATGATGCTATTTGGCAGATCGTTCCACTCAACAGCTCACTTGCCAAATCAGGCCTTTTCTTTATCCTTTCCAAATCTAAATTTATCCAAGTTTAATCCATTGTTTCGAGTTCTTTCTTGGTTAGATATCCTAAGCACCCTATTTATATCTCATTTATTTCTACCAGTGTTCCACCTGTCAATCTTGATCATGTTTCCCGTCATTGCAGGCTTTTCAAGAGTAGGTTCAGAGCACACAGTCTATCTTGGTAGAAAAGATTCCTTATACCGATTAATTTTGTCAGCTTTCTCTGTAGTTTTCAAACGCCTTATAACCACTATAGTATGGCGACAGACTGGCGTTGATATTTAACCCTTACTAATGATGTATAGAGTGTAGTATATCTGGGACTTCTGTTATTATTATGAACTTCAACACTGCTGTCTTGGTAAAAAAAAATCCTTA
This sequence comes from Cherax quadricarinatus, assembly GCF_026875155.1. Classification (NCBI taxonomy): domain Eukaryota; kingdom Metazoa; phylum Arthropoda; class Malacostraca; order Decapoda; family Parastacidae; genus Cherax; species Cherax quadricarinatus. Next base: position 10,191,624 of record NC_069490.1, read on the forward strand.
ATTGGATTTTTCAGGCTCATTTCACATCCAGTATGGATCAGCGGTTCATTCGTTACACTGACTACATGTAAATGTCAGTTATTTTAAATTCCTCCGAAAAAACGACTGTAACTTTCAGACACACACCATCATCTATACATTAATCTTTTATTAATGAAATATTTTGTTCACTGGGAGCCTTCTCAATACAATGGAATAACAAAACTCCCAGTGAACAAAACATTTCTTTCATTTCTGAGCATGTCTTACACACTTAGGTAATAAAAAGACATTACAGCACAATGGAAGCTTTGTAAAGACGTTTTGCTTTCTAAAGACTGTAGATAGTAAGCATAAGCAAGAGAATGTGAAGACGTATGAACTGTGATGTTAGGTTAGGTCAAGAGTGCAGTGTGTTCTGAGGAGCATGTGAGTCAATGATCTCGCTAACTATGAATTACTTTAGTTCTGGGTGATGGTTTCTGTATAAATTGTGTAGAAACACGGCAAGCTGAAAAATGGGACTACAGCATTCGGGTATCTTTATTCTCGAAACGTTTCGCCAGTCAGTGCACTAAACCTTGCAAGTGTAATGATGTACAGAGTTGTGCAATACAGATATACTTTCTCGGATCGCACAGCGACCTAAATAAATCTAGTCTATTTAGTTCTCACAGGAAGATTTCACACTGGGACGTTTGTAAACAACGAACAACATCCAAACTTGTCCAGTGAGTCGACGCTCCTAATCCTAGACAGGTTATCGCCGGAGAGGTGTACTACTAATGGTGCCTAGTAAGTTAGAATGGGGCTTCGTCAGTACCCTCGTCAATTTGCGAGGAGCAATGCCTAAACCCTAGGTAACTGACTTGAGGGGTACCCCCCAGGTTTGTGGATTTTAGGGAATTTATATATACTTGGCCATCCCGGGTTTGAAGGTACAAGGTAAATTAGCTTCCTTCCCTACTCAGAACCTTTAAGGATACTTCTAGATTTCGGAAAAAGAAGTGAGCTGGTTGTATGCATGTACAGAGAAAGCGTATGCATTTGCATTATGAATGAGATCCATTATTTTGATGTAGCTGTCAGTACCCTTGTCAGCGCTGATGATACTGTGATTATCCTCCTCTGTCGTAACACTGACGTGAAAATGTCGGGAGATGATGCGAGGTGGGATCCACTAAGACTGCGGTAAAGAGACTCTTGACATAGTACCTTTTTAATTAAGTTAGTCTTAAGAATGATAATTCCTTGTGGTAAACATCCAGGTATGTTACCTTACACTTGTCTCCTGGGAACCAGAATCAAAGGACCTCAATGGAAATAAGCCATGCATAGTGGTTTGCTTGAGTTACTATTTTTTTTAACTTTCTAGGTTAATAAAACTACGGATAAATGATTCGATACAATCTGCAGTAGAGGATGGTGCGAGCAGAGGTGAGTGTGTGGCGGCGCGGTGCGTGGACCTGTGTTGCTGCCTCCCTGCTGCTGCTCACCTATACTAACACATTCAAGCCTCTCTTACACACACCACCTCGGGAGACACACAACCTCAGTTTCCTTGTAAGTCTGTCGTCACCTGAAGGTTCACTAATTACAGTTATGTAGTCTTAGATTACTCTTTAAGGAAAGGGAGGGCTTGATGCCGGTGACGGGCACTTGATCCAAGGAAAAGAAGTTATCCTCTCGTTCCTTTGATTAAATTTAATTATCTCCTATTCCCCAAGTGCTGTATGACCCCTACTGGTTTAGCGCTTCCTCATGAATATAATATTCTTAGGTTAGATTAATAAAGCTATTTTATATTATGTAAATTTTAGAAATGTTAGATTAGATTGTTATGTTAGGCTACCAAAACCTTTATTATAACAACGTATTGCTTTAGGCAGTGAAGCTAAAACTGAGGTGGATTTATATATATATATATTATATATATATATATATATATATATATATATATATATATATATATATATTATATATATATATATATATACATGCAAAACAACCACTGTGAAAGAATAGAGAAATTCCAAGCGCTTTCGTGACTACTCACATTTCGTGAGTAGTCACGAAAGCGCTTGGAATTTCTCTATTCTTTCACAGTGGTTGTTTTGCATATTCTGATATCACCTGTTTACTGTGATCTTTCTTACTATATATATATATATATATATATATATATATATATATATATATATATATATATATATATATATATATAATATATATATATAGTTCAGTGTAAAGCCACTAATATAAAGTCAGTATCCACAATACATCTAACATCTCAGCTGGAGTCTACACCATCACTGAACAAGGTGTAGTAAAGGTGTGAAGCAGCCCTACACCTCAAGACACCATTCCTGGTTGAAGATTGAGACACTCATGCAACATATAGGAATCTTTATTAAGGAAACATTTCGCCACACAGTAGCTTCATTAGTCCAATACAGAGTTGAAATGGGTTAAGAGAGTAGGAGTGTGAGGTAATCAGTCCCTCAGCTTGGAATCGATGTGTTCAGTTCTTCATTTTGTAGAAAATGCAGCATATGGCCGGAGAAGTTGCTTATATACTGTAGCAGGATGAGGTGGGATCATAGTGGAACCATCCACTAGTCTAAGTAGGTCTTCGTCCAAAGGTTGGACAAGCATTGAAAAATTTCTTGTATCAAGATCCCATGATGTTGCAGTGTCTGACAGTTGTGATAAATGGATTTGAAACCCTTTAATCTTCAACTTGTCGGTTTTCCAAACCATTTATCACATCATTCCTAGACCATAATACTATATATATGCGTATGGAACACACCTCAACAAATCGTGTCATACAATGACCACAACTTGTAATCTGGGACAGTCCAATTTATAATATGTGAGAATAAAAGGGTCAGGAGGAAATATACGGAAGATGCCTACTGAACAGTTATAATACTATAGAGCAAAGCTAAGACACAGTCATACTCGTAAAACCTCTTGTCCAAAATTTCCGACACCTACCAGCGTGTAACCTGATGCAGAAGCACAAGTCTCATAACACAGGCTCTAACCTCACTCTTAACCTCACAGGACGTGAGGTTAACTTGATAAACCTTCCCTTCCTAAATATTGGTATAATAAAAGTTTACGGTGTTTAGAGTCCTGTTTATGCATTTGTCGGTTGTGTAATTATTGACCATACCATCGCCAGATGTACAATCATGTCTTATGAATTGTAGATATGTGTATCGTATATTACAGGAGTCACATCTGCCGTGGTGGGACGGTGGACACTGCAGATGTGATGGGCAGGTGTGTGTCGCTGAGGCCACCACAGAAGTGTCCATTAAGGGTGCGGGTGGCACGTGTGGGCGACGGTCGTGGGCGGCGGGTGACAAGCAGCGGGTGGTGTCCCTCTCCCTATACGGTGACAACCCAGACTACTGGCTGGGACTCAAGGAGATTCTGCATCAGGTGAAACACAATCCTAAGCTCGTAAAATTCTGTTTTGAAATATCCTTAGTTTTGTTACTTTTGGACAAAACCGGATACGTCAACAGTGTGCTGCTTCCCTCAGGTTTTCGTTTATTTCTCTTTCTCTCTCTCTCCCATACACACAGACACACAGCCACACACACACACACACACACACACACACACACACACACACACACACACACACACACACACACACACACACACACACATTGAGGTATATGTGGAGGCAAAAAATGTTATCTATGGAGGCAAAGAAGGGAATGTATGAAAGTATAGTAGTACCAACACTCTTACATGGGTGTGAAGATTGGGTTGTAAATGCTGCAGCGAGGAGGCGGTTGGAGGCAGTGGAGATGTCCTGTCTAAGGGCAATGTGTGGTGTAAATATTATGCAGAAAATTCGGAGTGTGGAAATTAGGAGAAGGTGTGGAGTTAATAAAAGTATTAGTCAGAGGGCTGAAGGGGGTTTGTTGAGGTGGTTTGGTCATTTAGAGAGAATGGATCAAAGTAGAATGACATGGAGAGCGTATAAATCTGTAGGGTAAGGAAGGCGGGGTAGGGGTCGTCCTCGAAAAGGTTGGAGGGAGGGGGTAAAGGAGGTGTTGTGGGCGAGGGGTCTGGACTTCCAGCAAGCGTGCGTGAGCGTGTTAGATAGGAATGAATGGAGACAAATGGTATTTGGGACCTGACGAGCTGTTGGAGTGTGAGCAGGGTAATATTTAGTGAAGGGATTCAGGGAAACCGGTTATTTTATATAACCAGACTTGAGTCCTGGAAATGGGAAGTACAATGCCTGCACTCTAAAGGAGGGGTTTGGGATATTGGCAGTTAGGAGGGATATATTGTGTATTTGTATACGTATATACTTCTAAACTGTTGCATTCTGGGCACCTCTGCAAAAACAGTGATTATGTGTGAGTGAGGTGAAAGTGTTGAATGATGATGAAAATATTTTCTTTTTGGGGATTTTCTTTCTTTTTGGGTCAACATGCCTCGGTGGGAGACGGCCGACTTGTTGAATTATATATATATATATATATATATATATATATATATATAATATATAATATATATATATTTTTAATATATATATATATATATATAATAGGGAGGTACCCCCTTTATAACTGTCCTAGGGCCCCTCATCTCAGAGAAAAGAATAAACTTGCTTCAGGGAAAACTCAAGGTTCTCCTGAACCATATATATATATATATATATATATATATAATATATATATATATATATATTATATATATTAATTATATATATATATTTACTGGAGTTTACCTGGAGAGAGTTTCGGGGGTCAACGCCCCCGGGGCCCGGTCTGTGACCAGGCCCTCCTGGGGATCGCGCCTGATCAACCAGGCTGTTGCTGCTGGCTGCACGCAAACCAACGTACGAGCCACAGCCCGGCTGATCGGGAAAATGACTTTAGGTGCTTGTCCAGTGCAGCTTGAAGACTGCCAGGGGTCTGTTGGTAATCCCCCTTATGTGTGCTGGGAGGCAGTTGAACAGTCTCGGCCCCTGACACTTATTGTATGGTCTCTTAACGTGCTAGTGACACCCTGCTTTTCATTGGGGGATGGTGCATCGTCTGCCAAGTCTTTTGCTTTCGTAGTGAGTGATTTTCGTGTGCAAGTTCGGTACTAGTCCCTCTAGGATTTTCCAGGTGTATATAATCATGTATCTCTCCCTCCTGCGTTCCAGGGAATACAGGTTTAGAAACCTCAAGCGCTCCCAGTAATTGAGGTGTTTTATCTCCGTTATGCGCGCCGCCGTGAAAGTTCTCTGTACATTTTCTAGGTCGGCAATTTCACTGCCTTGAAAGGTGCTGTTAGAGTGCAGCAATATTCCAGCTAGATAGAACAAGTGACTGAAGAGTGTCATCATGGGCTTGGCCTCCCTAGTTTTGAAGGTTCTCATTATCCATCCTGTCATTTTTCTAGCAGATGCGATTGATACAATGTTATGGTCCTTGAAGGTGAGATCCTCCGACATAATCACTCCCAGGTCTTTGACGTTGGTGTTTCGCTCTATTTTGTGGCCAGAATTTGTTTTGTACTCTGATGAAGATTTAATTTCCTCATGTTTACATATCTTGAGTAATTGAAATTTCCATCGTTGAACTTCATATTGTTTTCTGCAGCCCACTGAAAGATTTGGTTGATGTCCGGCCTGGAGCCTGCAGTGTCTGCAATGGAAGACACTGTCATGCAGATTCGGGTGTCATCTGCAAGGAAGACACGGTGCTGTGGCTGACATCCTTGTCTTATGTCGGATATGAGGATGAGGAACAAGATGGGAGCTAGTACTGTGCCTTGTGGAACAGAGCTTTTCACCGTAGCTGCCTCGGACTTTACTCTGTTGACGACTACTCTCTGTGTTCTGTTAGTGAGAAATTATGATCCATCGACCGACTTTCCTGTTATTCCTTTAGCGCGCATATTTTTGCGCTATTACGCCAATGGGTCACACTTGTCGAAGGCTTTTGCAAAGTCTTTTATATATTACATCTGCATTCTTTTTGTCTTCTAGTGCATTTAGGACCTTGTCGTAGTGATCCAGTAGTTGAGACAGACAGGAGCGACCTGTTCTAAACCCATGTTGCCCTGGGTTGTGTAACTGATGGGTTTCTAGATGGGTGGTGATCTTGCTTCTTAGGACCCTTTCAAAGATTTTTATGATATGGGATGTTAGTGCTATTGGTCTGTAGTTCTTTGCTGTTGCTTTACTGCCCCCTTTGTGGAGTGGGGCTATGTCTGTTGTTTTTAGTAACTGAGGGACGACCCCCGTGTCCATGCTCCCTCTCCATAGGATGGAAAAGGCTCGTGATAGGGGCTTCTTGCAGTTCTTGATGAACACAGAGTTCCATGAGTCTGGCCTGGGGCAGAGTGCATGGGCATGTCATTTATCGCCTGTTCGAAGTCATTTGGCGTCAGGATAACATCGGATAGGCTTGTGTTAATCAAATTTTGTGGCTCTCTCATTTAAAAAATTCATTTTGATCTTCGACTCTCAGTCTGGTTAGCGGCCTTTGCTAAAAACTGAGTCATATTGGGACTTGAGTAGCTCACTCATTTCCTTGCTGTCATCTGTGTAGGACCATCTTTTTAAGTTAGGGGCCCAATACTGGGCGTTGTTCTCGATTTTGATTTGGCATAGGAGAAGAAATACTTTGGGTTTCTTTCGATTTCATTTATAGCTTTTAGTTCTTCCCGCGATTCCTGACTCCTAAAGGATTCTTTTAGCTTAAGTTCGATGCTTGCTATTTCTCTGACCAGTGTCTCCCTGCGCATTTCAGATATATTGACCTCTTTTAGCCGCTCTGTTATTCTTTTCCGTCGCCTGTAAAGGGAGCGCCTGTCTTCTTTTCTATTTTACATCTACTCCTCCTTTTTCTTAGAAAAATAAGCCTTGTGAAAACATCGAGTGCCACCGAGTTAATTGTTCTAGGCATAAGTTTGGGTCTGTGTTGCTTAGTAAATTTATTTATATATTAATAAATATATATATATAATATATTATAATTATAATATAGGGGGTACCCCTTTATAACTGTCCTAGGGCCTATCCTAGGAAAAGAAAAAACTTGCCAGGGAAAACTCAAGGTTCTCCCAAACCATATTATTTATAATATAATATTTTATTTTTTTTAATTATAAATTATAATAATATATTAAATTAAATATAAATATATATATATATATGCACAACGGGGAAATACCCCAAACAGGGAATACAGTACAAAAAACCCAAGGCAAACGGAAAACCTAGCCTGGCACTACTATGCCTGGGTATCTGCGGGCATGGGAAATCGGAAAACAGATGGGACGTGCAACTTGCCCCTGGGAAAATCCCATGCCTATGACCAAAAAAAAAGAAAACCCCCTTTCCTGTAAGCTTTTTCCCCGGAACTGGTACCTTCAGTCGGGAAAAAGACTGTGCTAAAACTTAAATTGCCGGCATACCATCTAAAGGGGACAAAAAGATACAAAACACCCCGGCCAGGGGGAAAACCTGGGTAGCCACAGCCACTAAGAGGGAGAGGTTTTTTTGTCCCAAATGAAGGAAAAAAAACTGGCAGGAAAATGGCAGAAATCGAAACCCCAAAATCCAGTCATTCCTGGGTGGAAACCACAGCGTGCCTCCACTCCAAACCACAGATACAGAACAAATGCCGGAAAAAAAATCCCCCCCCCATACCAACAATACCACCAGTCCGAAAACTTCTTCTTTGCAAATAAAGGGTCTAAACCGCAACAACAACAAATTCCTTTTCATCCGGGGGATGTTCCCAGAGGAAAAAGGCAATGTTCGCGGTTTATTGGACCCCACATAAAGGATCATTTGGGGACAACAAAAATATGGTCCCAGGTTTAACCTATACAGAGTGACAGAGTAAACAGGAAAAAAGGAAAGGGGGTTGGGGCCTGTACATTGCAGAGTATTGTTTGCACGAATCTAAATGCCTCAAATGATGTATGGAAGTTTTTAGCAGTAAAGGGTTTCGAGAACCAAAACCCCTAGTCTTTTGTGATAGTCTACAAGCCTCCGGTGCAAATCCCACAATTCCGGGAAAACAGTTTAAAATTGCCCATGTCTGGAAAACCCCCCACCTCCTGCCCCCAAACATCTTGCTCCTGGGGGATTTCAACTTAAGGCACCTAAAATGGGGAATATAGCAAATAATATTGTTGCAGTAAAAACACCAGGAGGCAGCTCTGATGAAAACTCACACTCACGCGAGTTTTTTAAATCTCTGCACAAAATTCAATTTAAACCAGCAAATAATAGAGCCTACTAGACTGGAGAATACACTAGAACCTCATCTTCACTAACAAGATGATCTGATAAGAAATATCCCCATATAAAAAAACAATATACTCAGATCACAACATAATTGAGGTTCAGTTCATGTATGCGCGGAGCCCAGACCGCCTTTATGAGATTGGGTCACGAGGGAGCATTCCCCAAAATTCAACTTCAATAACAAAAACATAAAGTGGGACCAAGTAAACCAAGTCCTAACCGATATAAGCTGGGAAGATATACTAAGCAACACAGACCCCAACTTATGCTAAAAACAGATTAACTCGTGGCACTCGATGTATGCACAAGGCTTATTCCTCTAAGAAAAAGGAGGAGTAGATGTAAAACAGAAAGAGACAGGCGCTCCCTTTACAGGCGAGGGAAAAAAAGAATAACAGAGCGGCTTAAAAGAGGTCAATATATCTGAAATGCGTGGGGAAAGACACTGGTCAGAGAAATAGCAAGCATCGAACTTAAGCTAAAAGAATCCTTTAGGAGTCAGGAATCGCGGGAAGAACTAAAAGCCATAAATGAAATCAAAAGAAACCCAAAGTATTCTTCCTATGCCAAATCAAAATCGAGAAAAAACGCCAGTATTGGGCCCCTACTTAAACAAGATGGGTCCTACACAGTTTGACAGCAAGGAAATGAGTGAGCTACTCAAGTCCCAATATGACTCAGTTTTTAGCAAGCCGCTAACCAGACTGAGAGTCGAAGATCAAAATGAATTTTTTTTGAGAGAAGCCACAAAATTTGATTAACAAAGCCTATCCGATGTTATCCTGACGCCAAATGACTTCGAACAGGCGATAAATGACATGCCCATGCACTCTGCCCCAGGGCAGACTCATGGAACTCTGTGTTCATCAAGAACTGCAAGAAGCCCCTATCACGAGCCTTTTCCTCCTATGGAGAGGGAGCATGGACACGGGGGTCGTCCCACAGTTACAAAAAAAACAGACAAGCCCACTCCACAAAGGGAGCAGTAAAGCAACAGCAAAGAACTACAGACCAATAGCACTAACATCCCATATCATAAAAATCTTTGAAAGGGTCCTAAGAGCAAGATCACCACGCATCTAGAAACCCCTCAGTTACACAACCCAGGGCAACATGGGTTTAGAACAGGTCGCTCCCGTCTGTCTCAACTATTGGACCACTACGACAAGGTCCTAAATGCACTAGAAGACAAAAAGAATGCAGATTTTAATATATACAGACTTTGCAAAAGCCTTCGACAAGTGTGACCATGGCGTAATAGCGCACAAAATGCGTGCTAAAGGAATAACAGGAAAAAGTCGGTCGATGGATCTATAATTTCCTCACTAACAGAACACAGAGAGTAGTCGTAACAGAGTAAAGTCCGAGGCAGCTTACGGTGAAAAGCTTGTTCCACAAGGCACAGTACTCGCTCCCATCTTGTTCCTCATCCTTATATCCGACATAGAAAAGGGGATTGTCAGCCACAGCACCGTGTCTTCCTTTGCAGATGACACCGAATCTGCTTTGACAGTGTCTTCCATTGCAGACACTGCAAAGCTCCAGGCAGACAATAAAACCAAATCTTTCAGTGGGCTGCAGAAAACAATATGAAGTTCAACGATGAGAAATTTCAATTACTCAGATATGGTAAAACATGAGGAAATTAAATCTTCATCAGAGTACAAAACAAATTTGGCCACAAAATAGAGCGAAACACCAACGTCAAAGACCTGGGAGTGATCAGTCGGAGGATCTCACCTTCAAGGACCATAACATTGTATCAATCGCATCTGCTAGAAAAATGACAGGATGGATAATGAGAAAACCCTTTAAAAAATAGGGAGGCCAAGCCATGATGACACTCTTTAGGTCACTTGTTTATCTAGGCTGGAAATTGCTGCACACTAACAGCACCTTTCAAGGCAGGTGAAATTGCCGACCTAGAAAATGTACAGAGAACTTTCACGGCGCGCATAACGGAGATAAAGCACCTCAATTATTGGGAGCGCTTGAGGTTCCTAAACCTGTATTCCCTGGAACGCAGGAGGGAAAGATACATGATTATATACACCTGGAAAATCCTAGAGGGACTAGTACCGAACTTGCACACGAAAATCACTCACTACGAAAGCAAAAGACTTGGCAGACGATGCACATCCCCCCAATGAAAAGCAGGGGTGTCACTAGCACGTTAAGAGACCATACAATAAGTGTCAGGGGCCCGAGACTGTTCAACTGCCTCCCAGCACACATAAGGGGGATTACCAACAGACCCTGGCAGTCTTCAAGCTGGCACTGGACAAGCACCTAAAGTCAGTTCCGGATCAGCCGGGCTGTGCTGTACGTTGGTTTGCGTGCAGCCAGCAGCAACAGCCTGGTTGATCAGGCTCTGATCCACCAGGAGGCCTGGTCTCAGACCGGGCCGCGGGGCGTTGACCCCCGGAACTCTCTCCAGGTAAACTCCAGGTATATATATATATATATATATATATATATATATATATATATATATATATGGTTCAGGGAGAACCTTGAGTTTTCCCTGAAGCAAGTTTATTCTTTTTCTCTGAGGATGAGGGTCCCTAGGACAGTTATAAAGGTGGTAACTCCCTATATTATATATATATATATATATATATATATATATATATATATATATATATATATATATATATATATATATATGAGAAGGCTACAGCGAAAAGCTCTGTTCCACAAGGTACAGTACTCTCCCCCATCCTTTTCCACATCCTCATCATATCTGACATGGAGATGTAAGCCACAACACCGTGTCCTCCTTTGCTGACGCTACCAGAATTTGCATGACAGTGTCCTCCATCGAGGACACTATAAATCTCCAAGTGGACATTAACCAAGTCATTAAATGGGTGTCAGAAAACAATATTAAGTTCAATGAAGACAAATTTCAGTAATCAGCTATGGAAAACTCGAGGATATAAAAACTGTATCGTAGTATAAAACAAATTCCAAACACACAATAGAGCGAAAAACTAATGTGAAGGACCCAGGAGTGGTAATGTCAGAAGCTCTCACTTTCAAAGATCACAACAATGTATCTACAACATCTGCTAGGAGAATGATAGGATGGATAATGAGAACATTCAGACCTAGGGATGCCGAGCCAGTGATGATTATCTTCAAATCGCTTGCTCTTTCTAGGCTGGAATATTGCTGAACACTGACGGCCCCTTTCAAGGCAGGTGAAATTGCAGACCTGCAGAATGTACAGATAACTTTCAATACATATATAAGCACCATAAAGCACCTAAATTACTGGGAACGGTTGAAGGCCCTTGACCTGTACTCCTTGGAACGCAGGCGAGATACATGATAATATACACCTAGAAAATCCTAGAGGGAGTAGTCCCAAATCTAGACACGGAAATCACTCCCTACGAAAGCAAAAGACTCGGCAGACGGTGCAACATCCCCCCAATGAAAAACAAGAGGTGCCATGAATACGGTAAGAGACAACACAGTAAATGTCAGGGGCCCAATGCCTCCCAGGATACATAAAGATTACCAATAGGCCCCTGACTGTCTTCAAGAGGGAGCCGGACAGACACCTAGAGTCAGTACCTGACCAGCCGGGCTGAGGTTTGTACGTTGGTTTGCGTGCGGCCGTCAGTAACGCCTGGTTGACCAGGCCCTAATCCACCGCAAGACCTGCTCATGAACGGGGCCACGGGGTCATTGACCCTCGGAATACCTTCCAGGTAAACATATATACATACATTATACAATATGAATTTGCATACAATTAGGCTGCTAATAAGTACTGACAAATTTCTAGGTAAGATAGTCCAATACCATACAAGACATTAAAATATATTTGAATCACATTTTATTAATATATACTATTGGGCCAAATAGTAGGGGACTAAGGTAATATAATCTTTCCAACCATACAACCAGACAGTCACAAATAAAATATATATTTTTGGTAAGAATCTACTGTAGTTTTATTAATATTTTTATTACTATTATTTTTATTCATGGGAGCTCCTAAGCCCATACAGTGACTGGGGACTGAAAGGTAATCATATTTCTTTCAAGGAGTCAACCTAAATTTAGTTAATACTACTTAACACATGAACTATTATTTTCAAGATGTTGTTAGCACATACTCGATAGGTTATGGAAATATTAATTTTACATACGTCACTGTCTGAAAACTAAATTGTTGCTTTAATATGCCACGTATTGCTAACTCACAATAAAATGCACCCGAGTTGACCTGGCGAGGCTGGTCGTATGGCTCGTATCCTGGGAAAGGATCTAAAATGGATTCCAACGGAAATAAGCTACAATGTTTGCCTTTCTTATTCGCCCTTCGGGATTATTAATCCGAATCCGAAATGCTCCGGCATGACAGGGGTTTTCTTTGTACCAATCAAGTTATGAAATGTAAAAACACATGGCAACCTTTGCAAAGAAATAAACTTTTGTGTGTTTGTAATAAAGTGTTCTATTATGTACAGGTGGGCGTCATGTACCCCGGGTGGATGGTGCGCCTCTACACCGTGCCTCACGCCCACGCCACCCACCTCTGCCCACTCCTGAATCTCTACACCAACTTCTATGTTTGCGACATCACGAACCTTCCGCCACCACTGGGCAACATATCACATGTTCATCCCATGATGTGGCGCATCGCACCCCTGGGAGACCCACAAGTGACGGCGCTCATGGTCAGGGACTCAGACTCACAGGTGTTGTCTCATTTCTTGTTTTTGTATTCGTCAGGAAGAATAACCTAACACTATCCATCATAATATGTGCCATGTTAAGCATATTTATGGAGAAAGTAACAAGGTCATTAGAGTTAAATATGTTACGCTCTTGCCTCACACCGAGTGTCCGTGGTTCAATACCCAGCATGGGTAAAAATGTTAGGCATGTTTCCGTACACCTGTTGTCCCTGCTCACCTAGCAGTAACCACGGTAGGCACTTGGGTGTTAGTCGACTGGTGTCGGTGGCATCCTGAGAGTCAGATTGAAGGACCACAATGGAAATAAGGCCAACAGCCCTCGATGACGCACTGACTTTCTTGGATTATCCTGGGTGGCTGACACTTCGGGTTAAAAATCCGAACAATTCTTATCTTATCTTAACTAAGGCTAGGTTATAAGTATCTCTGGTAGTATGGTTTATGTATAGACGCCAATAACAACAAATGCAAAGTGTGTGAACAGAGACAGTGCCGTACACTGGAACACTATATCCATGCAAACTACCAGATATAAGTCACCCGTTTACATTACATTGAATTATTGACGGGTAATTCTACTTGAATATTGGTTAATCTAACCTAATAAAAAATATTAAATTCCCTTAATGAGTTCTGTCGAGGAGAAAAGAATGCATGACAATTCAGTTACAAATGAAAAAAAAAAAAAAAAAAACTGCGACTCCACTACTGTTACGGTCAGCCAGGAACTGAGGCCACGTTGTTCTTGGCGCCACTGTGACTAGGCCTCCCTCTCACCTCACCTATTATATATTTTTTACATATTGTGTTGTATATAAAAATAATTTTTCCCACCAAGGAAGGGTGATTCAACGAAGGAAGTACATTCAACACTGCTCATTCAATAGCTGTTTTGCGAGAAGTGCCCTGACATCATGATTCACATGACCCTCTGTACCACAACATGACAACACATTCTTCAGCATACATTATTATCATGGGAAAAGTGGTCAACTTATAAAGATCATACAAGGTATATTTCCGCCTCCTGTGGTTTAATTCAACATAGACACACGGCCAGAGGCCAGGAGCTATGAATCGATCCCTGCAACCACAAATAGGTGAGTACACAGGGAAAAATGATTAGCAAATACCACTAGGTGTAGGAGTGCAAATGTGGTTAATGTAAGACGGACTGTTTTTATCACTTAACATGACAGAAAAAATCTGGCGATATGGTTAATGTGATTTATCTTAGGTGAGTGAACGAGAGCGGGCGGCCGTGAAGGCGTGGCTGGAGTCAGGTAAACATTTCCATGTAATGAGGGACCATCCAAGTCACGATGTACACATTCTGGGAGGCATGTGGGGTGCTCGCTGGGACCAACGTCTTCAATACCAACGTGAGAACGCCCTCTTGCTCTCCTCTATCAGGAATGAGATGCTCGAGGATGCTCAAGGAATGACCAAGTACGGGGAAGATCAGCAAATCTTAACTGTAAGTAATCAATGCAAATGAAATCAGAGACTATAAAACAGATTAATATAAATAAAATCATGTAAGAGGGAGGACTGATCCTAGATAACCACCTGTCGGTGTTACTCTTGGATCACCACCGCTAAGTATTGTATATTTCGACCCTACATTTACCTTTCATTGTCTTTATGTGAGTTCGTTTGTGTGTATGGGATACTGCATAACGTACATACGTATAGTTGCTGTTTAGTGATTTTAAGCTTTACATTTTGTATAATTATTTATTAATAGAAAACCATCATATATGTTCCCAATTAAAATCCAAACGATGAGGACCCCACTGGAAAAAAAATAGGTTAAATGTATATAATTTATCAACAATGTCTATAATCAATATGCTTATTATAACCACTGCACAAAAAATGTTATATAATCTGTAACACTATTTGTAGTTTACCTGAATAACACTATCTTATTCGATTAAAGCCGCGGGGGCGTTGACCCCCGAAACCCTCTCCAGGTATACTGATAGAGGTCTTTTTTGTGTATATATCATATCCTTTTCGTTGTTAATTTTTGTATGAGTGTGTAACAAAGAGGGTTGTTCAGAAGAGGTTGTGGCCACTGATGGTGGGTCGGGTGTTGGCCCATGATAGTTACTGCTGCCTGCTTTTCCGAGGGACGACACCCTGGCCAACACAGAGGATAGATGGCTACTTCGTGGGATCCCCCAGGTAGGTGGTATCTTTCTGAGGTAACAAGATTATTATTATAATCAAAACTAAGCGCTAAATCCACCAGCGTCATACAGCACTGAGATAACAAAAGAATGCCTCTTGGAAATAAGTCACTCTGTCTGACTTTTTTGGGTTATCCCAGGTTCTCTACACATATGCTGCTATGTATGATAATTCTATGTAACTGTATTTGTGTATACCTGAATAAACTTACTTACTTACTTACTTACTTAGCATGAAAGCTGATGTTTTTTACCGGAAGGTTTAAATTAGATTCGGGCTGTGAACGTTTTAATTTTACATTTTTTACTGAAGGGATTGAGATAACAACTTCAATATGACGACTTGTATCTTGTATCTTGTTCAGACCAGAGCTTTGGTGAGATGGGGAAGGAAGAAGGATGGGTAAGGATGGAAATATTGGAAAAGGGTGGGAGGGGGTGAGAGGTAGGATATAAAGGTAAGTGGCCCAACCACTTTGGTGCAATTTAAAAAGTGTACGTGAAATGATAATATATTTATTTAAGGGGTATAAGACTAACCCATCAGAGTCACATAGATATAACAGATATATAAGTACATGACTCTGAATTGGTAGTAATTATACAGGTTGCAATTGCTTTTTTTTTTTTTTTTTTTTTTTTTTTTTTTTTTTTTGACGACGACGACTTGTGAATACCTCTTCTGATTCGCTTCAAATATTTATTGCTAATATTTAACTCCACTATTACAGTCGTGTGCACTGAGGTACACAGGATAATTTTGCTATTGCTCCGACTTACAAGAAAACAATATAAAATACAAAGATACAATAGAAACATTATATGTAATCATAGAATATGTATAAAAACTACAATTACATATACCACAACCAACAGAGCAATTGCCTTTATTGCAATTATTACTACTACTACTACTACTACTAATATTATCAGTGTCAGTAATTTCAGATACTACTATAATTATTTCCAATATTACTGATAAAAACATTTGCAATACCATTACTGTAACTATTGCTATAACTACCAATGTTGCTACTTCAACCACTGGTGATAAAATCACCATCATTATCGCTGATAATCGCGATACAAACACGATATTCTCCCAGCCGATCTACACAACAAGTAAAAACGCTAATATAAATATTTTTCAATTGCTTTCAGTTTTCGGAAGGAATATAAAAATCAGACGGTGCCCAAACCATGTCCAGTGAGATGTCGTCCCAAACAACACAGGGATTGGATTTACTGTTGAGTGTCTAGCAGTCTACACACGCTGTCTATATCCATATCCATTATTATTATTATTATAAAAAAGAAGTGCTAAACCTACAAGGGTCATACAGCGCAGTAAACCCATATCCAGACCTCAAATTTATAATCACCAAATAAACTTTTTTTTTTATCAACTTTAACTTTTTTTTTTCTCATGGTGGCTCTATGTATAGGCAATGTTTTCAAATGGTGATGTGGTCCTCCAACAACTCCGTAATGGTGAACCTGTATATGGATAGCTCCCGGATTTAACGTCGAGGATCTCCAACAACAGCTCACTACAGTTGAGCTTTCAATCAAATTTGTACTAGAGGAACATAACGGCAACCTTTCTTCCCCTGGTGTCCGTTTATATAAATACGATGATAAACTGTCATTCACAGTGCATCGGAAACCTATCAACAAGGATGATGTGATACACTTTCTTTGATTACAAATCGAAACAAGGAGAGGCCACTTGGTTTTTCCTTAAGACTTGCAGGACCTACAGTCCTAAAATACCTTGAGGAAGAGTGTCATGTCACCCACCACGTCATTCTAAATTGAAATTTCCATCATACTTTGTCAGCGACTGTTGGTGACGTACACGGTGGATCCTGAACCCCCTAAGACTGACGTGTCCTAGGTCAGTTTTTAGTTCTGCCAAACAGCAAAATGGCGAGCAATATCTCTCACGACTTTTCTAATTGTGGCCGGAGAGTGATGAGCATCGTCAGCACCATAATCAAGGATCTCATCAGTAACAAACCTAAAATCCTTATCGATACCAAGGCCAGGAAGCTGCAGTATCAGTCGTCAGCTATTACCAAAAATACAAATGTAAATAACCAGCTTGTTTATTTCCTTTCCATTTAATAAAATTCTTTTGGGTAAAATTTTATATAAAATAAAGTATTTTCATGTGATGTGAGCACTATACTTTAACAATGGTTCCACACAACTCAGGATATAAATAACCATAATTTAAACCTAGAAGATGATTGATCACGTTGACCCTGATCTAAACCTCCATAATCTGACACACAATCAAAACCTATTGGAAAGTAACTGCCTTTATTACACAGCATCACAAGCCAGCACTATCCTAAACAATGCTAAAAGTCTATCAGTACTTAACTACATCAGGTCCTTAAGCAAGCACTATGATGACCTCCTGGCACTCCTTGAATCACTAAAGACACCCTTCTCCTGCATTATTCTTACTGAGTGGCTTAGCGCTTTTTTTGATTATAATAATAATAATATTCTTACTGAGACCTGGCTTAAGCAGGACACAATAGATATCTACCCTCTACCAGGATACACAGCAATTCACAACTGCAGACCAAACCAAGTTGAGGGTGGTATTGCAATCTATTACTCTAACCAATTATCTTGTATTAGCACCACTTGCTTTAGTGATGAATATGGGGAATACATTTTTGCTAATTTTACTGTAAAAAACCTTAAGACACCTATAACAATCGGTGCCATTTACCGGATACCTCACACAAACATCCCAAATTTCAGTGAGAAATTAAAGTCACTAATAACAAACAGACAAATGAATAAGCACCACCTTCTCTTAGCTGGAAGACTTCAACATCAACCTTGGCATACTAGATGATCAGCCTGTAACTGATTTCATCAACAATATGAACAACACACTTCTCATACCAACAATAACTAAACCAACCAGGCTCACTGAGACAAGTGCAACCATAATAGACCACATATGGACCAATATACTAGCCCCCCTTAAATCAGGGATAATCACAGATAGCACTACAGACCACTACCCTACCTTCCTCCTGACAAACATAAGTAAACCACCACTTGAATACAACAAAGTCTCATTTAGACTCCATGACGAGGCCTCAATATGGAAGTTCACAGCTGACCTAGAGACTGTTGACTGGCCTACAGAATTCTCCAAGGCCAATGGTATTGACGACTGGACAGACATTTTTCTTAACAAATTACTTAGACTATACAACAAACATTGTCCTATAAAAACAAAACAGATCACAAACAAACGGCTTGGTTGCCCAGTGTGACCATGGCGTAATAGCGCACAAAATGCGTGCTAAAGGAATAACAGGAAAAGTCGGTCAATGGATCTATAATTTCCTCACTAACAGAACACAGAGAGTAGTCGTCAACAGAGTAAAGTCCGAGGCAGCTACGGTGAAAAGCTCTGTTCCACAAGGCACAGTACTCGCTCCCATCTTGTTCCTCATCCTCATATCCGACATAGACAAGGATGTCAGCCACAGCACTGTGTCTTCCTTTGCAGATGACACCCAAATCTGCATGACAGTGTCTTCCATTGCAGACACTGCAAGGTTCCAGGCGGACATCAACCGAATCTTTCAGTGGGCTGCAGAAAACAATATGAAGTTCAACGATGAGAAATTTCAATTACTCAGATATGGTAAACACGAGGAAATTAAATCTTCATCAGAGTACAAAACAAATTCTGGCCACAAAATAGAGCGAAACACCAACGTCAAAGACCTGGGAGTGATCATGTCGGAGGATCTCACCTTCAAGGACCATAACATTGTATCAATCGCATCTGCTAGAAAAATGACAGGATGGATAATGAGAACCTTTAAAACTAGGGAGGCCAAGCCCATGATGACACTCTTCAGGTCACTTGTTCTATCTAGGCTGGAATCTGCTGCACACTAACAGCACCTTTCAAGGCAGGTGAAATTGCTGACCTAGAAAATGTACAGAGAACCTTCACGGCGGCGCGCATAACGGAGATAAAACACCTCAATTACTGGGAGCGCTTGAGGTTCCTAAAACTGTATTCCCTGGAATGCAGGCGGGAGAGATACATGATTATATACACCTGGAAAATCCTAGAGGGACTAGTACCGAACTTGCACACGAAAATCACTCACTACGAAAGCAAAAGACTTGGCAGACGATGCAACATACCCCCAATGAAAAGCAGGGGTGTCACTAGCACGTTAAGAGACCATACAATAAGTGTCAGGGGCCCGAGACTGTTCAACTGCCTCCCAGCATACATAAGGGGGATTACCAACAGACCCCTGGCAGTCTTCAAGCTGGCACTGGACAAGCACCTAAAGTCGGTTCCTGACCAGCCGGGCTGTGGCTCGTACGTTGGTTTGCATGCAGCCAGCAGCAACAGCCTGGTTGATCAGGCTCTGATCCACCAGGAGGCCTGGTCACAGACCGGCCGTGGGGGCGTTGACCACCGGAACTCTCTCCAGGTAATGGCTAACCAGCACCATTCTGAAATCCATTGACAAGAAACACCAATATGAAAAGCAATATAGACAGGGCTTGATACACAAAGATATTCTTAAACACTATTCATCAGTTCTCACCAAAGTAATAAAGAAAGCCAAACAACTATACTTCTCCAGTAAATTCGCAGACACTAGAGGAGATATAAAAAAGACCTTGAAAACACTCTCTCAGATTCTAGGGACCCACAAACTGAAAAAAAAACAAGAATATTGTCCTAACTAAACCTAATGAAACACCACTACATCCCACTGACACAGCTAACAAGATAAACGACTTCTTCTTAACCATAGGATCTAATCTCGCCAATAAAATCCCACATACCAATGCCCATGCTGGGGACTACCTAGATGGGAATTTCCCAAATTCCTTCTATCTTACACCAACTGAGCCCACGGAAGTCACCGAGATTATAAAGTCACTTAAAAATAACTCAGGTAATCTGTCTCATGTCCCACCATTACTGTACAAGCGAGCGGCCCATATCCTTTCGCATGCTATTTCATTACTTTTTAACAAGTCACTAGAAACTAGCACCTTCCCGAAACTACTCAAGATGGCAAGGGTTACACCAATACATAAAGGTGGTGACCCTACAGACTTAAACAACTATAGGCCAATATCAAACTTACCATTGCTATCCAAAATCTTTGAAAAACTCGTGCACAGGAGACTATATTCATTTATAACGGCACAAAACATACTCAACCCCTGCCAATTTGGATTCAGAAAAAATAAAAGCACTAATGATACAATCATAAAAATGCTAGATCTGCTTTACACAGCATTGGAAAATAAGGAATATCCACTAGGAATTTTTATTGACCTAAGAAAAGCTTTTGACACAGTAGACCACGACATCCTACTCCACAAACTTGACCATTACGGTATAAGAGGCCATGCGCTTGCTTATTTCAAATCTTACCTTACTAATAGGTATCAGTATGTCACCATTAAAGACACAGCATCAATAACACGGCCACTTGATACTGGAGTTCCGCAGGGAAGTGTCCTTGGTCCCCTGCTCTTCCTCATATACATCAATTATCTTCCAAACGTTATCCCAACACCTGAAACCCATTCTCTTTGCTGACGACACGACTTATGTCATTCTCTCACCCTAATCTTGCCACCCTCACACACCATTGTTAACGAGGAGCTGATCAAAATATCGACTTGGATGACAGCCAATAAACTACGCTTAACACTGACAAAACCTACTATATTATGTTTTGGTAGCAGAGCAGGAGATGCACAAATTAACATTAAGATGGACAACACTCTAATTACCAGACATAATGAGGGCAAATTCCTAGGCCTATACCTTGACAACAACCTGAATTTCAGCACCCATATCCAACACATAACCAAAAAAGTATCCAAAACGGTTGGGATCCTCTCCAAGATACGATACTACGTGCCGCAAAATGCCCTTCTCACACTATACCACTCGCTTATTTTTCCATACCTCACCTATGCTATTTGTGCTTGGGGATCAACTGCAGCAAACACACCTAAAGCCAATAATAACCCAACAAAAGCTGCAGTAAGATTAATCACTAAATCCCATCCCTGGCAACACCCCCCCCCCACTCTTCATAGATCTAGACTTACTCCCTGTTCAGTACATCCACACTTACTACTGTGCAATCTACATCTACAGGACCTTAAACTCCAATATCAACCTTGACCTAAAACGCTTTCTTGATAGTTGTGACAAGAACCCACAGGCATAACACCAGACACAAACATCTCTACGACATTCCCCGTGTCCGACTAAACCTTTACAAAAATTCAATGTATGTCAAAGGCCCTAAAAATCTGGAACACCCTACCTGAGAACTCTAGAACTGCAGACACATTCATCACCTTCAAAACTACCATTAGAAAACATCTTATCTCCCTGATACACCCCGTCAACTAACTACACGAATACCACCTGGTGGTTCACACTTACACTCAACCCATTTGACCATAAACAGAAATATTAATCTCAATCTTAAAATAATGAATCCTGTGATACTCCAATACTGAAACTATGTACTGTGCCAAAACAAAAGCATTCACATTGCTAAACTCACAAACTAGTATTTAGTCACTTAGCCATAATACCAACTTACCTCATAATTTGTAATATTTTAAAATTAAGAATTAAACTAAGTCTGCCCGAAATGCCTAGCCATGCTAGGTGTTCTAGTGGTACACTCTGTAATCATTATTTAACTACATGTAAACCACACAATAACCAAATTCTGTAAACTCAGCATTGTAATCCTTATAGAGAATAAACTTTGAATTGAATTTGTTTGCATCATCGTGTGATATGACTCGTATATATTCACAGCTGCAGCTCATTCTCCCACCAACAATGATAAGTGTTCAGAAATCAATGTTGACTATTTTTCCTATGCCACCTTGTTGCCAGACGTATACCTGGAGTTCACCTGGAGAGAGTTCCGGGGGTCAACGCCCCCGCGGCCCGGTCTGTGACCAGGCCTCATGGTGGATCAGGGCCTGATCAACCAGGCTGTTACTGCTGGCTGCACGCAATCCAACGTATTTGTGCTTAAATATACGTTTTTGTAGGTACATGTATATGCCTAACTTAAGCCAAACTAGCTTAACACAACCCAGCTCAATCTAACCTAACCGATCCAAATTAACTGAGCTTAGTTTAAAACAAAGAAAATAACATTTGAGGAATGAGCAGAAGTTTTAAGAAATTGACGTTGAGTACTACGACACAAAGATGACACAGTAAAATGAGAATGAGTTTTTAACAAAAAGACACAAGAAACAAATTTATAAAGCAACAATTGAGACCAAACAAGGTAGTTTATAGAAAATTTTACCTTTAAGTAATAATGCATCACCTGTGCAGCAGACTTTCTTCAATTGTTACTTGTATGTTTTATCTACTACAACTTGTTGGTATACCCTTACCACTTGCTCTTAATAGGTACCTGGATGTGGAAAAGTTGGACTTACTCTCCCGTTTCTTAAGACAAACTTGATTACTTTCCATTCAACAAAGTTTAGCGTTTCCTCATGATTATTATAAAATAGACAACGTGCATATAGTATATTTTTTTGTACCTCTATATGTATGCTCAAATTGTAAATAAATAAATAAATA
The DNA here is from genome assembly GCF_026875155.1 of Cherax quadricarinatus. Taxonomy (NCBI): domain Eukaryota; kingdom Metazoa; phylum Arthropoda; class Malacostraca; order Decapoda; family Parastacidae; genus Cherax; species Cherax quadricarinatus. The sequence goes on from NC_069490.1 coordinate 10,214,475, forward strand.
AATAAATAAAAATAGGTTTAGAATATGCAGAAGTGTGGTGTCCACACCTAAAAAAAAAATAGTCTGAAAACATGCTACACCTTTCAAAAAGTGTAAATGGCTCTTGATCCCAGGAATTGGAGCTACTCACGCATTTTTGGGATCAAACCTGATTGACTCCTGTTCCTCATTGAGGTGCCCAAACACCGGTAAAGGGTTATTAATTGTAGGTTCTGGAGGTTACACACTGCCCATTCCCAGACTAGGCCTTCTGGTTACTGGCTTGATCGATCAAGCTGTTGGTACCCGCCTCCTGCAGTCCGACGTATGCACCACAACTGACTGATCAAGAAATGAATCGATATACTAATTATGAGGTTTAGTCTAGATAATATTTGTTGGAATTTTTAACCCAGGTAAGGGTTAGCCACCCAGAATAACCCAAGAAAGTCAGGGCGTCTTCGAGAATTGTCTTATTTCTATTGGCGTCCTTTAATCTTGCTCCCCAGGATGCGACCCACAGCAGTCGACTAACACCCAGGTACCTACTTACTGCTAGGTAAACAGGGATAGCCGGGGATTGTGTGTGAGGCGAGATTACTGCCTACCGAGCCACGGGACACAGGTAGCTGATACCCAACTAATTGGGCCTATCATCCCGTTTCTAAAACAGAACCTTTTTATTTCCCATTACCTAGGTGCTACATGATCTCTACGGATTTAGAGCTCCATGATTGAATAAAATCAGACAAAGCGTGGCACATATATCTCAACAAAACGTATGACCGGTTTTCTTAAAAGCCGTACATTAGCAGCACCGAAAACGACCTAGTGCTTGAAGCCGAGGAAGGAGGAAAGAGGAACAAGCATCCTTAAAATACGAAAATTGAATTGTCACTGTTGTCCAGGCCAGATCAAGATATTCGCATTCATTATTTTGTTAGGCTAAAACCTATTTTATCTATCAACTAACTGCACGTATCCATAAGCACGTGATACACAAATAACCGGCACATAGAAGAGAGGAGCTTACGACGACGTTTCGGTCCGACTTGGACCGAAACGTCGTCGTATGCTCCTCTCTTCTATGTGCGGGTTATTTGCGTATCATTCCAGTCACGGTATTGTGCCTTTTTTTGTTATTTAAGCGCGTGATACATTAAAGGTTATTATTCACCTGTACTAATATACATGTTTCATTCTCTGAAATAGTTATTTAAGAAACTTGTCAGTGTATATATACAATTTATATATGCACTTCTCAGTATATATATCCTGTATTCACATTCGACTGAAGTCCCAAAAATATTATGACTGTCACGTCGTCTGCATGTGTACTACTTGCAGGAGTCCATGTCAGACTCGAAAATAGTTAAAACTCTTCAGCAACACAATATAATAATTTTAAGTAAGTCATACTCAGAATTAATTTAAGCAAGGTTATATTACAGCCGGATTAACAATAACTGCTAGCAATTTTGCTTGCAGTTAAGGGACTGCGAAATTTATACTCCGTAGCGGAGACTGACTTAACTCGGGCATTCCATGATAACCTGTTACGCATCACTTTTACTTCCTCTTGTTAAGTTTACCTTGCTTTGTGTAGTCTGTGTGCCTGTCACAACATGAAAATGTTCCTGTAAACAGTGTTTTATTCATTTTAAAACTGGGTAATTTCGAAGCCCAGAGTAAAATAAGTTACATAGGCAAACAAGAGGTATATCGAAGAGGAAGGTGTACGAGAGGCCGGAAACTGCATGTCTATTTGTCCTTCATCTTCAGTGATTTATTAAATTAAAGTCTTAATAAGGTAAGGTAAAGTCACTTTCTAATGATATTACTACTACGTAAATGATTTGTTGCACCCAAATAGAAATAAATATCATTATTTGGCTTTGTTTTTGCATTTTGTATTTACCTTATTCAATAAAAGGATGACATACTCATCATGCTTAAATATGATCAAAGTAATGAGGAATACAATCAAATTAAGTCACGTTGATTTTCCATTCCGTGTGTAACTTGAAGAAATCTTTGTGTGTAAAGATTTGGGAAAACACTGCAGTAGATATTGAGTTTAGTAACTCCAAGTTTCGCAAAAATTTCTAATTTAAAGTATCTGATATTGATTTGTTTGTGCAGTGGAGGTTTTAATCTCAGCAAATTAAAAAAAAATATGCGCATTTTAACCTGAGAATAATTTTTTTTAATATTACTGTTTGGTTTAGCACTTCTTTCTGATTATAATAATTAATGTTACTGTCAACCTAATCAATTGTAAGGCAACTTAGATAAGATAAGATTTCATTTGGATTTTTAACCCCAGAGGGTTAGCCACCCAGGATAACCCAAGAAAGTCGGTGCATCATCGAGGACTGTCTAACTTATTTCCATTGGGGTCCTCAATCTTGTCCCCCAGGATGCGACTCACACCAGTCGACTAACACCCAGGTACCTATTTGCTGCTAGATGAACAGGACAATAGGTGTAAGGAAACATCGAAATATTTCCACCCGCCGGGAATCGAACCCGGGCCCTCTGTGTGTGAAGCGGGAGCTTTAGCCACCAGGCCACTGGGCCTAATAAGTAATCAACGTTGGTACCAACATTTGATGTAGGCAGGAAGGTAAGGTAAATTCACATGTATTACACTTGGGAGAGACAGCTTAGGGATTGGTAGTGTCTGAACTATGTATTTCACTGTCCTGAATCTGACTACATAGTAAGTAGGTAAGTTTATTCAGGTACAAGTATATGCAAGTTTATTTAAATACAGGTACACAGAAGTACAATTATCATACAAAGTGTAAATTACCTAGGATGACCCCCCCAAAAAAATCAAGAGTGACTTGGATTGGTGTCATATGACTAAACTAATGGTTCACTGGATAGGAATGTCAGGTGACTCTCCCTTCATATGTATAATTTAACAAATATGTTCTGACTCCCATAAAAATAATTTTGGGCCAAATATCTCCTTCAACCTTCCCCCAAATATTTCACAAGATGTAACTGCTTTTGCCAGGCTATGGACAGATTACTTGTATTATAGAAAAAAAAATTAAGGACTTAGTTCAGTGGAGCCCCTAAATTCAATACAGTGGAACCTCAAAAATCGAACTTAATCCGTTCCAGGAGCTAGTTCTAATTTCGAAAAGTCTGAAATTCGAAGCAATATTTCCCATAAGAAATAATGGAAATACAATTAATCCGTTCCAGAAACCCAAAAATATTCACAAAAAAAATACATTTTATAGAGATTAATTACAGTTTTACATACAACAAATGCTATAGTCTTTAATTACGTATAGTAATATAAAATAACATTTTTACTTACCCTTATTGAAGATTGGTGATGGCATCTGGAAGATAGGGAGGAGGAGAGAGGGAGTTGGGGTTAGTGTTTGGAAGGAGAATCCCCCTCCATGAGGACTTCCGGTATCAAAGCCCTCTCTGGGGTTGCTTCCCTTCTCTGTATTTTAATGCCACTAGGACCAGCTTGATAGTCATTGGACCCCAGTCTCACAAAATAACTGTCTACAGTCCTCTGTTTCTGTCTCACAAAATAACTATCCACAGTCGTCTGTTTCTGTCTCGCAAAATATCTGTCCACAATCGTCTGTGTTTCACAAAATAACTCCACAGTCGTCTGTTTGTCTTACAAAATAACTGTCCACAGTCGCCTGTTTGTCTCACAAAATAACTGTCCACAATCATCTGTTTGTCTCACAAAATAACTCCACAGCTGTCTGTTTCTGTCTCACAAAATAACTCCACAGTCGTCTGTTTCTGCCTCACAAAATAACTGTCCACAATCGTCTGTTTGTCTCACAAAATAACTCCACAGTTGTCTGTTTCTGTCTCACAAAGTAACTCCACAGTCGTCTGTTTCTGTCTCACAAAATAACTGTCCACAGTTGTCTGTTTCTGTCTCACAAAATAACTGTCCACAGTTGTCTGTTTCTGTCTCACAAAATAACTGTTCACAGTCCTCTGTACATCCTGGCAAGCTCAACAAGTTTCACTCCAATCTCATACTTCTGTATTATTTCCTTCTTCACATCTATGGCGTTTCTCACTTTCTTTACCACAGGGGTACTGCTAGCAAGTTTCTTTGGGTCCATGGCAGCTTATTTCGCAGTCCCACGAGCACTAAACACAACGAAATAATTGTAAAATGTGTGAATGAGAGCGCAGGTTAGTGTTCACTCAAGCATAAACAAAGCTAGACTGCTCACGGCGCCTGCATGGGGACGGACAGAGCGGGCCAGCGGACAGGTCCCGTACCTGGCGGTCCGAAATTTGAAACGCATTCGATTTTTAGTACACAGTTTGTCCGAAAAAATGGTCTTATTTTCGAAACGTTCGATATTTGGTACGTTCGATTTTCAAGGTTCCACTGTATTAGCCTAGATTGTAATCGTAAAGATTGCTATTTGTATGCAAAACCTATTTGCCATTTTTTTATTTAATATAAGAACATAATAAGAGAGAAACAGCAGTAGGCATGCTGGCCCATATGAGACATACTTCTCAAATCCATCTCTACTTACTGTACAGTATATATTTGAGGCTGGTGAGGTGCTCTTGATACAAGGAATTTAACCTATCCTTCCCTTCCTCAGATTAAGCCTGATTCTGTCCAGTGCCTTGGGTGCCATATAACCTTATGGGTGTATCCTCTTTCCCTGATTATATAAAGTTCATTGATTACTTGACAGCTTGTTTAACTCATTTGTAACTGCAAAATCAGCATTCTCCTATACTCTTGCCAAATCTATATTTATGCAACTTGAATCCATTGTTTTGAGTACTTTTTTGGATGTCTTTCATTTGTACCTGTTGAACATTTAGGCATTGTTGTCTTGCCTTCAGATTTTGCTAACAAGGACTAGTCTTTTTCACATCCAGTATGATCAAGTTCTACATTATTCACTTTGTAGGTGCCAGAGTTACTTTCATTCCCAAGGACTGGGACTTTGCATTTTTCCATATCTAACTGCATTTGCCATCATTTTGATCCATGTCATTAATATATACAGATCCTTCTCAAGTTTTACTATATCCTCTGAATTTATTACCCTGCTTATTTTTCTGTTGTCAGAGAATATACTTGCTATGTTGCTATTACTTCCCCTCATCAAGGTCATTAATGTAGATTATGAACAACAAGAATGCCACTTATGGTTGGTCCCCATTCCAGCTTCACTCCATTCATGGGCAAGACATCATGAGCCAGTTGTTTCACTTAAGATTGTCTGTATGACCCATATAGGTTTAACACTTGTTCTTTCAGTATATTGGTAATGATGATAATATCATAGCACAAATATCCCAGACTTAAGAGAGTTAACTTTAAACAGCATTATGAACTATCTTGGACCATTATCAACACACAACTGTTGTAACCTGATAATGGTCCAAGACAAACCATTATCAAGTGGAAACAGTTATGACTTGATAATGAAGCAAGACAGATTATAATGCTGCCAAAAGATTTCTAGGTGTGAGTTAGAAGCCTTTCTATGACAAAGGTTTATGCTGCCCTTTACCAGTTTTACTAGTTCTCTCAACTGTCTCTTCCATTCTGTTATTTTTCAAGTAATGGAAATGTATGAGAAGTCAGTCTTGATTGTGTATTCAATCTTCTGTTTTACAATAATTTTTGTACCACTGAATATATCATTGCTTAGTTAATCTTAAGTTAATTTTAAGCCTGCCTGTAATGCTATACATTCAAGTGGCTTTGGCATGCTGCATTTTACTGTATTCTTTTGTACTTCACTGTATCATGTTCAAATTAATAAATAAATAAATACCAAGCTGGAAAAATGTGATTATCACAGAATTTTGTCGTCCTCTTCATCAGAGTATAAAACAAATTCCAGCCACAAAATATAGCGAAAAAACTAACGTCAGAGACCTGGGGGTGATCATGTCGGAGAACCTCACCTTCAAGGACCATAACATTGTATCAATTGCATCTGCTAGAATGACAGGATGGATAATGAGAACCTTCAAAACTAGGGATGCCAAGCCCATGATGACTCTTCAGGTTGCTTGTTCTATCTAGGCTGGAATATTGCTGCACACCAACAGCACCTTTCAAGGCTGATGAAATTGCTGACCTAGAAAATGTACAGAGAACCTTCACAGCATGCCTAACGGAGATAAAACACCTCAATTACTGGGAGCGCCTGAAGTTCCTGAACCTGTACTCCCTGGAATGCAGGCGGGACAGATGCATGATTATATACACCTGGAAAATCCTAGAGGGACTAGTACTGAACTTGCACATGAAAATCACTCACTATGAAAGCAAAAGACTCGGCAGACGATGCAACATCCCCCCAATGAATAGCAGGGGTGTCATTAGCACGTTAAGAGATAACACAATAAGTATCAGGGACCCAAGACTGTTCAACTGCCTCCCAGCATACATAAGGGGGATTACCAATAGACCCCTGGCTGTCTTCAAGCAGGCACTGGACAAGCACCTAAAGTCGGTACCTGACCAGCCGGGCTGTGGCTTGTACGTTGGATTGTGTGCAGCCACCAGTAACAGCCTGGTTGATCAGGCTCTGATCCACCATGAGGCCTGGTCACAGACCGGGCCGTGGAGGCGTTGACCCCCGGAACTCTCTCCAGATAAACTCCAGGTAATTTCTTAAAGGTATTTTCTCCTCTTAATGACTGCATAAGTTGTAGCGTTGTCACTCGTGTTGAAAACTGGCAGTTGCACAATTTGTCTTCATTATTTCATACACAGTATTTTCTAATTCAGCAAATACAGAGGTGTAGCTAGTGTAACTTTCAACTGACACTTCATGTTCATGGTACCAAGACTGTGTTCTTCTATATGGTACAGATTTATTAGTTTTTTTTTTTTTTTTCAACAAGTCGGCCGTCTCCCACCGAGGCAGATTTATTAGTATGCAGGGTAAAATTTAAAAGGTCTTGCTAATTACCACAGAGAATCAGGATAAAATACCACAAAGAACCATAGACTCCATACTAAGAAATAACACTTAAAGATTAATTTAAAGTGCAATCAGTGTATAAAAATAAAAATCTTGGAATTAAAAAATTTTTGCTGTTTTCTCAAAGTGGTTGTCAAGTGGCTACAGGTTTGGCATTAATGTGTACCCACAAACCAGCTGTATTTCCTGGACTTACATGCCTATTGTAGAAAACTGAGGTACAGTTTCTGGACCTGCTACATCCCTAACTAAAGAATTGGAACTACAGTGCCCGGTCCTTCTTCAGGTCTGGTTAAAGAAGTTGAGCTACAGTTCCTACCATGCATCTGACAAGTGATATTACTGTAACAGGATGCATGTTGATATAGACACATGTTAAATTTATTTTACAATTTGGATAGACTAGTACAGTACATAAAACAAACTATTATTTTCATATATTTTAATTTATTTAATTTTAACATAAAATAATGAAAACAATTAAGACATGACCCACACTCACATCAACAATAGGTGGAATCTAAGTCAATATAGAAATTGCAGATATCATTAAGAAACATATTGGCATATTTCTCTACCATGACAAATCCTGTGTGCAGAGGATTATCACAATCCCATAACATATCAAATGATTTTCTGTATTTTGTTAAACAGTGGGCATGATAGGCTTGTGAGAAAGGTATGTTACTATCCCAAACGGCAACACTGGAGCCTATAAGACTCGATGAGATAAAGTTGTTATACAGGTCGATGTTGTTGTTGGAGTAGGCCCCTTGGTATTTTTTGAAGATGTGTGATTCCTTTAGAGGAAAAGGAAAAAGAATAATACAGTACATACATCAGAATTTGTCTTGATACTATCTATTCTTCAGTTCAGGCAGCCAGTTTCAAATGAACTGCAAATTATGCATTTCAGTACTCTCTTGATGAAATTTTAATACTATACTATTCATTATTCATGAAAGGTTAAGTTTTAGTTAGATTAATGTATATTAACCTTACATGAAACTTTGATTTAAAGATTTAAAAAGAGCCTGATTTACTGGATAAAATCTGTGGATGGACAAAGCTGTTTAATCCAGATCTGTCTGTTATTGTTACAGTCCACTGTTTAAATTGATTTCGATTTAACCCTTTCACCATCTCTTAAACAGATCTATGTTAGCAAAGCCAGTGTCACTCATGTACTGTTACCTCAAATATGCTGAGTGGTAAAATTTGGCCTAGACATGAGAGAATGGGTATGTGCAGTGAGTGTATTCAGTATTAAAAAAATCCTGCCCCATGCAGTACATGATGGGAAAAGTAAACCTTTGACCTTATGTATGGTTTAAAATATCAACTTTGAGGTGTTTTCTAGGATGGTTTTATGGACTTATTGGCTGTTTCTTGCTATCATTTAATAGAAAGAAAGATATACTACTGAAATAGAGACGATTTTGGTTGATTTCAGGACTGGAAGTAGCTTGAAATAGGGCTCAAGGTGGCATAAATATTAGATTTTGGACGATTTTCCTGAGGAGGGGTAAGGCTCCCCGTACAATCCCTGGTCTGTTTTACTAGATCTGCTGCAATTATTGGGATACTCCAAACCATGACCAATCAATCCTGGTTATATTTTTATCCTACAAATAGGGTGAGAGCATCAATTTTTGTAAAATGAGGTTAAAAAAGGGGCTAGGTATTATGCGACGTGATTTTGGGATCTTTTTTAAAACTTGGAATTCTTGAATTTTGTGTAAAATTGGCCAAACTATGACTTTGTGGACTTTATGGGTTTTTGTGTTTTTTTTCTGGGTTTTATAAAATGGAGGAAACTAGCAGAAATTTTTAAAACCCTTTGACTGTGCGGCCGTTATTAGTTTGTTAGGTTTTACCGTGTTTGGTTTATAAAAAAATTTTCTAGCGGTTTCAACAGGCAGGAGAGTAGTAGGCCCACATGTGAGAAAAGGGGCCTGTGTGGTCAGTGTGCACCACTAAAAAAAATCCCGGGCCGCGTGCTAATGAGAAAAAAAAAAACTCCGCCCGTTTTTTTTAATTAAATGCCGCTTTGTGGTTTTTTCGTATGTATTTGTGGTTGTTTTTGTTTTCGGGTTCATTTGGGTGAAGGAAACTATATATAAAAATGGGGGTTTTTTTGATTAATTTTATATAAAAAGAAACCTGGAAATGGAGCAAAAAGTACAGGAAATTTTTGATTTTTGCCGATGTTCAAAGAAAAACAAATGATGTCATTGCCCAAAAAATGTCCAAATAGCCATTCTAATCGCAGTCTGAATGGGTTGATGTAATTTTTACAATTTTTACGTATTGCATAGTTGCTAACAGAAAATCTTCTTTTTTTTGTTTGAAAAAATTTCAAAATAAAAAGAAAGGAAAATATCACAGGGACCTGGAGACAGATGAGAACAAGAAAATCTTTTTTTAGGCAGGAATGTTGCTTTGTTCATTTGGCCTTTTTTTGAAATTGTCGTATTTTTAATTTTCGTAAAATTTGGGCCCCAAATTGCAAATTTTGACCTTTTATTGGGTAGTTGAAAATCGGTAAATGGGCGTTTTTGTGCTCCGATAAAAAATGGGTTTTAAAAAAAATATTTTGATTTTGGGTTGACTGGAATAAGGGAATTGCCAAAAAAATAGGGCTCAAAGGGGGCGAAATTCCCGATTTTAAATTCGCCAAAGTCGCAAACTTCGCGAGAGCGTAATTCCGTCAGTTTTTCCACAAATTTCTTTTTTTTTTGTGTCTTTACATCGGGAAAAGATTCTCTATCATTTCTTAAGAAAAAATAATTTTTTTTTTTTTTCAAAATATTTTGCGACACCAGGAGCAATTCAGGATTGGGCCCTTCGACAGTCAAAGGGTTTAAAATTTGAGCAAACTGAGATTATATTTCTAAACGTTAAGACAGGATGGATCACAGTTCAGAAACCCCTGGCCCAGTCAATCTGAATTTTCTGCTCAAATGTATTTTTGGGGTCAAAGGAAAATGAAGAATTACTGGGTTTGTAATGATGTGTGTCAGTGGAAAAAAACCCCCAACAAAATTAAAGGGTATGTAATTTTGTACGTATTTGACGAGTACTGCTTTCTAATTGATAATCAATTTAAAAATTTAATTTTGAAAAAATAAAAAGTAAAGCCTTAAGTAAATTTAATTTAAAATAAAGACAAAGGAAAATTTTTTGTTTCTATGGTATGTCTGTTTTCTAATTATACATCTTTTGTTGGAAAAAAAGCTAAACTAATAAATAAATAAAAATAATTAAGGTAAAAATCAAAGGGGAGTTTTAATTTACACCATTCACGAACTTAAGACAGTGTTGATTATGTAAAGGCCATATTAAGAGGGACAACGGGTTACCTGTATGTGGGGCTTGTAGTTGTTAAAAGTGTAAATTGATTGGGAAAACTGACCCAATGGGGAAGGAGTGTGTCCATATGGTTTAAACTTGTTAAAGCGCCTGAGGTCCCGCAGAACGTATTGGGGGAAAAGGCGTCCTCACCCGTGAAGCCCGAACCTTGCAAGTAGGTAAAGTACATTTTGGGGATAATTTTTTTTTTTAGGGTAGATTAAAATCTGTACTGTGGCTTTCCCTTTCTAAAACAAACCTTTTTTTTTTTACTTCCAATTTTTTATTGTACTATTGTAATGTTTCAGTTTTCCATTTTGTTTGTCCACATGCCCGGGATTTTTAGCAGGAAAATATTGATAAATGTCCCCACCTCAATTGCTAGCGCATCAGCCACACATGAGGTCGGGGTTGATCCCCGTACGTTAGGTGTAAACTTTTGGAAATGTTTCCCTTTAAAGATCTGTGTCCCTGTTGGTTATCAGTAAATAGGTTTCCTGGGTTTAGTCGATTGGTGTAAGTCAATCCCGGGGACAAAAATGACCTAATTTTCCCCAAAAACTCTGCATAACAAGGTTTTTTTTTAAAAATAGTACAGTAGAAACCCCCAAAAATCCGGATTTAGTTTGTTTTCCACGGTCTTCTGACCCAAAGTTTAAACCCCAAATTTTGCTTTAAAAATGGCCCCAAAAGGGCAAAAAAGCCTAAAAGAAACCACAGTGCTTCCCATCAGTGAAAAAGTGCTAATTCTCCACTTATTGTGTGTAATTTATCAATTAAACTATCATAGGTATATACGTCGACGAAAAACTACTTTTATATGGAGTTCGCTACTTTCTACGGTTTTGGGTATCCACGGTAGGTCTTGGAATGTACATATCCCCCTTGGATATGGGGAGACTACTGTATGTCACTGATGTCAGCCAGGCCTGTATACCTTGTATATGTACTTGTAGAAATAAAGATTATTACTATTATTAGTTAATATTTTACTTCCAGTGCTGTTTTTCATGAGTAAAGTACTGTGCTCACCTAAAATCAGCAAAGTTGGCTTCTGCTGTTCATTGTCTGTCCATTGGTGCATGAGTTTTGGCAGGTGTAACAGTAGTGGATCCCAGTGAAATACAATTCGTAAAGGTACATCCATGTGGTACACCTCAATGTCTTCATGTAATTTGCCTATGCGTAAGTTTTCAGTTAATTCATGCACGCTGCGCCATTTTCCCTAAAAATGCAAGATGAATAAGGTTAGCCTTGATGTAAGCATTTGAAATCTCATAGGATTTAGGATATTAATGTTGTCATTAAATGTAACATATTTATGATTTACAAATAATGAATGCTTGCTTTTTTTATGTAATGTCTGTGTAATCACTTTAGGGTACAATAATACGAGCCCTGTGAAGCAGGATTCCATATGTCATATCGCATGCAAGCATTCTTAACTTTGGAAAAGTAGCAACTTCATTCACTGCTAAACTTTTCGTATCCCAATAATCATTTATCTTTCCAATTTACTCTTATTTCCCTCTTACCTTCTACTTTTTTTTTTTTTACCCCTCCTTTCCTTTTGATTCTTTCAGTACTGTAGCCTTGAACCATTCACTTACATCTGAGCAGTTTGTTCAAAGCCCTTGTTTCCAAAAGGCTCTCATTTTTTCACATATTCACATACTGTATAGTATACTTTTCCGAGGGACATTCCTTTCAGCGTGTCAGGATTACTATACTGAGACAAGGATGGCATTAATATTACCAATGGCATGTCAATTATTTTGGGTTGGTATGTACTGCCTTTCTGGCAGTGTTCTGTCACTGGATGATGTTGCTGCCCAATTAACTCATCCCTCAGGGCAAAATATAAAATCTATCCACCTGAAAACATATTTTGTTATTCCTCTTCTCATTTTTATTTAATTTCCCAACTGTATTGTAATTATAAGAACAATCAGCACAATTCTGAAATTAATTAAAAATTACTTTAGATAAAAGAGGCTTAATTATTAATATTTAAAAACAGGGGTTCCCAACCTTCTTTTTGTTGTGCAGACCTTTCTCAGGCTCCAAATTTGAGCAGATTACCACTGGCAACTACAGTCAACCACCACTATAGTGAACTCAAGAGCCCAGAGACTTTCTATAACATTCAGAATTGCAGTTGGAAATGAAGTCTTATATGTATAATATACAGTAGTATCCTAATCACTGTCGTCAGATTTGTACCACGCATTCTAAGGATTGTATATTGTTTTAATGTGAATGTTTAATAGTGGATTTTTCCCTGATTATTTCAATCAAAACTAAGCCCTAAACCCACAAGGGTCATACAGTCCAAATGTGTTAAGGGTTTAATGGTGCATTGTTTCCCAAATCTGTCATAGCCCCTAATTTTTATTTCAGTACAGTATAGCATATTGTTTTCAAGCTCTTAATTACTCCTTGATCTGTGGGCTGGATTAAGAATGTGCAGTTAGATAACACATGAAACCAAATGTTTCTGCAATGCTTCCTAGCCTAGTACACAAAATGTTTAAGAAAACATTGACCAGTAGATTCTTGTATAATCCAGGACTGATTGGTGAGTTAAATAACTAACAAAATTTTATACCCTTGAGTATGCATGGGCAAAAGCTTTTTCCAATTATCTGAACAGTAATTTGCATTTTAATGCCAGCTGCATGTAAATGCATCATAGTTAATTAGTCTCTTCTTTTCTTCACCCCAGTCATCAATTTATCATAGCTGCATATGAGAGATTGCCATACAATATATTTTCAAAATAGTCCTGCCTGTTTGCATTATTGATTTGCTTGGGAGTTAAAATTGTGTTCTTTTACCAAATAAAGAATATCATCCCAATATTGTGGTACTTCATTATTCAACAACATTATCGTATATGGATGCTATTTTTACTTTTTTTTTTAACAAAACAAGTACAGTATGGTACTGTAGCACTTAATGAACTTATGCAGCTACTGTTTCTATAGTCGACTGTCTTTTCAATATTTAGCTCTTTGTAAAAATATCTGGCCTTTTTCAAAATCTTCCCAGAAAGATGCACATTTTTGCTGTAATTCCCGTGAAACCAGTTTATCATCTTTGCTAGCAGAGCAATTACAAATTTACACTAATTCAATCTTAACACATTAACACAATCACTTTCATAATAACATGGTATTTCAGAAGTTTTTCTTTCCGTATCTTCAATCATAAACATTCGTTTTTTACATAAGAGTATCATGGGCTTCACACACACCATGCTCCAAGGTATGTAGTAATTCTACTTTATTGTTCAATATTAGTGAATCTCTCTTCACTACTGCATATAAAGGATTAAGCTGCCAGGAATACTGTCTGCAAATAATGCACTTCTAACACCTCTTACAAACAATTCTTATCAGTCACTACACAATAGGTGTAGAATCATAAAACTGAGTTGATTTATCAACATAGTAATAATGGAACTTGGTGTCCAGTAAATATGGAATTCACAGCTGCACGTTTTCTCCTGAGCAGTAGTAATGGCAGTTTTTAAGGTAATGTGGTGTGGGTGACTGGAGTATTACCCGAGACTTCGGTGGTATATAAAAATTAGATCAGCATTTGATAACTTTTCTGAGAAGCATTTTAGTCACTCGAGGTTAATCCTTAAGAAGTCTACCTATAGTTAGACTACAGATAAGTGGTGGTCAACTGGAGTTATTATTGTAATGCTAGCAGCTTTCCCATGTAACCAGTATGGGTCTGTAGACCACAGGTTGGGAACCCATAACTAAGAAAATTCTATCCCTGTTGATGTTTTTCTGTACTTTAGTCTTGGAGAATTTTAAACAAAAGTCACCAAAGCACTGAAGAACTGTCTCTTCTTGAGTCTCCCACAATTGCCCCAACCATCCTTTGGACAAGCTGGAAGTATTTGATGAATCCTGGGAGAATTTGTATATTGCTTCAGGTGAGGTGCTCGGGGGGATCTTTTGATTTTGGGTTGATGGAAGTGTAACAGGTATTCATTTGGGGTATGGAAGTGGTCCTTTTCTTCCATGCCCTGACTTTTGCCACTAGGATTCTTTTTGTTTTACCTCTTTACCTAAAAAACTGGAACATTTTTTTTTTTATTAAACTTTTCCCGTGCTTCTGTCTGATTTCTGGAAATGTCAAAATTTTTTTACAAGGGCCTAGCAAGGGCAAGTTGCCTAGTCAGTATAGGGACTTTACAATGAAAAACGGACATAAGTGCAGTTACATGTAAACTTTATTGACATGTTTCCCCCATACAGGGACCTTAAAAGTCACAATAAAGTTTTATGTAATTGCATTTGTCTTTCTCAATCTATCAGTATTTTATACATAATTATTACCTACCCAAGAACATTACAGTATTTATGAGTCTAACACACTCTTGGGTCTGGATATTTGAATTTAAGACATGTAGGATAAATTGCCATCTTTGACAAATAAAAGTTGGCTTGTTACATATTTTTAAGAGTATTAACTTTTGGGATTGAAGATACACAATGAGTATTATTGGAATTTCCTGCCACTAGACAGTCTAACCTTAATCTATACCACATAACATATATAAAACTTATCTCCAGATATTATAATCAGGGGGAAACATGAAACCTGTAGTGATCATACAGTGCCTGCAAAATGGAATGTATTCAGGTTTGAACTAATAGGAGAATAGCTCTAATTCTTTGGCTCAAGAACCCTTCAGAATTAAAGCTCCTCCCATTAAGGGCCATCTCTACATAACACAAAGACAATGTTAAAAGTTGTGAATAATTATCAGGCTATTCAGGTTCATAGGTTTAGTGCTTCTTTTTTATAATAATAATAATAATAATAATATTCAGGTTCATTTATATTTCATAACATTAGGATTATAAGCAAAAATGCATGGCCCTCAAACTACAGTAAGCCTATGCATATTACCGTACCATTTCGGGAGAGTCCAATTATCTGTTGCTGTATGAACACAGGCAAGAACATCTTCTTTGGTGTAGATGTGGAGTCGACAGCATGTGTTGGGAAGATGATAGGTCTTGCTTTCGTTACTATAGTCATAACAGGCTTGATTTAATGATGAACGTTGAGTGTGGCTTGGTGTGAAGAGGATAACATGAGTAGTGATGACAACCCAGGACACGAGCAGGCAGTACCACATTTGTTGCCCACTCCAGCCACCCCCTTGCCCATGCCACCACAACCAGGCTCTTCTGAGTGTGTACATGTATTCTGTGGAATAAAAATACAAATGCAACACTTGACATAATTAGGAGACATTTTGTCCCAAACATATGCAACAGTTAGGCATCTATATTCCGAAACGTTTCGCCTACACATTAGGTTTCTTCAGTCGAGTAGCCCTTGTGGTTCAGCGCTTCTTTTTGATTATAAAAAAAAAATAATCTTCAATTGAGTACAAACAAAAAAAATTGGCAGGAGCAGTCAAGATGTGAAGACAATGTAATTAGTCCATCACCCTTGAAGACGAAGTTTTGAGGTGGTCAGTCCCTCAGCCGGGAGAAGAGTTTTGTTCCATAGTCTGAAACAATGTGAAGTTTAAGCGACAGTATGGAGCCTGAAATACATACTGTCAGGAGAGGTGTTGTCCAATGGTAGAATAAAGAATGTATTTATTGAGAGGTCATGTCCCTCTCAAATCCAACCATTCTACTTGAAAAAATTTGTAAGTGCTTTTGTGTTGAGTGTGTGTTACAAAAAGCGATTCTAAAGCTTAGAGTCTCAGTAAATACTAGAAAAGGATGCCTTCAGCTCCGCCTGTTACTGGGTTTTTTGTAACAAGTAGTCTATTTTTGTCCAATTATCCATTAAATTCGTATGGTTCAATGTGCTTTTAGGTTTCAACTGGTAGGTCTAACTAGAGAAATTAAAATTTAATAAATTTATTAAAGTGTAAGTTGTCTAGAGGTATATTATAAAATTAAAATTTTTACAGCAATCAAAATAAAACAATCTCGAGTTCAATATTTTTGTGCTGAAAGCACATACCATTTAAAATTTTTAAGTCCCGTCAGGACTTTAACATTTAAAAAGTTTTTTAAAAAATATGTACAAGTATGTTATGCATGTAAGTGTCAAAAGTAGTTAGCTATGTTCAAGACTGAATAAGACTTAAAAAAGTGATGAAAAAGTCCTCAAAAAAACTAATTCTTGACGACTGGCAACCCAAAACAGTTGCTTGAAAAACAAAGAAGCAACCCCAAAAGCAATGCTACAAGCGCGGACACAAAATCAGGAATGGGAAATAATATAACGAAATAAGTAGGGCCATCAGGACCCTCCACAAGTTTACAAAACTCCATAATACTGAATCTTCGTTCAGATAGAAAACTGACTGTGACAAGCACAAAAACCCAGTACAAAATTGGTAGAAGTATAGCAAAGGGCCTGGATGTTCGAGGTCTAAGTGACACCAACCTCAGTACAACGTCGAAAATCCAAAAAGTTATACATGTTCTGTGAAAAATTTACAGAAACTACAAAAATAAGGGGGACAGCAATCTGTCCAACCAGAAACGAGTCTCCAGCAGACTCCCGACAGACAATCTGTCCAGCCCCAGCGATCTCGGCAGATAATACTTTACGAGAGGTGAGGCACCCCCCCTTGATCCGTGTAGCCCCCGTGGACAAGTGCAGTCAAAAGCCGCGTTTAACGAGCGACAAGCATAATTCGTAGTTTGACAACAAGCCTAACGACACTTTTTATTACATCCTAAAAACATAAGCAAAATAAAATAAAAAAGTAAAATAATAAATAAAGTCATACTTTAGATTTAGCTATTATCGAAATAAAGCAATAAAAAATTAAATGAAAGGTAATATATTTTTATATTCATAATAATTTTTGAAAACCCATTCGGGTTTTTGAAAACCCCCCCCCCAACCGACAGAGGGTGCCTAGGGTTCTGAAGGGTCTTTCACATTATTTCTGGTTTACTATATAATTTTTTATAATAAAAAAATTTTTTAGAGTCATCTGCCCCAAAGACCTCTACAATTTCACAGCGCCGTCACTGGGTATGTCTCTTTTCTAGGGCAGTACACAGATCGTATCTCTGTATACTCGTGGTTTGTCATCAGGTAGGGGAAAGATAGCTTGAAAAAGGGGGCACGTTGAGGCTAGATATATTTGAGGAGACGCATTCCCTCTTAATAGTGGTTGTGGAATGCGGGCAGTTAAACATTGAGTATGAACGTTTAAAGGTGTGTAGGAGGGGGGGGGTTGGCAGCGTGTTGCGTCACGCAGTACTCACCCGCCCCACCTACCACTCAACACTCAGTTGTTCCCCCTCACCAACATTACTGTGAATATAAAAATTAATAATTAGACATGACTGGTATATATAGTTAATATGGGGGGAGGGTTTAAAGTACTTTACTGAATTTGACAGAGCAAGTAAAAAAAAGGTTTTTGGGCTAAAATTATAAATTTTAAAGGGGGAAGTCCCCAAATCCCCGTCAAAACGTTCAAAGGACACCCAAGAGTAGAGCAAAATTTTTTCTGGTGTCTTTGAGCTTAGTGAAAGTAATTATGGAGGAGAATGTGTGGATGTTGACTGTTGGAGCAGACACCCCAGCATAGCAACTGCATCTATATGTAAAAAGAGGGAAAAAGATTGAAATTAGGATCTTCAAACAGGAGCGAGGAAAGCAGATGCTTAATTTTTTGAAAAAATTAAAAAATCTCTAGTCAGGTGAACTGAACTTTCATAGAGCTCATGGGGAGCTGCAATTGAGAAAGTTTGGACGAACTCATAATATCCTCCCCTCCCCCGGAAAATCTTGTACTCCTTTCCTATCCGTGGCATGGAAATTCGAATTGCACAAACCTTAGCCTAAATGGAGAACTCACCTTGGCCGATAAAAACCCTGTAGGTAATTTGGTTGACCAAAATACATTTGCTAAGTTAAAGTGAAGTTGTGTGCGCGTCTCTCAAAAAATGTTTGAGCGCGTCAAGTGCTGTTCCACCGATGTCCCCCACAAAAGTGTAAAGGTAGGCCCTACCCCTTTCTAAGTTGTGGGTCAACTCGTTCATTATACGCTGGAATGAAGAACCCGCGTTACATGGCGAAGGGGGTGGAAAAGTAGTTAAATAATCCATCTTAAACAGTAAAGGTATTTCTTGAGCAGTTCGTAAGGGGACTTGAAAAATAGCTCGTAAGAGATCAAAAACGGCTGACAAACTGGGCCCTGCACACGGTCAATAAGGTCGTCAATGGAGGTAGAGGATAACCATCAGGAAAGGTCAGGTTCATTTCCCTGTAATAGTGCACATCCTGAAACTCCGTCGGGTTTGGGCCTAAATACAGGGAGCCCCCGGGACTTTTATGCGTTCAATAAGTCCGTGAGTAATAGAAAAATAAACTCTTCCTCAATGTTTATGCTTCGTTGGATCACCATAGGGTGATTGCTTAATGGGTGATGCCCCCCTGTACATCAAGTCATGTCCCCCCAGAGTAAAAAACGTTTGGGAAAATCACCGAACAATTCGGGGGGAAAATGCAAAATTTTTTTTAATATCACCAGCTTTTTAAATCCAAGGTTACTAAGGAAAATCTTTTCTAGTATTTAGAGTCACTGAATTTTTCTAACAAACTCTTCCCTTAGAGATGTCAGATGTTGCTGCATTAATAAAGGGGAAAGTACTCAAGATGGTTTTGTTTTCCCCTGCCCACAGTTTTTAACACTGCAAGAGGACCACGCACTTGGTGCCCGATATTAATTAAAAACCGGCTAAACCCGAGACTTTTTGTTCATTTTTCTTCATAGCAAAACAGAAAAAAGGTATCCCCTCATCCCGTCTCTGAAAAAAGTTCCAAATAAGTTTCTTAGACTTCGTGTCTGATGAAATCTCTTAGAGACCTTGTGACTGTGGATGAAAAACGGGGTTGAAAGTCAGAATTTTTTCCCTAGGTGGGTAATGCTTCTCGAAAGATCTTAGAAGTAAAATTGCCCCCTGATTGTTTGTATCTCTCGGGGGAAATAAAACCTGGGAAAAAAAATTTCATCAGGTCTCAAATAGCAGAGCTTTTAATTTTTTCATGGGGAATAGCTTGGGTAGCGTGTTTGCAGCGCCCATAATAGTAAATAAGTTTGGGTTTTCCCTATTTTGGGTTTCTAGGCAAAGGACAACACAATCTTTTATAAGATGAGAAGGTTCCCCATCCCGGGATGGGAAATTGGAGGGCAGGTGGATTTGGTGCGCGGCTTCCCTGTCACTTGACACACGTGGAAACGTCGCACATGATCGCTACTTTTTCCTTCATCTTTGGGCCCAAGAAAAATGTTTTGCAGTTTACCGAGGTCTTTTTGACACCCAAATGTCCCCTATGGGATTTTTGTGAGCAAAAAACCAAAGGCTTGTTCACGAAATGTAAATGGGAACACAAGAGATGCTTAACTGTGTTGGAAACATATCAAACTGACAACTTTCATGTTTTTTTTTCCATCAGTAACGTTCTATAATAGAACATTATCGAGTCCTTTGCTTCTTTCATAACTGTTATCTCTCAGTCTTTTCCGTGATGATCAACAAACTGATCCTTGATTAAAACATCATGAGTTGAAAATTTTAAGTCAGTTGTGTCCTGACTAGGGTTGGGTGACCGGGGAGAGTCGTTAAAGATCCTGGGGGGAGCGTCACTAAACAACATATTCAGCCCAAAAACATTGTCTCCCCTAACTCAACAGGGAAAGGGGTTGTTGAAACTTTGACTGCCTTTGTAATTGCTGAGGGAAATAAAATAGGTTTCTCTCTACAAGCTTTAATGGCATAATTATCATCGTGGTATTATCAATCAAAGTGGTTTTAATATACCCGTTAAGGTTGTTCCCTATAACAAGTCCATGACCTGTGGGAAATACACCAGGATATACCCTGAAATAACCGTATAATAGCTTGTTTAATATAAAAATTTGTGCAGGGCACTTTTTGAAGCCCCTCCCTAGGCTTTAAAATACATTATCTTGCAATGGTATGTCAGTTATTGGGGTACATCTTCTCTTAATAAGTAGATAAATGCCCGTGTCTCTGAAAGAAAATTATCTGTTTGATGTGATTGTCAAATCCTATTTTATCTTCGAAAAGAAAGGGCCACGCTGAACGATCTTTCGTCAGATACACTTTCTGACGCTAGTCATCTATCCCGAGTAACTTATCTAAAAAGTAGGTCGAGGAATTGCTAGGCTTTCGGTTGCTTTGGTTCCGGAAGGGTCGACTTGGTGGGGGGCCAGCGCACGACTGTTCTTATCTTTTAACTTATAGCAAAAATCTCTAGTATGTCCTTTCCCGTTACAATAGGTACATTTAAATTTCTTTTTCTCGATACCCGATTTTTGTCAGCCCCAGGACAGATTCGGATTGTGGTTTTCCCGGTAAAGGTTTTTGAGAAGTTCAGCAGCGGAACATCAGGCCGGCAAGAGCAACTGATTTAGGTTGCCAATTCTAGGGCAATCTTTAGTTACCTTGTTTTTTTTGTGTTTTTGTACGCAAGTTTGTGAGAAATTTGTAATTGTTGAAAAGGGTGCAGGTTTCCCGAATATTGAGGTGTATGATCATCAGATATTTTTTGTACGCAGCAGACTACAGTTGTTAAAATTTTCATGTAGTAACAAATGAACAAGGCTGTGTAGTTGTTTTTTAGAGCTCAGCCATCTCTCAAATGCAACTTTTTTCTACGAGCAATCACACAAGTTTGTTTGTCGTGTTTTTTAACGTCGAAAAGCTCTTTTATAACTTAAGGTAACAAGTTATACGCTTAGAATGTTTGTTGACGCGTCATAACTAATGTACTTAGCAAATGGTTTTAAACAGCCCTACAAGTTTTAGCTCTTCCCCTCAAAAAAGTATGAAGCAATGTTGCCCCGTGTTACGTGGCCAGTTCTAGCACGAGTGGTTCTCAAACACATCAATATGGTCTAAGTCACTTTCAAAAAAATTTGGAAACCCTGATGCAGCTTTCTGCACATTAAAAAGTGTTTTGGTTTTTTCGTTGTTGTCTTAACAGCGAACATTTTTTTCTGGAAATTTCTTCTTCAATTTCCTTGTGCCTTTTTGTGCAGTCTGCAAAATAAGGAGGCGTTCAAACCTTCAAATGTTCCTGAAGATAGGGCCAGTGGTAAAGGAGGAGTAGGGAAAATTAAAATGGTCTGGTGGTCCTTAGGCGGACATTGGGCCCGCCGTCTCTGGGGGTTAGATTGGTTAGGATAGTAAAAAAAAGGTGTAGCATAACAGTACTAGGTGAGGTTTTTCTACTACGCCATCTGTATATTGGTCTGAGGCGGGAAGGTTGAGCGAGAACTGAGCTACTTAGGGGTCAGCATAGGGCCATTTGCTCTAGTTGTTCTTTTTTTTCAACTTCAAATAGAGCCCTACTTTCCCAATTTTTATTGGGTTTTTTGAAACTGAAACATAATAGACATTCTGTATGGGAGGAAAAAATATTCTTTTTAATTTTTCTCTGACGTTTTTTTCGGTGTAATTCCTGTTTTCGTCAACGAGATACTTGGTACTTTCCAAAAATCTGAAGTTTTAAAACTTAAAATCAACAAAGTCGAGTATCAATTAACGTTTCACTTTAGTACTCCAAATAATTGTATCGGGGAGTGTTATGGGGAACTTAATCCTAAAAGGAATTTTTAGTGTTTGGGTTTTCTTAGATTTTTAAATAAAACAGTTTTCCCTCTCCTTGGTCAAGAGCTAGAGGTAAACATCCACCTGGTAGTTGTACAAGACTAATCAAAATCTTCGATTAGGAAGTATCAAAATGTTTGCATAGAGTCATAGTAGTCAAAATGGCAATTCCAACACCTTTGGTTAAGGGGCATCCGGACAGGGCCCCATTTGTTACAAAAACGCGATTCAAAAGCTTAGAGATCTCCAGTGATTTCTAGAAAGGACTGCCCTTCTGCATCAGCCCGTTATGGGTTTTCGTAACAAGTGTCGTTCCTTGCCAAATTTTCCATTAAAATTCAGTATGGTTTAATAGGTTTAGGTTTCAACTGGAGGTACTAACTAGAGAAATTAAAATTTAATAAATTTATTAAATAGTAAGTTGTTAGAGGTATATTACAAATTAAATTAATTTTAGAAACAAAATAAAAACAATCTCTCGAGTTCAATATTATTGTGCTGAAAGACATATCACATTTATAAATTCTTAAGTACCGTCAGGTACTTACTTTTTAAGATATTACAAATATGTACAAGTATGTGTAGCGTGTAAGTGCCCCTTTAAATAGTTGTATGTCTCAAAAACTGAAAAAGACTTAAACAAGTGCTGACAAAATCCCCAAATAAACTAACTTTCTTGACCCCTGGCAACCCGAACGTCTGCTTAACAAAAAAGAAGCTAAGCCCCTAGCAATGCAAAAATCAAGCGACAGGACACAGAATCAGGAAGGGGAAAAAATATAACGACACTAAGTAGGGACATCAGCGTCCCCCACAAGTTTCAAAAAATCCCAAATACTGAATCTTCGTTCAGCATAGGAAAATGATGTGACAATGCACAGAAACCCTAAAAATTTGGGGAGAAACTATAGCTAAAGGGCCTGAGATGTTAGAGTGTCTAAGTGACACACAAACCCCAGTCAAAGTCGAAAAAACACAAAGTCTTACAAAGTTCTGTGAACAAAGTTCTACGAACTAACAAGAATAAGAGACAGACATTGTCAACCAGAAGCGAGTCTCCCGAGGGCTCCCGAAGACAATCTGTCCCGCCACCAAGCGAGTCTCGAGCAGATGAAACTTTGAGAGGTGGGGGGGGAAACCCCCCCCCTTTTAGTGATGCCCGTGGCAAATGCAGCTCAGAAACCGCAGTATAAAGAGCGACAAAGGTAATTCAGTGTTTGACAATAAGCCTAAATGAGCACATTTTATATTTCCTAAACAAATAGCTAAATAACAATATAAAAGTCAAATATAATTAAAATATACATTTCGTTTTGCTATTATCGAAAAAATAAGCAAAATTTAAAAATTAAAAAGAAAAAAGGGAAAAAAAACATTATAATTTCATAATTTAAACATTTTAACCTTCAGGGGTTGAAAAAGTGTGTGCAGACGAAAATCAGAAATGGTGTACGAAGTAAAAAAAAAAGGTTGGTGGGTGTCCTCTGTACCAAGATTCCAGATGTTGTGGTTGACAAGTTGACATAAATGTGTATAAAACGACAAGATGCAGTACTTTTTTTTTTTTTATTTAACAAAACTGGGTAAAAGCAGAGTTTTGCTACCCTATTCTTTATGCGGTTAATGGAATATAAAATTTTCAAAACCCTCGCCCAAGTAGTTCTGGGTTGTCAATCCCCCACCTGGGGAAGAGTTCCTTTCAAGGGGGGTCCTTGGCTGGTGAAAAGGCTTTGGTCTGGGGAATTAGACCTGTCGGTCTACTTCCCCAGACCCAAAAAAATTTCCCCCCAAAACCCCGTTCCCTATCCCCCCCCTCCCCCTTTTTTCCCTTTTTCCTCCCTCCCCCCCCTCCCTTTTGCCCTTCCTTTTTTTGGGCCTTTTTTTTTTTTTTTTTTCACAGGCCCCCCCCCCCCCCCCCCCCCCCCCCCCCCCCCCCCCCCCAGGGGGGGTTTCCTGGACAAAAATTCCCGGGGATGTTTTCCTGATCCCCCTTTTGGATCCCAGGGGGGTGGCTTGGGTGTCTCTGGGCGCGGGTATATCTCTGGAAGCCCCTTTCGGTTCCCGGGGTGGTGGAAGGAGGTAGCTTTGTGGGTTTCCGGCCGCCCTCCTTTTTTCCCCGAGGTAGCTCGGCAGATGTGAGGTTCCTATCCCCGGGTTGCCGGTTTTTTCTGGCATGAGGGTAGGGTATGGCACGGGTTCCCTGCTGCATCTGCGCTACTTGCAGTGCTGAGGTCCTCTTGGGCACGGAGGGAGATTTCTGGCCCTTTCATTCCTCCTAGGAACTATCCCTCCCCGTTCCCCCCTTATTTTATTCTTTTTTTTATTTTTATTTTCTTTTCTTCTTTCTTTTTTTTTCTTAAAAACAAAAAGAAAGAAGTAACCTAACCATGGTAGCCCTAGTCCATGAACCTGCTACCCCCGGGCCCCTTCTTGATACCGCACCCCGTTCTGACCCGCCTCGTCTTTGGACCACTCTTCGAACATCCTCATGCCTCTGTACCTCTTGCCGGTGCTGTTGCCTCACCCGCTTCAGGTACTGAGGCCTCGACTGACTCCTTCGATTTATCTGACCTTCGCTCTCCTCTGACTATGCTTCCGGCCTCTCCCTCTACGGTGCGGCAACTTTCGAATCGCCGGCCTGTTCCACGTCGGACCAACTCTGGTCCCACGCCTAAACGACAACGACAATTACCTGCTGATGATACTTCTCCACCTTCTCGTTCTTCTCAGAAAAGATCGACACGTCCTTCACTACCTTTCCACGCTCAGTTTCAGATCGCACAATGGACTAAATTCTTCACTTTACGACCGACTTCCTCTACTGCCTATCTTTCTGACCACAGTATTGGGCAAGGCACTCCTACGCCATGTTGGTAAAGATATTTCTTTTCATGCTCTTAAGAGCGGTACGCGCATCGTCACCGTACAGAATGCTACCCAGGCTCATGAGCTTTCTCGTCTTTCCATATCGATACTGTTCCTGTAACTATTGAAAAGCATCATTCCTCAATTCTTGTAGTGGTACCATCATTCTGCCCCATACCATAGTTCAACAAAATTTCCAGACATGTGCCACTGACATTCTTGAACAGCTGGAACTCCAAGATCTCCCAATCTCAAGGTAGACACTTACGTTCTTCCTGCCACGGGCGGAGACGATACCCAAGCAATGTGCTCGTTTAACTTTTGACAGCCGTGAACTCCCATCCTCAGTTTATGTAGCAGGACATCGGTTACAAGTTCGAGAGGTGATCCCTACACCACAAACAGTGTAGAAATTGCTGGCGATTTGGCCATCCAGCGAAATATTGCAGATCTATCGCCGAATGCCCAGTCTGTGGTGCCGATGACCATTCTAATACGTCTTGCAATCGACCTCCCTCTTGCCTTAATTGTCATGAGGCTCACCTTCGTACTCTCGCCGTTGTCAAGTCTACTTAAACGAGCGGGAAATCCGTTACCTAAAAGAGGCAGAAGGTCTCCCTTATGCCATGGCGTTTCTCACTCCGCCTCCAAGGGGACTACCCGGTTTTTTCTTATTCCCCGGTTTAAAAAAGCCCCCCCATTTTGGGTATTCCCTTTCTGCACCCACCTCTGTGGTTCCCTTTCCCCCATAGTCACCCCTGTACAATTTTTTTTGTGTCTCGGCTCAGAGTCCCTTTTCAAGTCTCGTTGATCTTGCTTTTTCGTGTTCTCTTCACAAGTCAGTACGACGAGATCTCGTATGACCCTCCCCCCAAAGCCCCTCTATTCTAAAAAGTCAAAAAAGGTCCGTTAACCCCTCCATTTTCCCCTCCTCTTTTTCCCCCTTCCCCTGTCTCTGTACCGGGTTCTCCCCCTTCATGGCTTGTTACAATGTAGGGTTCCCCCCTCCTCTCTACTGACCTTCCTCCCTGTTCCCTCCAAGTTTCTTCCTCTTCTCCACCTCCGGTTTCTCCCTTTCTGTCCCTTCCCCCTTTTCTCCATTCCCCCACCCTTCCTCCCCCCTCCCCTTGGGTTTAGCCTTTACAGTTCCAATCTTTACTCATCCTCCCCTACCTTTCCAATATTGTCCCCATATGAGTCTCTGAATTCTAAAAACATTTGAAGCAATCTCTGAATTTTGCAGAAACCAAAACCTCAAGGGGACACTGATCCACCCTCCGCCCCTTTTTCCCCCTTCACTCCTTGCGAAACCCCTTTTTTCACAGCGCCCCGTTCCCTTCGTGTTTGAAAAATTTCCCACTCCCCCTCCGATGGGGACTTTTCAAACCCCCTTAGTCGGGGAAACCCCTACCTGGGGATTTCAGGTATCTTTATCATTCCCAAAATCAGGGCCCTATTTACAGGGGAAATATACGGGGCCTCGGGGTAATGGGGGTGAGCTTCAGGTTACCCCCCATTTTTCCCTGGGGTGTTTGTTACGGGAACCCAAAAATTACACTTGCTGTTTTCTTCCCATTTCGGCTTTAATTTTTGTATTCTTCAGACCTTTTCCTTGGGCCCTTTAATAAAAGTGCCCTTCTTTACGCATGTTATTCCGTACCATCAGTATTTGTTCGTCTTCGCTGCTTTAAAACCGCCCCCGTACCACTTGCAAGGTGGTAACGTCTGTTCTTTATATCTTCTCCTTCTGGGATTATCTTTCTGGATATTCCCTTTCTTTTTTGCATTACCACCACCGATTCTGTTATTTGGTGTTTTAATGCCCCCCTTTCCCTCTGGGGGGTTTCTCATGGATTCCATGGTTTCAGTTAGAGGCTTTTTTTGCCACCCCCCCCCTCCTTTTTTAAATACAAGTATAAACCCCCTTTTTGATTCGGATCACACTCCTCTTGATCGATCTCTCAGTTGCTCTTCTCCGCCCATTAGATTCACTTGGTCGTTTTCCGGACTTACATGAAAGGTTTCATTTCCAATCATTTTACTTCCCTTCAATTCACCACCTCTTGCATCCCGCTGGCAATTTGATCGGGAAATTGGAACCTTTACTAACCTAACTGTTTTAGAGAGGTTCCTTCTTCGTCCCCCTCGATAGCTTTTACACCTCTTCTCGTCCCCCTTTTTTAACTGCAGCTTCTCATTCTAAAACCCCAAACTTCAGGCAGGCTTCTCAAAAATGCGTGCCTTGGTGGTCCCTGCTTGTGCTGTGCAGTACTTTGAAACGCGTGCAGGGGGCGGGTACGTCAAAGAACCACAGAGAGACTTCTTAAATTTTAAGCAAAGCGTGGTCGCTCGCCGTGCATTCGTGTGCAAAACGCATTGGGGCAAGATTATGTCCCCCCCCCTCCCCCTTGCTTCCCTATGAGTGCATTTGGGAAAAAAAGAACGAAGTGAGTGGTAAATATTCTCCTGACCCGGCTCCTGTTCTGGGGGGTTTGCCGGTGTTGATTAAAAAACCCAAACGATGTTGCCAATGAAATTGGGAAATCATTGGCCCCATTTCAGGGACTCCTCTATCCCTCTCATTTTTTCCCCAAAAAGTTCCCAGAGAGTTAGCACCCGGGACTTTTCTTCTCTCAGAGAAGAACAGTATATTGCCTTTTTAAATTCAAGAACGGGGGCAACACTCTCGTTGCCGATACGGCAGCTGGGCCCCACGACATTCATATTCGTAGCTAAAACATTTTCATCAGTCGCCCTTGAGCCTATTATGCCTTTACAATTTATTTGGGCACAAGGGTCTTCCCCAGCGTGGAAATCCGCCATTGTTCTCCCTTTCGCAAAACCAGGCCCCAGGGCATGAAACCTCCCACTGTCGCCCATTGTCTTACCAGTGCAGTTTTAAAATGTGGAAAGCCCCAGTAAATAGCGTTTTGTGTGGTTTTTTAGAGCACACAACAGTCTTCCACTCTCAAAAGGCTTTGTAAGGGAGCTACCAAACCCCTTACTACGCTTGGATATGATGTTCTAATGCCTTTGCGAATAACCCCTCGTTATTGCTAATTTTTGACCTTTGAGAAGGATATTACACAACTGGAGGTTAATATTTTGCCCAAACCCACTCTTTAGGCCTTCGAGGCAATTACCCCTTTCCTTAAGAACTTTTAATGACAGGATTTCCGTGTTGGGTTAATAATGTGCTTCCCCGGCTTTATCCAAGCTGAAAAGGTTTTCCCCCCGGGATGTGTTCTGGCAAACACTTTTTCCCTTGATAAATGATTTGGCCTCTAGCTTCCATAAAAATTTTTGGGCTCATCATGTTGATGATTCGCTATTTCCTGTGAGGGCGCTGACTGTCACCTTATTACGTTTCTCTCCCGCTGCAGCGACCTGTTTTCAATTGGGCCACCAAAAAGTGGGTTTTAAAATTTTTCCCGCACTAAAACCCCCCAAATTACTTTCATAGACGTCTGTCTCCCCGATCATCTTTGTACCTCTATGGTCCCATCCCCGAACATGATACAGTCAAGTTTTTTGGCCTCCCCTTTGATGTAGGTTATCCCGGAAACCTCACATTACCTCTCTAAGGCAACTTCCCCAAACCGGTGAACCTCCTTAAAACCCTTGCTCATCTTTTATGGGGGCTGATCGTCGAACCCCCCTTTGCCACATTTACCCCTTTTCTTTTCGAAACTTTATTATGGTGACCAGATTTTTCAGCGATTCCGCTACCTCTCAGCCTTAAACCCCCTTATCACCAAGGATTTAAATTTTTGCCTGGTGCTTTTTGTTTCCCCTGTCGAGAGCTCTATGCAGAAGCGAAAAAGTTCCATCCTTATCCACCTGTGATGCCCATTGCCTCACTACTATGTATGCTTCGTGATCTCCGCATCCCTTCCCTTTTAGAATGGTCATGATATTAGTGACATTCTTTATTTTTTCGCCGCCCCGTTTTCTCTGTCCCTTTTCCCCTTCCCTTCTTTCCCCTTGTCTTCTCTTCAATTACCACCTTTTTATTAATGAGCCTCTCACTTTTCCCCACCCCCCCGGGAAGTTCCCGTGTTCGAGTTGTTTTTTCTCTCTCCCTTGCTCGAAACCCAACT
This sequence comes from Cherax quadricarinatus, assembly GCF_026875155.1. Lineage (NCBI taxonomy): Eukaryota > Metazoa > Arthropoda > Malacostraca > Decapoda > Parastacidae > Cherax > Cherax quadricarinatus. The sequence continues at coordinate 10,243,410 of NC_069490.1, forward strand.
GTCTACTGGGCGCTTCCCGCTCTCTTTTCTTGCCCCTTTCATTATTTTTATCCCTTTCTTGTACCGATGGCTCTAAGTTTCTGACGGGGAAAAGGGTTCGCAGCAGTTTTCCGGACGCGCGTAAAAGGGGATTTACTATCTTCATGTATTTTTTCGCTGAAATTTTATGCCCTCCTTACAGCACTTATCCTATTGATCTATTCCCGTGTCATCATTTTTGGTTGTCTCAGACTCCCTTAGTGCTTTACAGGCTATACAGAAAATTTTTACACTCACCCCCTTTGTCTCCGTATCCCAAATTTGGCTACGCCGCATCTTTACCAAGATAAAGAATTGTTTTTTTTTGGGTCCCCTTTGGCATGTTTACGTCAGGGCAATGAACGGGAGACACTGCTGTGCGGTCAGCAGTACATGACCTACCGTTTCATGTGAGGTATTCCTTTAGGGCTATTTGCTGCAAATCTTCCCCAAATTCACACCCCTTGGCAAAAAACGTTGGGCTACTATGCTCGGCAAAAACTTCAATCTATTAAACCAGTATGGGTTTTGGGGGTCTTCTTATCACCAGTGTCGAGGTTGGGAGACTACTCTTCCCGTCTTTGCATTGGCCTTTCTCATCTTTCTATGGATATTCAGGGGGAGGGGCCCTGCTCCTTTGTGAGAATTTCCAAATT
>NC_069490.1:10244583-10259842 GCF_026875155.1 Cherax quadricarinatus
TTAAAAGGGAACATAATAATAGGGGACAATACAGTCAGTGGCCCCCCCCGCCTTACGATGCACGTGTTACATTAAATCCGCCATACGTTACATTTGAGGTGAGGCAAAAATTTTGCCTCACCTCACGCTAAAAAACTAGCCTCACAATTCGTCCAGGATGCGTCCCACGCGTGGCCTCAGCTGCCCCGTGGGTGCCAGTGTTTACAAGCCAGCCAGTGCGGTCGCATTCACGCATACATTCGGTACATTTCATGTTATCACAGTGTTTTTAGTGATCATAGCTGCAAAATAAGTCACCATGGGCCCCAAGAAAGCTTCTAGTGTCAACCCTGTGGTAAAAAGGGTGAAAATTACTATGGAAATGAAGAGAGATAACTGCTCAGTACGAAAGTGGAGTGCATGTCTCGGAGCTGGCCAGGTTGTATACCAAACCCCAATCAACCATCGCTACTATCGTGACCAACAAAACGGCAATCAAGGAAGCTGTTCTTGCAAAAGGTGCAAGTTTGTTTTCGAAACAGAGATCGCAAGTAATTGAAGATGTTGAGAGACTGTTATTGGTGTGGATAAATGAAAAACAGATAGCAGGAGATAGCATCTCTCAAGCGATCATATGTGAAAAGGCTAGGATTTAATTAGAAAAATGCCTGCAACTAGTGGTGATGTGAGTGAATTTAAGGCCAGCAAAGGTTGGTTTGAGAGATTTAAGAATCGTAGTGGCATACATAGTGTGATAAGGCATGGTGAGGCTGCCAGTTCGGACCAAAAAGCGACTGAAAAATATGTGAAGGAATTCAAGGACTACACAGACAGTGAAGGACTGAAACCTGAACAAGTGTTTAATTGTGACGAAACAGGCCTGTTTTGGAAGAAAATGCCAAACAGGACCTACATTACTCAGGAGGAAAAGGCACTCCCAGGACATAAGCCTATGAAAGACAGGCTTACTCTCTTGATGTGTGCTAATGCTAGTGGTGATTGCAAAGTGAAGCCTTTATTGGTGTATCACTCTGAAACTCCCAGAGCGTTCAGGCAAAACAATGTCCTCAGGGCTAATTTGTGTGTGCTGTGGAGGGCAAAGAGTAAGGCATGGGTCACTAGAGACTTTTTCTATGACTGGTTACACCATGTATTTGCCCCCACTGTGAAAAATTACCTCCTGGAAAATAAATTGGACCTTAAGTGCCTCCTGGTATTAGACAATGCTCCTGGTCATCCTTCAGACTTGGCAGAGCGACTCTCTGGGGACATGAGCTTCATTAAGGTCAAGTTTTTGCCTCCTAATACCACTCCTCTCCTGCAGCCCATGGACCAGCAGGTCATTTCAAACTTCAAAAAACTCTACACAAAAGCTGTTTCAAAAGTGCTTTAAAGTGACCTCAGACACTCGATTGACTCTAAGAGAGTTTTGGAAAGATCACTTTAGTATCCTCAGTTGTGTAAACCTTATAGGTAAGGCTTGGGAGGGAGTGACTAAGAGGACCTTGAACTCTGCTTGGAAGAAACTGTGGCCAGAATGTGTAGACAAAAGGGATTTTGAAGGGTTTGAGGCTAACCCCTGAGAAGCATATGCCAGTTGTGGAATCAATTGTGGTATTGGGGAAGCCCTTGGGGTTGGAGGTTACTGAGGAGGATGTGGAAGAGTTGGTGGAGGAGAACAATGAAGAACTAACCACTGATGAGCTGCAAGATCATCTTCAACAGCAAGAGGCCAGACCTGAGGAAACTGCTTCGGAGGCGGGGAGAAAGAAATTGAAGAAGTTGTCTACTTCAAAGATTAAGGAAATGTGTGCAAAGTGGCTTGAAGTGCAAACCTTTATGGATGAAAATCACCCTCACACAGCTATTGCAAGCCATGCTGGTGACTATTACAATGACAATGTTGTGAACCGCTTTAGACAAATCATAAAGGAATGAGAGGTACAGAGCTCTATGGACAGATATGTTGTGCGACAGAGGTCCAGTGACTCTCAAGCTGGTCCTAGTGGCATTAAAAGTAGAAGGGAAGTAACCCCTGGAATAGGACTTGCTACCTAAAGTCCTAATGGAAGGGGATTCCCCTTCTAAACAATAACAACTTCCACACACTCCCCTCCTCCCATCCTATCAATCATCACCAGATCTTCAATAAAGGCAAGTGTCACGTATTCTATTCTTAGCAGAGTATTAACTGTGCATGTCTTCTTCAGTTTGCGTATTAAAATTAATATTTCATGTGGTAAAAATTTTTTTTTTCAGACTTTTGGGTGTCTTGCATGGATTAATTTGATTTCCATTATTTCTTATGGGGAAAATTAATTCGCCTTACGATAATTTCGGCTCACGATGAGCTCTCAGGAACTGATTAACCCTTAAACTGTCCAAGCAGATCTATGTTCACATGCGTAGTGCTCCAAAAGTAGATCTACGTTTTTTTTTACATATTTTCAAATATAACAAAAAAAAGTAGATCAAAGTTTTTTTACATGTTTTCAAATGTAAAAAAAAAAAAAATCTACTTTTTTACATACTTTCAAATGTTGAAAAAACGTAAATCTATGTTTGGACAATTTAAAGGTTAATATCGTAAGGCGGGGGTCCACTGTACACAGTTACATGCAGTAACAAAAGACAAAACTGCAATGAATATCTTCATTTATACAAGGTTTCACCTAACATTGGGCTTTTACAACCACAAGCAAATGTAAGAAACAATGGCTTAAATACTCCACAGGGAGTGATATCACTTTTTCATGTGTCACTTCCTCAGGTTACCTAAAATTTGATTACCACAATGATCAGCTGTGATTTTGCAAATACTTAAATACCTTATTAACACATTAATGAAGGATGGGATAACTAGGTGGGTTTGCAGTCTTAGAAACAGTACCAACCTGTACTGTTTGTGGCTCTTGAAGCACTCGGTTGATGGTGTCTTGTAGGTTAGTACTTCCCTGTACTATGAGTGGGCGAAGAGATGATGTGGCCCATGCTTTGTTGGCCTCTTGTGACTTTGTATCCACCAAAGCTGATCCGACACGGGACAAACCACGCAACATCGTCACCAGGTCACTTCCTCGTGGTGGCTTGGCCATCTTACTGAAGGAGACACAACATATGTATCATGTGATACTTTCCCTCTCTGGTCATACTAGCAAGTGTACTGGTATAAACCTCGGTAATTAATACTGACAAGCTTTTTAAAAAGACACATGAGCAAACACTAGATCATACTTATTTTTAAAAAAAAAATTTCTGGGACCTTGACGATGATGATCAAGGTACCAGGACCAAGTGCAAAAAAATTATTATGCATTAATGGAGAGAAATCAAAGTGAAGCCCCGTTAAGAATGGTGTGCCACAGGGGCCAGTGTTGGGACCATTGTTATTTACAGTCTGCATAAACGACATAGATGGTGGAATAAATAGCTACATGAGTAAGTTTGCAGGCGATACTAAGATAGGCCATCAAATAATTTCTGAGGTGGGCTACAGGATGACCTGGATAGGTTGATGTGATGGTCGATGAAATGACAGATGCAATTCAATGCAAACGTGTAAGGTTCTAATCCTAGGAAAAGAAAATAGCTATGGTCCTTATAAGCTAACGAATTCTTTAAATCATTAAAATAGATTTTAAAGAGTGCATATAGTATGGGAAAATAGTGAGTGTTGTCAAGATAACTGACAACAATGGGATGCTTTCTACATACACTTCAACTGGTTATACACAAATAACCCGCACATAAAAGAGAGAAGCTTACGACGACGTTTCGGTCCGACTTGGACCATTGACAAAGTCAATGGTCCAAGTCGGACCGAAACGTCGTCGTAAGCTTCTCTCTTTTATGTGCGGGTTATTTGTGTATTGTTCCAGTCACGGTATTGTGCCTTTTTGTTATTTATTCAACTGGTTACCTTGATTTTATCCTGGAGCAGAGTAATACAAAACATCATTACTAACTGTAGGCAGATAGTGAGCTAGTTTTTCGAGCCTACTACTGATAATAATAATCTTGATTATTATTATTATAATCAAAAAGAAGCGCTAAGCCACAAGGGCTATACAGCGCTGCAGGGTAGGGAAGGAAGCAAGGGAATTGGACTGGCAGGAGGGAGGGGGGATGATCAGCAGGTTACAGAAAACAGCGGGGCAGGGGATAGTACGGGGGTAGAGGGTAGCAAGAGATACAAGTAGAAAGGGCTGAAAGTATCAGAATTTGTGAAGTAAGTCAGTCGTTGTCAAAAAGTCAATAAGAGAGTCCGGATGAAAGGTGGTCCATCAGCGAGAAGGAAGGTAAAAGAGAGAGCAGCGGGCGAAGACGACGACAGAGGTAAATTCTGCGTGCTCGTTGATAAAGTGGGCAGTCCACAGAATGTGGCTGACTGATAATGGAGCTTGGCAATTCTCACAGAGAGGAGCAAGACGCCTCTCCATGAGATATCCATGAGTAAGACGAGTATGGCCAATGCGAAGACGGGAGAGAGTAGTCTCCCAACCTCGACACTGGTGATAAGAAGACGGCCAGTAACCTATACTCGGTTTAATAGACTGAAGTTTGTTGCCGAGCATAGTAGACCAACGTTGTTGCCAACGGGTGTGAAGGTGGGAAGATATTACAGCAAAATAGTCCGTACATGGAATACCTCTGTAAGAAACTGGTAGGTCATGTACTGCTGACCGCGCAGCAGTGTCTGCCTGTTCATTGCCCTGTACGTCAACATGACCAGGGACCCAACAAAAAACAATATCTTTAATGCTTAGTAAAGATGCGGCGTAGCCAAAGTTGGATACGGAGGACTAAGGGGTGAGGTGTATCAAATTTTGTATAGCCTGTAAAGCACTAAGGGAGTCTGAGACAACCACAAATGATGACACAGGCATAGATGCAATACGGATAAGTGCTGTAAGGATGGCATATAATTCAGCAGTAAAAATACTAGCTGAAGATAGTAAATGCCCTTGTACGACGCTGTCCGAAACACTGCTGCGAATCCTACGCCGTCAGAAGACTTAGAGCCATCTGTGTACACAGCAATGGCATGAGAATGAGAGTGAAAGTGGTCAAGAAAAAGAGAGCGGGAAGCGACCGTAGACAGTTGGGGCTTTCGAGCAAGGAGGGAGAAAGAACAGACTCGAACAGCTGGGACCTCCCAGGGGGTAGGGAAAAGTGAGATGCTACATGTACATAGAAAGGTGTAGTTGAAGAGAAGACAAGAGCGAATGAAGGCGAAGAGAGAAGGGACGGAGTAAGCAGGGGCGGCGAACAAATAAAGATGTCTACTAATATCAGTGACCTTTCTATAAATGGAAGGATTGCGGAGATCATGAGAGCGTACATAGTAGCGCAGGCAATGGGCATCACGGCGATCGGATAAGGATGGAACGTTCGCTTCTGCATAGAGGCTTTCGACAGGGGAAGAGCGAAAAGCACCAAGGCATAAACGTAATCCTTGGTGATGAATGGGGTTAGGCTAGAGAGAGTAGCAGGAGATGCCGCTGAATAGATCTGGTCACCATAATCAAGTTTCGATAAAATAAGGGTGGAATGTAGGTGAAGGAGGGTTCGACGATCAGCTCCCCACGAAAGATGAGCGAGGGTTTTAAGAAGGTTCACCGCTGTGACAAGTTGCCTTCAGAGAGGTAATGTGAGGTTTCCAGGATAACCTACGATCAAAGAGGAGGCCCAGAAACTTGACTGTATCACGTTCAGGGATACGGAGCCATAGAGGTACAAAGGATGATCAGAGATGAACAGAGCGTCTAGTGAAAGTGATTTGGTGGGTTTTAGTGCTGGAAAATTTAAACCCCATTGTGTGTGGCCCAATTGGAAACACGGTCGACTGCATGCTGGAGAGAAACTGTAAGGAGGTGACAGTCAGCGCCCTGCACAGGCAATAGCAAAGTCATCAACATAGAGTGATGACCAAATATTTGATGGAAGACTAGAGGCCAAATCATTAATAGCAAGGAGAAAAAGTGTTGTGCTCAGAACACATCCCTGGGACACCTTCAGCTTGGACAAAGTCCGGGGAGAGCACATTATTAACCCGAACACGGAAATGCCTGTCAGTTAAAAAGTTCTTAAGGAAGGATGGTAGATTGCCTCGAAGGCCTAAGGAGTGGGCTTGGGCTAAAATATTATACCTCCAAGTTGTGTCATATGCCTTCTCAAGGTCAAAAAATATGGCAATAACTGAGTGGTTATTCGCAAAGGCATTACGAACATACGTATCCAAGCGCAGTAAGGGGTCTATGGTAAGACGTCCCTTACGAAAGCCATATTGACGAGTGGAGAGACTGTTGTGTGTCTCTAAATACCACACTAAACGTCTATTTACTAGACGTTCCATTACTTTGCAAACTGCACTGGTAAGAGCAATGGGACGATAGTGGGAGGTTTCATGTCCCGTAGTGCCTGGTTTGCGGAAAGGGAGAACAATGGCGATTTCCACAGCTGTGGAAGAACTCCTTGTGACCAAATAAGATTGTAAAGGTGTAATAGGACTGCAAGGGCTGACTGATGTAAATGTTGTAGCATACGAATATGAATGTCGTCGGGCCCAGCTGCCGATGATCGACAAGCTGAGAGTGTTGCCTCCAGTTCTTGAAGTGTAAAAGGCACATTATAACTGTTCTTCTCTGAGAGAAGAAAGTCCAAGGGTGCTAACTCTCTGGCAGACTTTGAGGAAAGAAATGAGGGGCATAGATGGAGTCCCTGAGAAAATACGGACCAGATGATTGCCATTTCATTGGCAACATCTAGTGGGTTTGCTATATCAACACCGGCAACCCGCAGAACAGGAGCCGGGTCAGGAGAATATTTACCACTCAGTTTTCGTACTTTTTTCCAGACTGCACTCATAGAGGAAGCAGAGGTGATGGTGGAGACAAATCTCGCCAGCAAGTGCGTTTAGCGTCACGGATGACACGGCGAGCGATCGCACGCTTCTGTTTAAAATCAAGGAGTCGCTCTGTGGTTCTATGTACCGGTACCTGCCCATGCAGCGCGTTTCAAACGTACTGCACGAGCACAAGCAGGAGACCACCAAGGCACGCATTCTGAGAATGCTGCCCGAAGTTTTGGGGTATAGAATGAGAAGCTGCGGTGAAACGGAGGACGAGAAGAGGTGTAAAAGCTCATCGATGGAGGACGAAGAAGGAACCTCTTTAAAAACAGTCAGGTGTGAGTAAAGTTCCAATTTGCCCGATTAAATTGCCAGCGTGGTGCGAAGAGGTGGCGAATATGAAGGGGAAGTAAGAATGATTGGGAAATGATCACTGTCATGTAAGTCCGGGAGAACAGACCAAGTAAAGTCTAATGCGGCGGAGAAGAGCAAACTGAGAGATCGATGCAAGAGAGAGTATGAGTCCGAGGATCAAAATGGTGTGAGTACCTGTATTTAAAACATGGAGGGGGTGGGTGGCAAGAAAAGCCTCTAACTGAATTCCACGGGAATCACAGTGAGACCCTCCCCAGAGGAAATGTGGGCATTAAAATCACCAAGTAACAGAATCGGTGGCGGTAATGACGAAACAAGGAAGGCAAAATCCGGAATAGATAATGCCCGAGAAGGAGAGAGATATAAAGAACAGAGCGTATACCACCTATGTAAGTGGATACGGGCTGCTGTGTAATGCCAGCGAAGTATGAACAAATAGCTGATGGTACGAATATCAGTGCGGAGAAGAAGGGCACTTTCATTAAAGGTCCCATCAGGAAAAGGATCTGAAGAATACAATAAATTATAGCCTGAGATGTGAGAAATAACAGCAGAGTGTAATTTTGGTTCCTGTAAGCAAACACCAACAGGGCAAACTGGGAGAGTAACATCTGAAGCTCACCCCGATTACCCCTGAGGCCGCGTATATTCCACTGTAAAAAGGCCATGATTGGCAATGATAAAGATACTTGAAATCCGCAGGTAAGGGTTCCTACGGACTAGAAGGGTTAGAAAAGTCCACATGCGGAGGCAGTGGAAAATGTTCAAGCAGCGAAGGAACGTGCGCTGTGAAGAAAGGAGTTGCGCAGATGAGCAGAGGAGAGAGGAAGAGCGGAAGGGGATCAGTGTCCATTGATGGTTTGGTCTCTGCAATATATTCAGAGATTGCTTCAAGTGTTTCGGAATTCAGAGATGTCGTATGGGAGACAATATTGGGAATGGTAGGGGGAGGATGAGTAAAGATTGGAACTGTATTGGACTGTACCAAGGTAGGGGGGGCGAAAGGGTGGAGGGAACTGGAGAAGCGTGGCAGGGGACAGAAGAGACAGAACCTGGGAGGTGGCAGAAGAGGAAGAAACTTGGGAGGGAACAGGGAGGAAGGTACATTACGAGGAGGAGGGTGAACCTCTGCACTTGTAACTGAGCCAGTGAGAGGGGAAGAACTAGGGACAGAGACAGGGAGGGTAAAATGAGGTGGAAGATGGGTAGGAGGTGTTACCGGACCTTTTTTTGACTTTTGAGAAGTAGAGGGACGATTGGGAAGAGTGTCGTACGAGTCTCGTCGATACTGAGGCTTGTAAGAGAGAACTCGAAGAAGCGAGATTAGACTGAGGCGTTGAAGTAGGGACGTCTGAGCCGAGGACAGCAAAAGGATTAGATACAGGAGTGATTATGGGAGAGGTAACCACAGAGGTGGGTGTAAGAATGGGATACCAGAAGTGGGGGGACGTTTTGAAACACGGGAATAAGAAACACGTGGGAGTCTCCCTTGGAGGCGGAGATGAGAAACTGCCATGGCATAAGGGAGACCTTCTGTCTCTTTGAGGTAACGGATTTCCCGCTCGTTTAAATAGACCTGACAACGGCGAGAGTACGAAGGTGAGCCTCATGACAGTTAAGGCAAGAGGGAGATCGATTGCAAGACGTATTAGAATGGTCATCGGCACCACAACTGGGCATTCGGCGATAGATCTGCAATATTTCGCTGGATGGCCAAATCGCCAGCAATTTCTACACTGTTGTGGTGTAGGGATCACCTTTCGAACTTGTAACCGATGTCCTGCTATATAAACGGAGGATGGGAGTTCTCGGCTGTCAAAAGTTAAACGAGCCACATTGCTAGGGTATCGTCTCCGCCCACGGGCAGGAAGAACGTAAGTGTCTACCTTGAGGATTGGGAGATCTTGGAGTTCCAGCTGTTCTAGAATGTCGGTGCCACATGTCTGGAAATTTTGTTGAACTATGGTATGGGGCAGAATAACGGTACCACTACAAGAATTGATGGAATGATGTTTTTCAAGGGTGACAGGAACAGTATCTATATGGGTAAGACGAGAGAGCTCACGAGCCTGGTAGCATTCTGTACGGTAATGATGCGCGTACCGCTCTTAAAGCATGAAAAAATATCTTTACCAACATGGCGTAGGAGTGCCTTGCCAATACTATGGTCAGAAAGATAGGCAGTAGAGGAAGTTGGTCGTAAAGTGAAGAATTTAGTCCACTGTTCAGTCTGAAACTGAGCGTGGAAAGGTAGTGAAGGACGTGTCGATCGTTTCTGAGAAGAACGAGAAGTGAAGGTGGAGAAGTATCATCAGCAGGTAATTGTCGTTGACGTTTAGGCGTGGGACCAGAGTTGGTCCGACGTGGAACGGGTCGGCGATTTGAAAATTGCCGCACCGTAGAGGGAGAGGCCGAAGCATAGTCAGAGGAGAGCGAAGGTCTGATAAATCGAAGGAGTCAGTCGAGGCCTCAGTACCTGAAGCGGGTGAGGAAACAGCACCGGCAATAGGTACAGAGGCATGAGGAATGTCTGAAGAGTGGTCCAAAGACGAGGCGGGGTCAGAACGGGGTGCGGTATCAAGAAGGGGCCCGGGGGTACCAGGTTCATGGACTAGGGCTGCCATGGTTAGGTTACTTCTTTCTTTTGTTTTTAAGAAAAAAAAAGAAAGAAGAAAAGAAAATAAAAATAAAAAAAGAAAAAAAAGGGGACCGGGAGGGATAGTTCCTAGGAGGGATGAAAGGGCCAGAAATCTCCCTCCGCGCCCAAAGGACTCGACACCGCTAGTAGCGCAGATGCAGCATGGAACCCGTGCCATACCCTACCCTTCATGCCAGTAAACCAGCAATCTGGATAGCAACCTCACATCTGCCGAGCTACCTCGGTGGACAAAAGAGAGGGCGGCCGGATATCCGCCACAAAGCATACCTCCTTCAGCCACCACCCCGGAATCCGAAAGGTGGCTTCCAGAGCTACACCCGTCGCCCAAAAGACACCCAAAGCTACTCCGGGATACCGGAGAGGGATCGGGACATCCCTAGGCAATCCAGATTCCACGGCAAACTACGCCACCGCCAAGAAACCTCAACGGAATGGGATGGACCCCGGTGTCCTTTCTCCTACCTAGAACTAGCGCGCCTGTGGGAGAAATCCCAAAGGACAAAAAGAGGAAGGGCAAAAGGGAGGAGTGGGGAGGAGGAGGAGGAAAGGAAAAAGGGGAGGATGGGGAGGATGGGATAGGGGAGGGGAGATTGGGGGGTAATTAGGTTCGGTCTGAGGAAGAAGACCGATAGGTCTAATTCCTCAGACCAAGAGCCTCTTCACCACGCCAAGGAGCCCCCCTTGAAGAGGATAATAATCTTGAAATATATGATATATAATGTTGTGCAGAATGTTATAGTGTATGCATAAGGCATTCATGACTTGTAGGGTAGCTTTTATTCTCTATAGTTTTAGTTTTCGGTAGTTGGTTGGTAGACAGCAACTGCCCAGGGAGTTACTACCGTCCTGCCAAGTGAGTGTAAAACGAAAACCTGTAATTGTTTTACATGATGGTAGGATTGCTGGTGTCCATTTTTCTGTCTCACAAACACGCAAGGTTTCAGGTACGTCTTGCTACTTCTACTTACACTTAGGTCACACTACACATACATGTACAAGCATATATATACACACCCCGCTGGGTTTTCTTCTATTTTCTTACTAGTTCTTGTTGTTTATTTCCTCTTACCTCCATGGAGAAGTGGAACAGAATTCTTCCTCCGTAAGCCATGCGTGTTGTAAGAGGCGACTAAAATGCCAGGAGCAAGGGGCTAGTAACCCCTTCTCCTGTATATATTTGTGGAAAATACTGTCATATTTTCTGGAAATACGGTAATTTATAGGTAAAAAGATGCCCTATATTGTATTTTTAAAAGAAGTATGTTATCGAAAATGGGAAACTGGACCTGCGCCTGCGCAGACAGGACGGGCCATCTTGGTTTTGAATTTTGTACAAACGTTGGTGTAATGGGAAGAATTTTTCGTGCTCTAGAGGTTAAAATTGTGTTGACACCTCTCAAATAGGAGGCGAAATTGTTGGATGTGCATTCCTGCATAACTTGATTATTATTATTATTATAATCAAGGGGGAAGCGCTAAACCCGGAGGATTATACAGCGCCTGGGGGGGGGATGTGGAAGGCATTCAGGCTTAATTCGGGGAACTGGAGCACAGATCCAATTCTCTAAATCAAGAGCCCCTCACCAACATCAAGGAACCTTCCTTGAGGGGTGCATAACTTGAGATATCAGACGACTGGCCAAGACAGCTCCAGGAACCTCAGATAAGCTCTCTAGATTTGTGTATAATTCTGGCCAGTGTTTTCATAAATTTAGTTAGTGAGGTTTTTCTGAGCATGATACAACTTAATATCCAGTCAAATTGGTGAGTGATATTAAGATATATTTTCCTTCTGTTATGTATATGTGAATTTATATATAATAATTTTTTTAATATACAATCCATAAATTTATATATTTACCAGAATTCCTGATGTATAATTCATTTAATTAATAGGTCCAGAGCAACTTGTGGATATGACAGTGGTAGGTATCGAAGGGGGACATTTTTGCGACCTAGGTGTCCCAAATTCCTACGTGTCTAACTGATAAACAATAATTATCTATGTTCATTTACTGTTATGTACATAATTATACATACAGATAAATGCAATTTTCCACAATATTACTAAATTTAAAAGGAGAAACTTTCGTTTTTCCTTTTGGGCCACCCCGCCTCGGTGGGATACGGCCGGTGTGTTGAAAGAAGAAAGAAGTTTTAGTTTTCAATACACGAGGCTTCGTTATAATAAACCTCAGTCGTTGAGGAAAGTGAACCATCAGTACTACTTTCTCTTGCCTGAGCGTGGTGTACGCCAGACCACAGTGCACAGTCACAAGATAAATAACAAGTGATGAGACAGTAGCCAGAATGTCAGCACGTGACATTGCAACTCTAAATTATAACGATTATATCACACTACTGCTCAAATTACAGTATCATAATATTGTGGATTTATTGATTTTACCTTTCAGCCTATTATTATTATTACCCTAACCACCTCTTGTAGTGATGAAGCTGATTCGTCCTTTGCCCTAGCGTACACCTTGCCTTGATATGATGCAGCCTAGTTGTTCTTTTGCCTAGCATACGCCTTCCCATGTAGCGATGTTTCCATATTTGTCCTCTCAGATTCACTCTTGTAGCTATGCAGCCTAGTCGTCCTTCCTCAGGCATCATTCTCTTATAGTGATACATCCTAGCTGTACTTGCTGTGGCTTGATATTGTGATGCAGCCTAGTTGTACTTCGTCTAGCCTACTCTTAGTTATATAAACCACGGAACGGGTGGGGTTTGAACCCATGGTAGCAATGTAGTCTAACTATTCTAGACTTCCCCATGCAATGATGCAATCTAGCCAATCTTCTGCCCTACTTCCCTTATTGTGATGCAGCCTGACGTTGTGAATCCTTTATGAGATAGTCATACTTTTAAATGCTCGTTACAGACATACTTTTAAATTCTCGTTAGACATACTTTTAAATGCTCGTTAGATAGACATGTTTTTAAATTCTGGGTTGAGCACATAATAAATAATTTCCATAAAATTTTCTTTCAGCAAAGCTTCAATAATCAGCTCGCTGTAAGTTTTTTGAACGTCCTGGATATTAACCTTTTAAAGGGGGATTCCGTGATGCTGTAGGGCTCGTGGTCCCAGGAATTAGAGCTACATTTCTTTCTAGAATCGAACCTGATTACCTCCCATTCCTCAGTCTGTACGACCCCTAGCAGTCTTCAAGGAGGCACTAGACAGGCACCTAAAGTCAGTACCTGACCAACCGGGCTGTGGTTCGCACGTCAGCTTGCGTGCGGCCAGCAGTAACAGCCTGGATGATCAGACCCTGATCCACAATGAGGCCTGGTCTCAGACCGGGCTGCGGGGGCGTTGACCCCCGAAACCCTCTCCAGGTATAGTGAAAGGCACACATGTCTCAGCGTATAATATGACGAGTTCATAACAGCCTAAATTTGTTCACACCCTTTGCATATGTAATATTTTTAAATAAATATTGGATTTCTAAGTATGTGTCCAGCTAGCCTGGGGTACGCCACCTCTACTATCTTACGTCATCTTAACGAAACAACACTTTCCTTGTTACTCCACTGCAGTTCCCGGGCGGGTCCAGACAAGGCTACTTACACCTGCTTCTCTGCTCACCTAACAGTAATTGTAAGTGTTTGTGTGATAGTTACTGTGGGATGTCTTCTGGGCAAAAGTAACAATGCATAAGAAACTGGTAGTAACCTAGGTGTTAGATAACAGATATCTACATACTGTTGTGTATTGAAGAGACGATGATTAAAATATTATAGGTAGATTATTATTATTATTATAATCAAGGGGGAAGCGCTAAACCCGGAGGATTATACAGCGCCGGGGGGGGATGTGGAAGGCATTCAGGCTTAATTCGGGGAACTGGAGCACAGATCCAATTCCCTAAATCAAGAGCCCCTCACCAACATCAAGAAACCTTCCTTGAGGGGTATTATAGGAGAGCAAATCTGCAAACAGGTCTTATAATTAACAACACAAAAGGTGTATTATAATGGGCGATGAAACTTCAGCTGATTATGACGCTTGGAATAAGCAAGGATATATATGAATAGTGAACATATGGATAGAACAAGTGAATGATAAACAAATAGTTAATAAGGAACAATTGGATGAAGAACAAGTAAATGAAGATTTTATTCGGATTATTAACCCGAAGGGTTAATAACCCAGGAAAGGCACTTAGGCTTATTTCCAATGAGGTCCTTTGATAAACTTTCCCAGGAAGCAACCAATAACAGTCAACTAAGAACTATGTACCTACTTACTGCTAGGTGAACAGGGGCAACAGTGTCTGTTGCACAAGTGTCTCAATTATTTTGGGGCAACAGGTGGAAGGATACATGTTCAACATTTCCACCCGTGCCGGGATCAAAACCGGGTTCTTCAGATGTGAGCCGAAGGTACTGCCACTTGATAAACAAGTGGATAAGCAACAAAAAAAATAAATGAGAAAAGTGGATAATGATTAAATACAGTGGGTATAAACTAGTAGTAGATGAGAAACAAGTAGCTGGGAAGATAGCTGATACGTGGCTGGGAGATGATGATGAGCTAAAATTGGAAAAAAAAAGAGAAAAATACAGAAAGTGGGTGAAACATATATTTAAATATTTGAAAAGAATCGGGCAAAATAGAGAAGAAAAGAAGTACCAAGAAGAGATGGAACGGCGGATGGCAATGACGCTGCTGTGTGGATTCCACAATTGTTAGGTGATGCTTTACAACATTACAGGGCACTGACGATATATCCTTAATGAAAGGGAGAAGCGATAAACCCGTAGTGATCACAGCGTCTGGGGTATGGGAGATAATCAGGTTTGATCCAAGGAAAAAGGTTGTAGCCAAAATTCCTTGAATTAAGAGCCTTTCACAGGCATCAAGTATTGTATTGTTGCACAGGTCACCTAGCAACAAGCTACCGGTAGTAGTAGTAGTAAGCGTGCGTGATAGACAGTGGTAGTTTGTCATGCATGTGTGTGGCTTGGTTAAGCACAACGACCCGGTGGGGCCCCTTTACAAAAGTGTCGTGTCACTGTGTAGACTAACAGAAGTGTAGCTTCTGGAGTGTAGTTGCTTTCTAAGGCTCAGCCAAGACACACAGGTAGAGGAGGCAAGACGTACATGGAGACAGCCGTGAGAATATAATAGTATACAGTACCGTTAAGACAAGACAGATTCGTGCAACAATGGGGTAATTTATTCCTAAATGTTTCTCCTACACAGTAGGCTTCTCCAGTAGAGTACAGAGGAGGCAGTAGAAGCAATGGAGATGTTAAAACTATGTAATCAGTTCATCACCCTCGTAATAGTAGTATTGAAGTGGTCAGTCCTTCAGACTGGAGAATTGTTCCACAGTCTGGAACAGTGTTCCAGGCTGAAGACTGGCACCTCAAACTACTAC
>NC_069490.1:10260342-10283230 GCF_026875155.1 Cherax quadricarinatus
TTTTTTTTTTTTTTAAAAAAACAAAAGAAAGAAGTAACCTAACCATGGTAGCCCTAGTCCATGAACCTGCTACCCCCGGGCCCCTTCTTGATACCGCACCCCGTTCTGACCCCGCCTCGTCTTTGGACCACTCTTCGGACACTCCTCATGCCTCTGTACCTCTTGCCGGTGCTGTTGCCTCACCCGCTTCAGGTACTGAGGCCTCGACTGACTCCTTTCGATTTATCTGACCTTCGCTCTCCTCTGACTATGCTTCCGGCTCTCCCTCTACGGTGCGGCAACTTTCGAATCGCCGGCCTGTTCCACGTCGGACCAACTCTGGTCCCACGCCTAAACGACAACGACAATTACCTGCTGATGATACTTCTCCACCTTCTCGTTATCTCAGAAAAGATCGACACGTCCTTCACTACCTTTCCACGCTCAGTTTCAGATCGCACAATGGACTAAATTCTTCACTTTACGACCGACTTCCTCTACTGCCTATCTTTCTGACCACAGTATTGGCAAGGCACTCCTACGCCATGTTGGTAAAGATATTTCTTTTCATGCTCTTAAGAGCGGTACGCGCATCGTCACCGTACAGAATGCTACCCAGGCTCATGAGCTTTCTCGTCTTTCCCATATCGATACTGTTCCTGTAACTATTGAAAAGCATCATTCCCTCAATTCTTGTAGTGGTACCATCATTCTGCCCCATACCATAGTTCAACAAAATTTCCAGACATGTGCCACTGACATTCTTGAACAGCTGGAACTCCAAGATCTCCCAATCCTCAAGGTAGACACTTACGTTCTTCCTGCCCACGGGCGGAGACGATACCCAAGCAATGTGGCTCGTTTAACTTTTGACAGCCGTGAACTCCCATCCTCAGTTTATGTAGCAGGACATCGGTTACAAGTTCGAGAGGTGATCCCTACACCACAACAGTGTAGAAATTGCTGGCGATTTGGCCATCCAGCGAAATATTGCAGATCTATCGCCGAATGCCCAGTCTGTGGTGCCGATGACCATTCTAATACGTCTTGCAATCGACCTCCCTCTTGCCTTAATTGTCATGAGGCTCACCCTTCGTACTCTCGCCGTTGTCAAGTCTACTTAAACGAGCGGGAAATCCGTTACCTAAAAGAGGCAGAAGGTCTCCCTTATGCCATGGCAGTTTCTCATCTCCGCCTCCAAGGGAGACTACCCCGTGTTTCTTATTCCCGTGTTTCAAAACGTCCCCCCACTTCTGGTATTCCATCTTCTGCATCCACCTCTGTGGTTACCTCTCCCATAGTCACTCCTGTAGCTAATTCTTTTGCTGTCCTCGGCTCAGACGTCCCTACTTCAACGTCTCAGTCTGATCTTGCTTCTTCGTGTTCTCTCTCACAAGCCTCAGTAGCGACGAGATCTCGTATGACACCTCCTCCCAATCGTCCCTCTACTTCTCAAAAGTCAAAAAAAGGTCCGTTAACACCTACCCATCTTCCACCTCCTCATTTTCCCTTCCCTGTCTCTGTACCTGGTTCTCCCCCTCTCACTGGCTCTGTTACAAGTGTAGAGGTTCACCCTCCTCCTCGTACTGTACCTTCCTCCCTGTTCCCTCCCAAGTTTCTTCCTCTTCTGCCACCTCCCAGGTTTCTGCCTCTTCTGTCCCCTTCCACGCTTCCCAGTTCCTCCCCCCTTTCCCGTCCCCCCGTCCTTGGTGCCATTACAGTTCCAATCTTTACTCACCTCCCCTACCTTTTTCCAAATTGTCTCCCAATACTTTCTGAATTTGAAACCTTGAAGCAATCTCTGAAAAATTTTGCGAGCCCAAAACCCATCAAGGGACACTGACCCCCCCTCCGTTCCTTTTCTTCTCCTCTCTCCATCTGCGCAACTCCTTTCTTCACAGCGCACCTTTCCCTTTTGCTGCTTGAACATTTTCCATGCCTCCCATGTGGACTTTTCTAACCCCTCATCCGTAGGAACCCTTACCTTGGATTTCGGGTTTTTATCATTGCAATCATGGCCTATTTCAGTGGAATATCGCGGCCCAGGGGTAATGGGGGTGAGCTTAGATTTACTCCCCCCAGTTTTCCCCTGTTGGGTTTGTTTTACAAAAACCAAAAAAATTAACTCTGTGTTTTCCCCCCATTTCAGGCTATAATTTATTGTATTCTTCGACCCTTTTTCCTGAGGGACCTTTAATGAAAGTCCCCTTCTTCTACGCACTGATATTCCGTACATACTATTGTTCGTACTTCGGATTACACAGCAGCCCTTTTCCCTTGCAAGGGGGGTAAAAGCTCTGTTCTTTATATCTCTCCCCCCCCGGGCATTATCTATTCGGATTTGCCTTTCTTTTTTGTCATTCCACCACCGATTCTTTTTACTTGGTGTTTTTTATCCCCACCATTTCCTTGGGGTGTCTCACTGGATTCCCGGGCATTCATTTAGAGGCTTTTTTCCCACCACCCCCCCATTTTAAATAAAAGTACTCACACCCATTTTGATCCTCGGACTCACACTCTCTCTTGCATCGATCTCTCAGTCTGCTTTTTTTCCTCCCCGCATTAGACTTCACTTGGTCTGTTTTTTTCCGGGACTTAATGACACGACATTTCCCAATCATTCTTACTTCCCCCTTCAAATTCACCACCTCTTCGCATCCCACGCGGCAATTTGATCAGGAAATTTGGGAACCTTTACTCACACCTAACTGTTTTTAGAGAGGTTCCCTTTTCGTCCCCCACATGAGTTTTTACCCTTTTCGCCCCTTTTTTTTAACGAGTTCTCATTCTATACCCCAAACTTCGGCAGGCATTCCAAAAATTCGTGCCTTGTGGTCCCCTGCTTGTGCTCGGCAGTACGTTTGAAAGCGCTCATGGGGCAGGCCGGTACAAAAGAACCACAGAGAGACTTTTGAATTTAAGCAGAAGCGGGGATCGCTCGCCTGTCATTCGTGATGCTAAACGCACTTGTGCAAGATTATGTCTCCACCATCACCTCTGCTTCCCTCTATGAAGCATCGGAAAAAAAAAACGAAGCGAGTGGAAATATTCTCCTGACCCGGCTCCGTTTTGCGGGGTTCCCGGGGTTTTATATAGCAACCCATAGATGTTGCCAATGAAATTTCAATCTCTGGCCGTATTCCAGGGACTCCATTATGCCCTCATTTCTTTCCTCAAAATTGCCCGAGAGTTAGCACCCCGGACTTTTCTTCTCTCAAGAAGAACAGTATAATGGCCCTTTTTCACTTTAAAACTGGAGGCAACACCTCAGCTTTCCCATATCGGCAGCTGGCCCGACGACATTTATATTCTATGCTACAACATTTCATCAGTCAGCCCTTGCAGTCCTATTAGCCTTTACAATCTTATTTGGGCAAAAGGATTCTTCCACATGTGGAAATCCCCCCATTTTTCTCCCTTTTTCCCCAAACCAGGCACTACGGACAGAAACCTCCCACTTCGTCCCCTTTCCCCTTTCCAGTGCAGTTTGCAAAGTGATGGAAAGCCAAAAATAACTTTTGTGGGTATTTAGAGACACACAACAGTCCCCTCCCCTCGTCAAAGGCTTTTTAAGGGCGTTTACTAGCCCCTTACTCGCTTGGATAGTATGTTTGAATGCCTTTTTCGATAACCCTCAGTTTATTGCCATTTTTTGACCTGAGAAGGCATATTCACAACTTGGGGGGTTTAATATTTTAGCCCAAGCCCACTCTTTAGGCCTTGAGGGAATCTACCATCCTTCCTTAAGAACTTTTTAAATGACAGGGCATTTTCCGTGTTCGGGTTAATAATTGCTCTCCCCGACTTTATCCAAGCTAAGGTGTCCCCCCGGGGTGTGTTCGAGCACAAAAATTTTTCTCCCCTTTTTATTAATGATTTTGGGCCCCAGTCCCCCATCAAATATTTTGGGCATCATCTATGTTGATGACTTCGTATTGCCTGTGCAGGGGGCTGACTGTCCCTTATTACAGTTTCTCTCCACACGTCACCGTGTTTCCAATTTGGGCCACCAACGTGGGGTTTTTAATTTTTTTCCCGCACTAAAACCCACCCAAAAAACTTTCACAGACGCTCTGTCATCTCCGATCATCCTTTGTACCTTTTGGCCCCGTATCCCCGAAAATATACAGTCAAGTTTTCTGGGCCCCCCTCTTTGATCTAGGGTTTTCCTGAAACCCCACATTTCCCTCTGAAGGCAAAATTGCCACAGCCGGCTGAACCCCTTTTAAAACCCTTGCTATCTTTCATGGGGACTGATCGCGAACCCCCCTTTTCCCACATTCCCCCCTTTTTTATCAAACTTGTTATGGGACCAGATCTATTCCGGCATCTCCTCTACTCTCTCAGCTTTAACCCCCTTATCACCAAGGATTTCTTTAGCCTTGGTGCTTTTCGCTCCCCCTGCGAGGCCTCTATGCAGAAGCGAACTTCCATCCTTATCCGATCGCGGATGCCCATTGCCTTTCCCACTATGTACTCTCGTGATCTCCGCAATCCTTCCTTTTAGAATGGTCCTGATATTTTAAAACATTCTTTTTTGTTCCCGCCCCCCTTTTACTCTGTCCCTTCTCTCTTCGCCTTCATTCGCTCGTCTTCTCTTCAATTACCACCTTTCTATGTACATGTAGCATCTCACTTTTCCCTACCCCCCTGGGAAGTTCCAGCTGTTCGAGTCTGTTCTTTCTCTCTCCCTTGCTCAAAAGCCCAACTGTCTAGGGTCGCTTCCGCTCTCATTTTCTTGACCTCTTTCCCCTCTCATTCTCATGCCATTGCTGTGTACCAGATGGCTCTAAGTCTTCTGACGGCGTAGGATTCGCAGCAGTGTTTCCGGACAGCGTCGTACAAGGGCATTTACTATCTTCGCTAGTATTTTTACTGCTGAATTGTATGCCATCCTTACAGCACTTATCCGTATTGCATCTTGCCTGTGTCATCATTTTTGGTTTTTCTCAAAACTCCCTTTGTGCTTTACAGGGTAAAACAGAAATTTGATACACCCACCCCTTAGTCCTCCGTATCCAACTTTGGCTACGCCGCATCTTTACCAAGCATAAAGATATTGTTTTTTGTTGGGTCCCTGGTCATGTTGACGTACAGGGCAATGAACAGGCAGCACTGCTGTGCGGTCAGCATACATGACCTACCAGTTTCATGTAGAGGTATTTCCATTTACGGGCTATTTTGCTGCAATATCTTCCCAACTTCACACCCCTTGGCAACAACGTTTGGTCTACTATGCTCGGCACAAACTTCAATCTATTAAACCGAGTATAGGTTACTGGCCGTCTTCTTATCACCAGTGTCGAGGTTGGGAGACTACTCTCTCCCGTCTTCGCATTGGCCATACCTCTTACTCATGGATATCTCATGGAGAGGCGCCCTGCTCCTTCTGTGAGATTGCCAAATTCCATTAAACAGTCCAGCCACATTCTGTTGGACTGCCCACTTTATCAAAGAGCACGCAAAATTTACCTCAGTCGTCGTCTTCCCCCTTTCTCCTCTTTACCTTCCCTTCTCGCTGAGGGAAACCAAACCCTTTCATCCAGACCTTCATTGACTTTTTGACAACAATGACTGATTTCACAAATTTTGATACCTTCACCTTTCACTTAAATTTCCTTGCTCCCCCCCTACCCCGTACTACCCCCTGCCCCGCTTTTTTTCTGTACCTATGACATCCCTTCCCTTCTGCCTCCAATCCCCCCTCGCTTCCTTCCCTACCCCAGCGCTGTATACCCTTGGGGATTGGGGCCTTCTTTTTTTTTAAATAAAATGAAGATTTCTCTCCTAGATCTGGAACAATGTGAAGTTAAAGTGTAAAAATGAAGACACACCGAAAAAGGGTGAGGGCGAAAATCTTGACTACAGGAGGGTGGGGCCCACAGTAGCACATTCCTCCCCGTGTTAAAAAGTGATCAGGCCCCGGGCCCAAAACGTTTTTAATACGTCCTAGTGTTTTTTACGGTTTTTCTAAATCAATTGTCGGTATCATTCCAAAGAAATTTTCCCACAGGTGAATAACTTGAGTAGTATTGTGTGGCGGGAAACTAGGGTAAAACAGTGACAAAAATTTGCCCCCCTTACACCTCTGTGTACTCCCAAGAAAATTTGACATCTTTCATTCCTCAGTTTTGTTACTATTTTTTAAATTTTGTCACGACATTATACAGAAAAAGGGGATGCTTGTAACGCCGTTTTAATCAGAAATTTTAAAAAAATGGAAATGCAGATAAACAGTAAATTCCCCTTTTTAAAGGGGAAACGGTGATACTGTGGATACAGCCACTGATGCATAGTTCCATCTTACGGGATTGTCATAATGTCTTTTTCCCTTTATGTTGGTATCAATTACTCTTCCAAACCACTGATGGCAAGTTTTTACAGGTACAAGGTTTATTTTACAAGTTTTTTTCCATGCAGTTATAGAAAAACTTACAACCATCACTTAGTTGTGCAGGTAAATGGTAAATTTAATTCGCAGAAAAAAAAGAACAATGTTTCCTGACGCTATCCCCCTCAAGGAAGGTTCCTTATTTTGGTGAGGGGCTCTTGATTTGGGGGAATTGGATTTTGGCCCAGTTCCCCGAATTAAGCCTGAATCCTTCCACATCCCCCCCCCCCCCCGGCGCTGTATAAACCCCGGTTTAGCGCTTCCCCCCTTTATTATAATAAATAATATAAACCTGACGCATATTTAGTTAAGTAGACCCGTAACACAGCTTTTCATTGTATGAACTAGGTCCCCGCTGGTTGAAGTAACCTTCCGATATTTAACGTACTCCCGAACCTTGCTGGGAAAAAGCCCTTTCACTGATTCCAAAAGTCCGTTAAACTAATCCTCACTTGTATAAATATTCTCGCCTGATGTAACGATTTCATGGCCCTCTGCATAAAAAAAGCAGATTGAACATTAATCACATGCACACGCAGATGCTAATAACGATAATAAAAGCACGGAATAATCACAACGTTCTTTACTATGAATAAATGGTCCCGATCCCCAACTGAGTTGTTCCGTTTTCTCTTTTATCATCTATTCACTATTGACCGGGGTTTTTTTTAGAAATAGAGCGCTTGTCTAGAAATCGAAAGCCCGGGTTTCTTTTTCAGGGGAGGGAAAAGGCGCCTTACATCTGTTTTCATGTTCTTTCTTTGGCTTGGTCTTTTGTACTTGAACGTTGATTCTTCAAATTTTGCCCGGACACAGATTAAGTAAGAAGGTGCAACAGTTGGGTTCTATTTCGAAACTTTTTCCCCCACACGTAGGCTCCTTCATCGGGAAAGAGGTGTAGAAATAAAGCATGGGGGAAGTAATGTGTTTCAGTTCATACCCGAGTAGATTTTGAGGTGGCCCGTCCCAGCCCGGAACACGTTCCAGATGTGGAAAAATTCTCCGTCTGAAAGGGGACCACTTTAATACTATTTACGAGGGTGATAAAGATTTCATAGTTTTAAATCTCCATTGCTTCTATGCCCCCTCTGTAACTACGGAGACCCACGTGTAGGGAACATTTAGGAAAAAAAATTACCCCCTTGTTGCACAATCGTCTTTCTTAACGGTACTGTATACTATTATTTCTCACGCTGTTCCATTTCGTCTTCCTCCCCTACCCGTGGTCTTGGCTGAGCCTTAGAAAGCAACTACATCCGAGACCCTTTTTATCTACACAGTGAAGACACTTTTGAAAGGGGGCCCCCCGGGTCGTTTTTGCTTAACCAAGCCCCAACCATGACAAATACCACTGTCTATCACGCACGCTTACTATACTACTACCGGTAGCTTGTTGCTAGGTGACCTGTGCAACAATAAAAACTTGGATGCCTGTGAAAGGCTCTTAATTCAAGGAATTTGGCTACAACCTTTTTCCTTGGATCAAACCTGATTATCTCCCATACCCGACGCTGTGATCACTACGGGTTTATCGTTTTCTCCCTTTCATTAAGGATATATCGCCCAGTGCCCTGTAATGTTGTAAAGCATCACCTAACAATTGTGGAATCCACACAGCAGCGTCATTGCCATCCGCCGTTCCATCCTTTTTGGGTACTTCTTTTCTTCTCTATTTTGCCCGATTCTTTCAAATATTAAAATTATGTTTCACCCACTTTCTGTATTTTCTCTTTTTTTTTCCAATTTTAGCTCATCATCATCTCCCAGCCACGTATCAGCTATCTTCCCAGCTACTTGTTCCTCATCTACTACTAGTTTATACCCACTGTATTTAATCATTATCCACTTTTCTCATTTATTTTTTTTGTTGCTTATCCACTTTTTTATCAAGTGGCAGTCCTCGGCTCACATCTGAAAAACCCCGGGTTTTTGATCCCGGCACGGGTGGAAATGTTGAACATGTATCCTTCCCACCTGTTGCCCCCAAATATTGGGGACACTTGTGCAACAGCCACCTGTTGCCCCTGTTCACCCCAAACAGTTTAAATAGGACATAGTTCTTAGTTGACTGTTATTTGGTTTTCTTCCCGGAAAATTTTTAAAAGGACCCCATTGGAAATAACCCTAAGTGCCTTTCCTGGGTTTTTAAAACCTTCTTTTTTAAAAATCCAAATTAAATTTTTCTTTATTGTTTTTCCCACCCAATTTTTCCCTTTTTTAAAATATTTGTTTATAATTCACTTGTTCTTTCCATATTTTCCTTTATTATATTTTTCCCTTGTTTTTCCCAAAGGTCATAATAGCTAAAGTTTCTCCCCCAAAATTATAATACCCCTTTTGTGTTGTTAATTAAAAAGCCCTGTTTGCAGTTTTGCTCTCCCATAATCCCCCTAAAGGAAAAGGTTTCTTAAAATGTTGGTGAGGGGGTTCTTGATTTGGGAAATTGGGGATCTGTTTTTCCCATTTCCCCCGAATTAAGCCGGAATCCCTTTCCCCAACCCCCCCCCCGGGCTGTAAAAACCGGGGGGTTTTTTTAGCGTTTCCCCCTTGATTTTAATAATAATAATTTTTCCTAAAATTTTTTTAATTTAAATCGTCTCTTCAATAAAACAGTTGTGATATTGTTTCTAACCCTAGGTTACTCCCAGTTTCTTTTGCATTTTTTACTTTTCCCCAAAAGGAATCCCCAGTAACTATCACACAAACACTTAAAATTACTGTTAGGTGGGCAGGGGAAGCGGTTGAAAGTAGCCTTGTCTGGCCCCGCCGGGAAAACTGCGGGGAAAGTAAAAAAGGGAAAAGTGTTGTTTCTTTAAGTGAGTAAGTTTGAGAGGTGGGTCCCCCAGGCTTTGGACACATATTAGAAATCCAATTTTTTTTAAAAAATTTATTACATATGAAAAGGGGTTTGTGAACAAATTTTGGGGGTTATAAATGTCTTATTATCGCGGGAGACATGTTTTCCCTTTCACTATACCTGGAGAGGGTTGGGGGGTAAACCCCCCCCCGCACCCCGGTTTTGAGACCAGGCCCCCTTTTGGGGTTCAGGGTCTGATCACCCGGGGCTTTTAAATGCTGGCCACGCAAGCTGACGGGCAAAACCACAGCCCGGTTGGGTTTCAGGTACGGGACTTTAGGTGCCTGTTTTGTGTCCTCCTTGAAGATGTGGGGGTTTGGTACAAAATGAGGAATGGGGGGAAATTTCGGGTTCGATTTAGAAAAAAAATTTGCTCAAATTTCCGGGGCCCCAGCCCCTTCGCATAGGGAAATCCCCTTTTAAAAAAAGGGTTTTATATCCAGGACGTTAAAAAAAACTTACAGCAAAGTGATTTTTGAAGCTTTGCTGAAAAAAAAATTTTAAGGGAAAATTTTTATTATTTGCCCCAACCCAGAATTTAAAAACATGTTATTTTAACGGCTTTTTAAAAGAAATGTCTAACGAGAATTTAAAAGTATGTCTGAACGAGCATTTAAAAGTTTTTGGACTTTTCTAAAGGGGATTCAAAACGTCGGGCTGCATCACAAAAAAGGGAAAAGTAGGGCAGAAAAATGGCTGATTGCTCATTGCAGGGGGAAAAAGTCTAGAATGGGTTTGACTACATTGCTCCAGGGGTTTTCAAACCCCCCCCTTTCCCGGGGTTTTATATAATTTAAGGAGTAGGTAGACGAATTACAATTTGGCTGCACAAAAATATCAAGCCCAGAAAAGTACAGTAGGTGTATAAATTTTAGAGGAATTGATCCCTGGGGAAGGACGACTAGGCTGCAAGCTACAAGAGGAATTGAGGGACAAATATGGAAACTCGCTACAGGGGAAGGCTTTTAATTGAAAGGCAAAAGAACAACTGGGGTGAAATATCAAGGCAAGGTGAAAGCTAGGGCAAAGGAGAATCAGTTCTTCACTACAAGAGGTGGTTAGGGAAATTTAAAAATTTAATAGGTAAAAGGAAAAAAATCAAAAAATTCCAAAATATTAAATACTTTTAATTTGGCTAGTGTGTTTTTAATTTCGTTAAATTTGGGTTTGCAATGTCAGGGTGCGGGGACATTCGGGCCCTACTGTTCTTCATTTGTTATTTATCTTGTGACTGTGCACTGTGGTCTGGCGTACACCCGTCGGGCCCAAGAGAAAGTAGTACTGAGGTTCACTTTCCCCCGGGACTGGGTTTTTTTAAAACGAAACCCCGTGTTTTTAAAAAAAAAAAATTTTCTTTCTTCTTTCAACCCCGGGCCCGTATCCCCCCGGGGCGGGGTGGCCCAAAAAGGAAAAACGAAAGTTTCCCCTTTTAAATTTAGTAATTTTGTGGAAAATTGCATTTTTCTGTATGTTTTTAATTATGCCATAACGTAAAGGAACTTTAGATAATTATTGTTTATCAGTTAGACACGTGGGAAATTTTGGGACCCCTGGGTCGCAAAAATGTCCCCCTTCGAAAACCACCACTGCAAATCCAAAAGTTGCTCTGGCCCTTTAAAATTAAAATTGAATTTTTCTTCGGGAATTTGGAAAAAATATATAAATTTATGGATTGTTTTTTAAAAAAATTATTATATAAAAATTTAAACATATACAAAAAACAAAAGGGAAAAAATATATTTTAAATTATCACTCACCAATTTGAGGGATTTAAGTTGTATCATGCTCAGAAAACCTCAATTTTAAATTTTATGAAAAACACGGGCCCAAAATTTTATACACAAATTAGAGAGCTTATCTGAGGTTCCGGGGAGCGTTTTGGGGCCACCCGTTGATATCCAAGTTATGCCCCCCTTAAAGGGAAAGGGTTTCCTTGTTGTTGGTGGGGGGGCTTTGATTTAGAAAATTGGGGGGTTTTGTGCCCCATTTCCCCCAAATTAAGCCTGAATGCCTTCCACTTCCCCCCCAGGCGTGTTTAATCCTCCGGGTTTAGGTTCCCCTTGATTAAAATTAAAAATAATAATAAATTTTATGCAGGAATGCAACCCAAAAATTTGCCTCCTATTTGAGGGGTTTGTCAACCCCCAATTTTTAAACCTCTAGAGCACAAAAAAAATTTTTTCCCATTCCCCAAAGTTTTTTAAAAAATTTCCCAAAACCAAGAGGGCCCCTTCCGGTCCTCGCGGCGCAGGCCCCGGGTTTTCCCTTTTTTCCGAAAACATACTTTTTTTTAAAAACAATATAGGGAAATTTTTTTTCCCTTTAAAAATTTACCGAATTTCCAAAAAAATATTACAGTATTTTCCAAAAATTTATAAAAGGGGGAAAAAGGGGTTCTAGCCCTTCCCTCTTGGCATTTTAGTCGCCTTTAAAAAAAACCGCAGGGTTTACGGGGGAATTTTTTCCCACTTTCCATGGAGGAAAGGGGAAAATAAACAACAAAAAATTAGTAAAAAAAATAGAAGAAAACCCAGCGGGGGTTGTAAAATTATATGCTTGTACATGTTTTGTGTATTTGTGCCCTAAGTGAAAAGGGTAGAAGTAGCAAGACGTCCCGAAACCTTGCGTTTTTGTGAGACAGAAAAAGGACACCAGCAATCCTCCCATCATAAAAAAACCCTTTTACGGGTTTTCGTTTTACACCCCATTTTGGGAAAGGGGGGGTTATTTAAAGGTAAACTCCCTGGGCAGTTGCTGTTCCCCAACCCAAACTACGAAAACAAAAAACTTTAGAAAAATTTTAAAGCCCCCCTAAAAGTCATAAATCCCTTTTTGCATACACTAAAAACATTTGAAACAACTTTAAATATTTTTTTTTTTTTCAAGTTTATTTATCCTCTTCAAGGGGGGCCCCTTTGGGCCCGGGGTTGAAGAGGCTTTTGGGTTTCTGGGAAATTTGGGACTATCGGTTTTTTTCCTCAGCCCGAACCAAATTCCCCCCCAAATTTCCCCCCCCCCTTACCCCCATCCCCCCCATCACCCCCTTTTTCCCTTTTCCTCCTCCCCCTCCCACTCCCCCCTTTTCCCCTTTTCCTCTTTTTGCCCTTTGGGGGGTTTTCTCCCCCGGGGCGCTATTTCCCAAGGTAGGAGAAAGGAAAAAAGGGGGGGTCCACCCCATTCCTTTTGAGGTTTCTTGGCGGTGGCTTTTGTTTCCCGGGGAAATTCTGGATTTTGGGGGGAGTCCCGATCCCTCCCCGGGTACCCCGGAGTAGCTTTGGGTGTCTTTTGGGGGGGTGTAGCTCGGGAAAGCCCCCTTTCGGTTTCCCGGGGGGGGGTGGTGAAGGAGGTATGCTTTGTGGGGGGTTTCCCGGGCCCGCCCCCCTTTTTTTGTCCCCCGATTTTTAGCTGGCAGTGTGAGGTTGCTATCCCAGTTGGGGTTTTTCCCTGGCCCCCCATGGGGTAGGGTATTGGAAGGGTTCCCCATGCTGCATCTGGCTACTAGCGGTGTCGAGTTTTGGGCGCGGAGGGGGATTTTTGGCCCTTTCATCCCTCCTGGGAAAATTTCCCCCCCCCGGCCCCCCCCTTTTTTTTTTTTTTTTTTAAATTTTTATTTTTTTTTTCTTTTTTTTTTTTTTTTCTTAAAAAAAAAAAAGAAAGAAGTAAAAAAACATGGAACCCCTAGCCCAATAAACCCTTTTTTCCCCCCGGGCCCCCTTCTTGTTTACCGCACCCCTTTGGGGCCCCCGCCTCGTTTTGGGACCACTCTTCAGACTTTCCTCATGCCTCTGTCCCTATTGCCGGTGCTGTTTTCCCCCGCTTCAGGTCCGGGGGGGCCTCGGGGGGGCCCTCCTTGGGTTTTACCAGCCCTTGCTCTCCTCTGACTATGTTTTGGGGCCTCTCCCTTCGGTGGGCAATTTTCAAATCCCCGCCCCGTTCCCGCGGCCCAAAACTCGGGGCCCCAACGCCAAAAAGTCAACGACAATTCCCTGTGATGAAAATTCTCCCACCTTCCCCTTTTCTGTTCTTCTCAGAAACGATCGAAAAGTCCTTCACTCCCTTTTCCCAAGCTCAGTTTCAGACTGAAAGGGGAAATAAATTCTTCACTTTCGACCAACTTCCTCTACTCCCTATTTTTCTGACCTTTAGTATTGGAAAGGGCACTCCTACGCCAGTTGGAAAAAGGATATTTTTTTTCCCTTCTTAAGAGGGGGAAACGGAACCCATTCCCGGGACAGA
The DNA here is from genome assembly GCF_026875155.1 of Cherax quadricarinatus. NCBI lineage: Eukaryota > Metazoa > Arthropoda > Malacostraca > Decapoda > Parastacidae > Cherax > Cherax quadricarinatus. The sequence continues at coordinate 10,273,806 of NC_069490.1, forward strand.
ATGTTCCCCAGGCTCGTGAGCTCTCTCGTCTTACCCAATAGATACTTTTCCTGTCACCTTAAAAAACATCATTCCCTCAATTCTTGTAGGGGTTTACCTTTTATTTCCCCAATACATTTTTCAAAAAAAATTTTCCAAAATGTGGCCCCCGACATTCTAAAACAGCGGGGAACCCCCAAAGTTCTCCCAATCCTCAAGGTGGGACCTTCGTTTTTCCCGGGCCCGGGGGCGGAGCGATCCCCTAGAAAATTGTGGTCGTTTCCCCCTTTTTGGCACCCGGAACCCCCAAATCCTCCGTTTAAATAGCGGGGACTTTGGTTAAAAGTTGGAAAGGGATCCCAAACCCCACAACGTGTAAAAATTTTCCCTGGCTTTTTTGGCCCATCCAGCAAAATTTTGCGATCTATGGGCCCAAATTGCCGTCTGTGGTGCCAAATGACCATTTTTTACGCCCTTGAAAATCGATCCCCCTTTGCCTTAACTTTTCATGAGGTCACCTTGTATCTCGCCGTTGTCAGGTCTTTTTAAAACGAGCGGGAAACCCGGGTTACCTAAAAGAGAAGAAGGTCTCCCTTTTTGCCATGGCTTTTTCTCATTTTCGCCTCCAAGGGGGGGACTCCCAGGTTTTTTTTTTCCCGTTTTTAAAAAACGCCCCCCCCAATTCTGGAAACCCAAATTTTACCCCCAAACCTCTGTGGTTACCTCCCCCAATAATCATCCTGTATCTAATTTTTTGCTTTCCTGGCTCAGACGTCCCTACTTAAAGCCTCAGTTAATTCGCTTCTTCGAGTTCTCTCTTACAAGCCTCAGTATCGCGAGACCCGTACGACCCCTTTTCCCCAAAATCGCCCCTCTACTTCCCCAAAAAGTCAAAAAAAGGTTTGGGAAAAACCTCCCTAAACCCCTTTTCCCCTCCCCATTTTACCCCCCCTGTCTCTGTCCTAGTTTTTCCCCTTCATGGTCAGTTACAAGTGCAGAGGGTTCCCCCCCCCCCCCCGTAATGGTTTCCTTCCCCCCTGGTTTCCCCCACAAGTTTCTTTCCCCTTTGCCACCCCCCAGGTTCCCGTCTCTTTCTGTCCCCCGCCACGCTTCTTTCCCGGTTTTCCCCCCACCCTTTCGCCCCCCCCCACCTTTGGGACAGTCCAAAACAGTTCCAATCTTTACTCTTTCCCCCCCCTACCTTTTCCCCCATTGTTTTCCCCTTTCGACATCTTGAATTCCCAAACACTTGAAGCAATCTTTTGAATTTTATTGGGGAGACCAAACCTCAATGGACACTGATCCAACCCTTTCCCCTTTCCTCCTTCCCCTGCTCCCTCCCGCGCAAAACCCCTTTTTTCACAAGGGGCACCTTTCCCTTTGTGCTTTAACTTTTCCCCTGCCTCCGCATGTGGGGTTTTCTAACCCTTTTAGTCCCTAGGGGAAACCCCTTCCTGGGGATTTCAATACTTTATCTTTTCCAAACATGGCCTTTTTACGTGGGGGTTTTACGCGGCCTCAGGGGGGAATCGGGGTGAGCTTCAGAGGGTTTCTCTCCCAGTTTGCCCCGTTTTGGGTTTGCTTACAGGAACCAAAATTACATTGCTGTTATTTCTTTAATTCGGCTTATAATTTATTTTATTCTTCAGATCCTTTTCCTGAGGGACCCTTTTAAAGAAAGTGCCCTTCTTTTCCGCAAATGATTTCCGTACCCTCAAACTATTTTTCTTTCTTCGCTGCATTTTTACAGCAGCCCCTATCCCCCTTACATAGGTTTGGGATACGCTTTTGTTCCCTTTTTATTCTCTCCTTCTCGGGCATTTTATTCCCGGGTTTTGCCCTTTCCCGGGTTTTGTCATTACCGCCCCCGATTTTTTTACTTGGTGATTTTAATGCCCCCATTTTTCCCCTGGGGGGGGTCTTTACTGTGATTCCCGGGTTTTGGAAAACGTTTGAGGGTTTTTTTGGCCCCCACCCCCCTGTTTTAAAATTTCAGGTTTCTCACACCCATTTTGGTTTCCTTTGGACTATTTCTCTTTTTGCATTTGTTTTCTCGTTTTTCTTTCCTCCGCCCCATTAGACTTTTTAACCCTTTGGGGTTCTCCGGATTACATGACAGTGATCATTTCCCAAAAAATTCTTATTCCCCTTTTTAATTTGCCCCCCTCTTCGAACCCCCCGCTGGCAATTTTTTTGGGGGAAAATTTGGAAACCTTTTCTCACACCCCGATGTTTTTTTAAAAAAGGTTCCTTTTTTCGTCCTTTCCCTCGATAGCTTTTACCCTCTTTCGTCCCCCGTTTTCACCGCAGTTTCATTCATACCCCCAAAATTCGGGAGGGGATTCTCAGGAAAAAGGTGCCCTTTGGGGGTTTTTTCCCTTTTGCTGTGAGTACGTTTGAAACGCGCTGGGATGGGGGGGTTTCCCGGTACAATAGAAAACCCCAGAGCGGGTTTCCCTTTATTTTAAACAGAAGGGGTGCGATGGGTCGCCCTTTTCATCCGTGACGCTAAAAGCACTTGGGTGGCGAGGGTTATGCTCCACCAAACACCTTGTTCTTAAAGAGGGCACGGCCGAAAAAAGTTTTTTGAAAAATGAGTGGTAAATATTTCCTACCCGGCTTTCCCGTTCTGCGGGTTGCCCGGGGTTTTTATAGGGAAACCCACTAGGATGTTGCCCCAAAGAAATTGGCAATATTGGTCCGTATTTTTAGGGACTCCATCTTTTCCCCCCATTTCTTTCCTTCAAGTTTGCCGAGAGTTAGCACCCCCTTTGGGCTTTTCTTCCTTCAGAGAAAGAAAAAGTTTTTTGGCCTTTTTCACTTTAAAACTGGAGGCAAAAACCCCTTTTTTTTTAGTTGTCGTCATCGGCAGCTGGGCCCGAGGGCAATTTTATATTCGTATGCTTTAAAAATTTTCATCAGTCAGCCCTTGGAGTCCTATTTCACCTTTTCAAAACTTATTTTTGGCACAAGGAGTTTTTCCACAGCTGTGGAAATCCCCCCCATTTTTCTCCCCTTTTCCCCAAAAAACCCGGCATACGGGGGCATGAAACCTCCCCCTATCGGGCCCTTGCTCTTTTCCAGTCAGTTTTCAAAGTAATGGAAGTCTAGTAAAAAAGCGTTTTTGGTGGTTTTAGAGACAAACAACAGGGGGCTCTCCCCTCGTCAATATTGGGTTTCGTAGGGGGGTTCTACCCCTAGGCCCTTACTGCGCTTTGGTACGTTTTTGTTCGTAATGCCTTTTTTAATAAAACCCCTCAGTTATTTTCCCTATTTTTTGACCTTGGGGAAGGCATTTGACACAACCCTTTGGGGGTATAAATTTTAGCCCCCAAGGGCCCCCTCCTTGGGCCCTTTGAGGCAATTTTTACCATCCCTTTCCTTAAAAAACTTTTTAAAATGACAGGGATTTTGTGTTCGGGTTAATAATGTTTCTCTCCCCGGGCCCTTTTTCCAAGCTGAAAGGGTGTCCCCCGGGATGTGTTTTTGAGCACAAAAAATTTTTTTCCTTGCTATTAAAGATTTGGCCTCAGTCTTCCATCAAATAAATTTTGGGCCCCACTCTTTGTTTATGCTTTGCTTTTGCCTGTGCGGCGCTGACTGTCACCTCCTTAAAGGGTTTTTCTCCCGAAAGCAGTCGCCGGTTTTTCCAAATTTGGGCCACCACACATGGGTTTAAAAATTTTTCCCGCACCTTAAAAAACCCCCAAAAACACTTTTTACTTGACGCCCCTGTCATCTCTGGGTCCTTTTTTGTACCTTATGGTCAAGTTAAACCCGGGAACCCTGATACAAATCAAGTTTCTGGGCCCCCTTTTTTGATTGTTGGGGTTTTTTCCTGGAAACCTCACAATTTCCCCTTGAAAGGCAACTTGTCACCCGCCGGCTGAACCTTTTTAAAAACCCCCGCTCTTTTTTGTGGGGAGCCGGATTTTTCGAACCCTCCTTTTACCCAATTTTCCCCCTTATTTTATGAAACTTAAATTTTGGGACCAGATTATTCAGGGGGATTCTTCTTTCTTCTTTAGCCTTAACCCCAAATTTATCACCCAAAGGATTTCGTTTTTTGCCTTGGTGCTTTTCGCTTTCCCCCGTCGGAAAAACCTCTTTGCAGAAACGAAAGTTCCATCCTTATCGATCGCCCTGAGCCCCCTTGCCCGGTCTATTTACGTCTATTTATCTCCCCCAACCCTTTCCCTTTATTGAAAAGGGCACTGAAAATTAGTAGCATTCTTTATTTGTTCGCCCCCCCTGCTTCTCCGGGCCCTTTCTCTTCGCCTTCATTCGCTTTTGTCTTTTCTTCAAATTTCCCCTTTCCCTTTTTAATGTAGCATCTCACTTTTCCCTTTTAAAAAAAACCCCGGGGGTCCCGGGCCGTTTTTTTTGAGGGCTGTTTTTTTCTCCCTCCCCTTTCTCGAAAGCCCCAAAAGTCTACGGTGCTTCCCGCTCTCTTTTTCTTGACCCCTTTCATCTCATTCTTATGCCATTGCTGTGTACCCCAAAATGGCTCTAAGTCTTCTGCGGCGTAGGATTCGCGCCCGTGTTTCCGGACAGCGTCGTTTCCCGGGCCTTTTTTCTATCTTCAGTTTATTTTTACTGCTGGGAAATTTTATGCCTCCTTACAGGGACTTTCCGTATTGCATCTATGCCTGTGTAAACTTTTTGGTTGTCTCAGACTCCCCTTGTGCTTTTAAAGGGTTTAAAAAAATTTTTTACACCTCAACCCTTTTGTCCTGTTTTCCAACTTTGGCTACGCCGCATTTTTTATAAGCAAAAAAGATATTGTTTTTTGTTGGGTCCTGGTCATGTTGCGTTTCAGGGCAATGAAAAGGCAGGGCAATGCTGCGCCGGTCCCGCAGTACAGGGCCCACCGTTTTTTTAAAAGAGGGATTCCAAAGTAGGACTATTTTGCTGGGAATATTTCCCCCCTTCCCCACCCCTTGGCAACAAGTTGGTCTACTATGCTCGGCCCCAAACTTCGTCTATTAAAAACCGAGGGATAGGTTAACCCCCCGGACGCCCCCTTATCCCCCCATGGGCGAGGTTGGGGGCTACTTCTCCCCTCTTCGCTTTTGGCCATACCCCGTCTTACTCATGGATATTTCATGGAGGGCGTCTTGTTTTCCCCTCTGTGAGAATTGCCCAAACTCCTTATAAATCAGCCAAAATTTTTGTTTGGGAAAGCCCACTTTATCAACGAGCCGCAGAATTTTTTTTGTGTCGTTTCGCCCCGTTGCTCCCCTCTTCCTTCCCTTCTGTGATGGAAACCCCCCTTTCTTCCCGGACTTTTATTGATTTTTGACAACGATGATTACTTTACAAAATTTGATACTTTCAGGGCCCTTTTCTTGTTTCTCTTTCTCCCTCTTCCCCCCTACTTTCCCCTTTCCCCCCGTTTTCTGTAAACCCGCTGATCAATTTCCCCCCCCCCTCTGCCATCCAAATTTTTTTGTTCCTTCCCCACCCCGCAGCGCTGTATAGCCCTTGTGGTTAGCGCTTCTTTTTTATTTTAAAAATAATTTAAACAAGGGTTATTTTATCGTAAATAGGCTCGAAAAATAGCCATTTTTCTGCCTACAGTTAGTTTAAAGATGTTTTGTATTACTCTGCTCGGGGTAAAATAAAAGGAACCCGGTTTTTATAAAAAAACAAAAAGGCACCAATAAAAGTGGGGCTGGAAAAATTTCACAAATAACCCGCACATAAAAGAGAGAAACTTACGACGACGTTTCGGTCCGACTTGGACCATTGGGCTTTTTCAATGGTCCAAGTCGGACCCAAACGTGTCGTAAACTTCTTTTTTATGTGCGGGTTATTGTGGAAAAACCAGTTGGGTGTTTGTAGAAAGCATCCAAAATTTTTGTGGTTTTTTGACAACACTCACTATTTTCCCAAATTTTAAGCCCCTCTTTTTAAAACTATTTTAATGATTTAAAGGGAAAGGGTTTGTTTTTAAAGGCCATAGCTTTTTTTTTCCCAGGATTAGAACCCTTTAACGTTTGCATTGAAATTGATCTGTCATTTCATGCCTCACATAACCTTTCCCAGGTCTTCCTGAGCCCCCCTCAAAAATTATTTGATGGCCCTTTGTATCGCCTGCAAATTTTACTCATGTAGCTATTTTTTCCACCATCTATGTGTTTTGCAGACTGTAAAAAAACAAGGTCCCAACACGGCCCCCTTGGCACACCTTCTTAAGGGGGTTCACTTTGATTTCTCTCCATTAATGCATAAAAATTTTTTTGCATTGGTCGGGACCTTGATCATCTCGTAAAGGTCCCAAAAATTTTTTTTTTTAAAAATAAGTATGATTTTTTTGCTCATGTTCTTTTTAAAAAGTTGTCATTTAAATTACCGAGGTTTATAAACCAGTACACTTGTAGTATGCCAAGAGGGAAAGATCACATGATAATATTTGTGTCCCCTTCAGTAAGGGCCCAAAAGCACCAGGGGAAGGACCTGGTGACGATGTTGCGTGGTTTTTTCCCGTGTCGGATCAGCTTTGGTGGATACAAAGTCACAAGAGGCCAACAAAGCATGGGCCACATCATCTCTTCGCCCACTCTATAGTACAGGGAAGTACTAACCTACAAGACAACCATCAACCGAGTGCTTCAAGAGCACAAACAGTACAGGTGGTACTGTTTCTAAGACTGCAAACCCACCTAGTTATCCCATCCTTCATTAATGTGTTAATAAGGTATTTAAGTATTTGCAAAATCACAGCTGATCATTGTGGTAATAAAATTTTTGGGTAACCTAGGAGTGACATGAAAAAGTGATATCACTCCCTGTGGAGTATTTAAGCCATTGTTTCTTACATTTGCTTGTGGTTGTAAAAGCCCAATGTTAGGTAAAAACCTTGTATAAATGAAGATATTCATTGCAGTTTTGTCTTTTTTTACTGCATGTAACTGTGTACAGTGGACCCCCCTTACGATATTAACCTTTAAATTGTCCAAACATAGATTTACGTTTTTTCAACATTTGAAAGTATGTAAAAAAGTAGATTTTTTTTTTTTTACATTTGAAAACATGTAAAAAAACTTTGATCTACTTTTTTTTGTTATATTTGAAAATATGTAAAAAAAAAACGTAGATCTACTTTTGGAGCACTACGCATGTGAACATAGATCTGCTTGGACAGTTTAAGGGTTAATCATTTCCCTAGAGCTCATCGTGAGCCGAAATTATCGTAAGGCGAATTAATTTTCCCATAAAAAATAATGGAAATCAAATTAACCCAAATGCAAGACACCCAAAAGTTTTAAAAAAAAAAAATTTTACCACATGAAATATTAATTTTAATACGCAAACTGAAGAAGACATGCACAGTTAATACTCTGCTAAGATGAATACGTGACACTTGCCTTTATTTAAGATCTGGTGTGATTGATAGGATGGGAGGAGGGGAGTGTGTGGAAGTTGTTATTGTTTAGAAGGGGAATCCCCCCTTCCATTGGACTTTAGGTAGCAAGTCCAAATTTCCCGGGGTTATTCCCTTCTACTTTAATGCCACTAGGACCAGCTTGAGAGTCACTGGACCTCTGTCGCACAACATATCTGGCCATAGAGCTTTGTACCCCTCATTCCTTTAAAGATTTGTCTAAAGCGGTTCACAACATTGTCATTGTAATAGTCACCAGCCATGGCTTGCAATAGCTGTGTGAGGGTGATTTTCACATAAAGGTTTGCACTTCAAGCCCCTTTGCACACATTTTTCCTTAATCTTTGAATAGACAACTTCTTCAATTTCTTTCTCCCCGCCTCCGAAGCAGTTTCCTCAGGTCTGGCCTCTTGCTGTTGAAGATGATCTTGCAGCTCATCAGTGGTTAGTTCTTCATTGTTCTCCTCCACCAAACTCTTCCACATCCTCCTCAGTAACCCCCAAAACCCAAGGGCTTCCCCAATACCACAATTGATTCCACAACTGGCATATGCTTCTCAGGGTTAGCCTCAAACCCTTCAAAATCCCTTTTGTCTACACATTCTGGCCACAGTTTCTTCCAAGCAGAGTTAAAGGTCCTCTTAGTCACCCCTCCCAAGCCTTACCTATAAGGTTTACACAACTGAGGATACTAAAGTGATTTTTCCCCAAAACTCTCTTAGAGTCAATCGAGTGTCTGAGGTCACTTTAAAGCACTTTTGAAACAGCTTTTGTGTAGAGTTTTTTGAAGTTTGAAATGACCTGCTGGTCCATGGGCTGCAGGAGAGGAGTGGTATTAGGAGGCAAAAACTTGACCTTAATGAAGCTCATGTCCCCAGAGAGTCGCTCTGCCAAGTCTGAAGGATGACCAGGAGCATTGTCTAATACCAGGAGGCACTTAAGGCCCAATTTATTTTTCCAGGAGGTAATTTTCACAGTGGGGGCAAATACATGGTGTAACCAGTCATAGAAAAAGTCTCTAGTGACCCATGCCTTACTCTTTGCCCTCCACAGCACACACAAATTAGCCCTGAGGACATTGTTTTGCCTGAACGCTCTGGGAGTTTCAGAGTGATACACCAATAAAGGGTTCACTTTGCAATCACCACTAGCATTAGCACACATCAAGAGAGTAAGCCCGTCTTCATAGGCTTATGTCCTGGGAGTGCCTTTTCCTCCTGAGTAATGTAGGTCCTGTTTGGCATTTTCTTCCAAAACAGGCCCGTTTCGTCACAATTAAACACTTGTTCAGGTTTCATCCTTCACTGTCTGTTAGTCCTTGAATTCCTTCACATATTTTTCAGTCGCTTTTTGGTCCCCAACTGGCAGCCTCACCATGCCTTATCACACTATGTATGCCACTACGATTCTTAAATCTCTCAAACCAACCTTTGCTTTGGGCCCTTAAAAATTTACTCACATCACCACTAGTTGCAGGCATTTTTTTAATTAAATCCTAGCCTTTTCACATATTGTCGCTTGAGAGATGCTATTCCTGCATCTTTTTTCATTTATCCACACCAATAAACAGGGCTCTCAAAATCTTCAATTACTTGCGATCTCTGTTTCGAAAACAAACTTTCACCTTTTGCAAGAACAGCTTCCTTGATTGCCGTTTTGTTGGTCACGATAGTAGCGATGGGTTGATTGGGGTTTGGTATACAACCTGGCCAGCTCCGAGCATGCACTCCATTTTCGTACTGAGCAGTTATCTCTCTTCATTTCCATAGTAATTTTCACCCTTTTTACCACAGGGTTGACACTAGAAGCTTTCTTGGGGCCCCCTGGGGACTTATTTTTTGCAGCTATGAATCACTAAAAACACTGTGGGTAACATGAAATGTACCGAATGTATGCGTGAATGCGACCCCACTGGCTGGCTTGTAAACACTGGCACCCACGGGGCAGCTGAGGCCACGCGTGGGACGCATCCTGGACGAATTGTGAGGCTTTTTTTTAGCGGAGGTGAGGCAAAATTTTTGCCCCACCCAAAGTAACGAAAAGGCGGTTTAAGTAACAC
>NC_069490.1:10283730-10475093 GCF_026875155.1 Cherax quadricarinatus
TGGGGGTTTCAAAAGCTGTTGAGGTATTTCCCAAAAGGGTTGCATTTAAAGCCACTTTGCACCATTTCCTTAATCTTAAGAGACAACTTCTTCAATTTTTTTCTCCCCCCGCCTCCGAACATTTCCTCGGTGGGGCCTCTTGCTTTTGAAATGATCTTGCAGCCACAGGGGGTTAGTCTTCTTGTTCTCCTCCACCAACTCTCCACATCCTCCTCAGTAACCCCAACCCCAAGGGCTTCCCCAAACACAATGATTCCACAACGGGCATATGCTTCTCGGGGTTAGCCTCAAACCCTTCAAATCCCTTTTGTCTACACATTCGGCCACAGTTTCTTCCAACAGAGTTAAAGGGGTCCTCTTAGCACTCCCCCCAACCCCTTTACCTAAAGGTTTACACAACTGAGGATTAAAGTTTTTCCAAAACCTTTTAAAGGCAATCGATGTCTGAGTCACTTAAAGTTTTTTTGAAACAGTTTTTTGTGTAGATTTTTTTGAAGTTTAAAATGCCCTTTCGGTCCATGGGCCAGGAGAGGAGTGGTATTAGGAGCAAAAACTTGACCTTTTTTTTAAGCCATGTCCCCAGAGATCGCTCTCCAATCGAAGGATGACCGGGACATTGTTAATACCGGGGAGCACTTAAGGTCCAATTTTTTTTCCGGGAGTAATTTTTCACAGTGGGGGCAAATACATGGTGTAACCATTCATAAAAAAATTTTCTCTAGTGACCCATGCCTTACTCTTTCCCCCCACAGCACACAAAAATTAGCCCTGAGACATTGTTTTTTGCCTGAACCTCTGGGAGTTCAGAGGATACACCAATAAACTTCACTTTGCAATCCCCCTAGCATTAGCACACATCAAAGAGAACCGTCTTTCATAGGCTTATTCCTGGAGTGCCTTTTCCCCCTGGTAATGTAGGTCCTTTTTTGGCATTTTCTTCCAAAACGGGCCCTGTTTCGTCACAATTAAAACTTGTTCATTTCAGTCCTTCACTGCGTTAGTCCTTGAATTCCTTCACATATTTTCGTCCTTTTTGGCCGAACTGGCAGCCTCACCAGCCTACCACTATGTATGCCACTACATTTTTAAAATCTCCAAACCAACCTTTGCGGGCCTTAAATTCACCACATCACCACTAGTTGCAGGCATTTTCTAATTAATCCAGCCTTTTTTACATATGACGTTAAAAGAAAGCATCTCCTGCATCGTTTTTTTATTTTTCCCACCAATAAAACCTCAAAATCTTCAAATTTCTTTTCATCTCTGTTTTGAAAAAAAACTTTCAAACCCTTTTCAGAACAGCTTCCTTATTGCCGTTTTGTTGGTAAAGATAGTACGATGGTTGATTGGGGTTTTTTATACAACCCCACTCCGAGACATGCACTCCACTTTCGTCTGAGCATTTATCTCTCTTCATTTCCTAGTAAATTTTTTCCCTTTTTACCACAGGTTGACACTAGAAGCTTTCTTGGGGCCCATGGTGACTTATTTTGCAGCTATGATCACTAAAAACACTGTGATAACATGAAATGTACCGAATGTATGCGTGAATGCGACCGCACTGGCTGGCTTGTAAACACTGGCACCCACGGGGCAGCTGAGGCCACGCGTGGGACGCATCCTGGACGAATTGTGAGGCTAGTTTTTTAGCGTGAGGTGAGGCAAAATTTTTGCCTCACCTCAAATGTAACGTATGGCGGATTTAATGTAACACAGTGCCATCGTAAGGCGGGGTCCACTGCACTGTATTGTCCTGTATTATTATGTATCCTTTAAATAACCAAGCAATGATCTCCGCAATTTTTCATTTAATATTAATGCCAGTTTTATTATTTCTGAGCTGACTCATTGTTCTTTGGTTTACAGAAAGATGTATCAAAGAGTGCAGTAGAAATCTTGGCACGTATATCAATGGTTACAAGTGGTATCAAGGCTTTCAGAGTAACTTCTGCTTCTGCTGCAGGTAAGAGAGACTAATGTAACAAAAGTATGTTATTAATACTTAGGTGCTCTGTACTACAAAAAAGAAATTACTGAATCCTGAGCATTTATAAGAAATTTGAGCTGTTATCCTACCTACCTCTGACTTTATCTAGATGTTTAATAACTGCATTTGAAACTTGTTTGGGTATTTGGTAAACAAAGGTCATTTTATATTTTGTAATTCCTTTATATTATATTTGATCTTTATTTTTTTCTGAACATGCTGTAACTAGGGATGACCTGTTATAATTAATCATAGGGTAGACTATTGATATCAGTAAATTTCAGTGTAATGTGATTACTCCTGGCATAGATACTTTTTCATATCTAAAACTTCCTGTAAAACTACACCAGGTTTAAAAACTGAATGTATAGATAACAGGACAGAATTCTTCATGGGACCTTTTATTATTCTATTCTTTTCCAGAGTTTTCTGATAAAGCTGAGGAGAGATATGATCCAATGTATGATCCAAGTGTTCAAGAATTAAACATTGAAGAAATAATGATGAAAAATACCATGGATGGACATGCTGATCCAATAATGAATGAAGCAACCCATGACGTGGACAAAAAAATTGCAAGTAGGCTTAGTAGTGCTCAGGAAGTAACAAGCAATATAGTAGAAACTGTCAGAGGTACACGAGATGAAATTAATAAAAGAATAGAACAGTTTGAACCTCTTCTTGATGCAAAAAAGTTTGAAAGAGAGATCACAGAAGAGCATCTTAAGGTTCTAGATGATAAGTTATCTGAAATTCAGGGTATTGCTTATGGCCAAGATTTTAAAATTTTAAAGGAAGTAGAGCATTCTAAACCTTTAGAAGAAGTTTTACAAGATGTAGATAAAGAACAAATAAGTGACAGAAAAGGCAAGACAGGATCTGCATATTCTGCACAATGTAGAGATAAACAAGAAGTGCAAAGCACAAATCCCTCCAAAAATACTAAGGAAAATGGCTCATTACCTGATTCCAGTTTGCATGAAATAGGTGTAGAAGAAGTCGTAATGCAAGAGGCTTTAAGCGGTCATAGTGACAAGTTTCTTAGTGAACTGTCACAAAGTAGTGATGAGCTATTGACAGGTGCACTCAGTAATATTCAGGAGGTTGTACACAACATCAGTGAAATTAAAGAAGGAAGCATTGGAATATTAGAACAATTTGAACCTCTTCTTGATGTAAGAAATATTCAGGAAAGAGAGATTACAGTTGAACAACTTCAGGTTCTAGAAGATGAATTACAGGGACTTCAAGGTATTACTTGTGAAAATGATTTCAAGATATTCAGGAAAGATGAATATTCCCAACCTGTGGAAGTTAAACATGATATTGTTAATGAGCTAGTTTCATCAGAAAAGACCAAAATTGATAACTGTGCACAAGAGTTGGTGGAAAAAGTTGTTACTCCTGCAAGCTCACCACTTGCTGCTGTTGAGAATTCTAGTGCTGTAGCTGCAACTACAGCTCCCACTTCAACAACTATTGGTGCTGCTACCACAGTACATGCATTAGGCAATAAGGCTCAAGCAAGCAGTAAAGAAAAACCAAAAAGTCATTATGGGTCTGCAATGTGTCAACCATCACAAGAAGCCACTTTTTCAACTGCTACTGTTATTTCTACAATTGATTCATCCCCTCCTGGGCCAGTGACTAGAGATACTGATGAGCACAATGCAAGTTCTAATAACTCTCATAATCTAAAAGACCAAACTAATGCAGCTCATACAAAGCCCAAACCCAGGCTTTTAGGAAAGAAACCATTGGCAAAGGAAAAGCCAAAATCAACAGTAAGTATTTATTATTTGCAGTTAATTTGCATGTGATGAATATGAGTAAAATTCTTTGCATGAACAGGGCACATCATACAAATTTTTAATATAGTATCTGCTAGGCTTCATGCATAAGGATAATGATTTCAAAATTATATGAACAGTGGAAAAACAATGTGGGCGACAGCATAAAAGGTGGGGGAAAGGGGGGTGTCATGATGCAAATGGTTTTCAGAAGGATTTAATCTTGATTTTGAGACAAGAAGCCATTAGTAAAAGAAGAGTGAGAAGGAAAGGGAGAAGGCTTTTGTATTTTCCTAAAGTAAAAATAATGTACAAAAATAGGATAATGGTGTGTAGGTTCTAAAATAATATATGGAAATCAGGAAAATTTACAAAATAAAAGGGGAAAGTTTGTGGTTCATTAACTGAAACTGAAAAGTTCTGATACAGCAAGAAATATGATTGATATAATGGAAAACAAGAAAGTTGCATGTACATATGTGATAAAGGAAAGAGGCAATTGTAATAAGAAAAGTAAATATGGGCTAATTTACAGGTGTATATTAGACACTTAACTATAAAATACAGGAAGTATGGAGCATGCAAAGTAAATAAAAGTGCTTTTCAAAGTGTTCAGAGATGAGAGAGAATGGAAAGCAGCCATAAAATAATTTGCAAGGTTTTAATAGGAAATAATTTGACACACGAGTAAAAGGAATGTGAAAAGTAGTACAAAAGGAGGGGTAACCATTGTATTTTTACCAGGAGTACAGATCTGTGCAATTGCCTATACAGTAGGGCCCCACTTATATGGCAGGTTAGGTTCCAGGCTACTGCCGGTAAGTAGACATCGCCAGAAAGCAGAAAGCCATTTTTTCCACTTATAAATGCATATACTACTACATGTAAATGCCAGACAACAAGTTTACACTAACTTATATTAAGTTATTAATTGAAGTAGGCATTAAAAAACACAATAAAAAGTAAAATACACACACAGTACATTCATTACTTACCTTAAAATATTTGTAGTCTTAATGTAGGGTGAGAGGTGAGTAGTACTTATTTGTAGGAAGTCAGGTGTAGGTAGCCCTGGGTCCCCATCCCAAACTTAATACTGTATATGATATTTAAAGCAGCTCAGAGAGAGAAAATACACATATAGTACACTCATTATTTACCTTAAAATATGTGTAGTCTTAATGTAGGATGAGAGGTGAGTAGTATTTATTTGTAGGAAGTCAAGTGTAGGTAGCCAGTAGATGTAGGTATGTAGTCTGCCTGGGCTACATACCTACACCTACCTACATAGCTACACGATATTTAATGTGGCCCAGAGCCATATTATTATCATCAACATACCATGTTCATTGAGTTTAATCATTTCTAACAGCTACGTTTAGATGCCATCGTAAACAAAAGGAGAAATAATGAATAATTCATGCCGAGAATTGTAAACAAAAGCGTTATGTGTAAAGGGGAATGACTGGGCCAATGCAGATTCATACGCGTTTTCTCTGGTGCTAGACCATAAAAAACGTAATGTTTTCCCTCTGCCCGACTACCATCCCTCCATAGCATATAAACATAGCATGTTTATATGCTATTTAATGTGTTTCTTATATAATTTTGAAGAAATATCATAGATGGATTGATGAAAATGTCTATATTAACGTAAAATAAGACATTTAATGTGCCCAAGAGTGATTATTATTACGTACTCTATTAGTATTATTACTATGGTGTTAAGACTAGTGGGACATTCTTAGTGATTTTAATGTGTACCTGCACTCCAGCACAGTGTGTAAGTATATTTAGGCACAGGTACACATAAGTATAATTATCAGAGTACATATAACTTTAAAACACTTGAAATTTTGGAAAGTTTCCAGACATAATAGAGATGTGGTCACGGAGAGTGTAAAGAAACTGGGTGGGGAACACCGTATTAGAGAGACCACTGGCCGTATAGAGAGTTTTAGTCATAATTTGAAATCATCATATTAGGGGAATGCCGTAAGGTGAAATGCCATACAGTGTGGCCCTAGTGTACAATTATTGTTGTTGCTGGGATTGTGAAACATCTCCCACTATCATTCATCTGTTACACCAGACTCCTTCATATTCAACTTTTTTACAGCACCTTTCAGTTAACTGGATGTCTCACTAATCTTATATTCAGTCTGAATTCACTGCTTTTAAGAATGCTTTTCATTCTACTGTTGGAAAACTGTAAGGTTATCCATTATTTCACACAAGGGGAAATTATCTATTGGTCTTAACTTGTCTTTCAGTTGGCAGACACTGCACAGGCACGAAAGGTGCCTCACTCTCGGATGGGCCGCTTGATGTCATTTGGTGGTTTAGCTGCAGGATTAGGAGTGGGCACTATTGCTGAAATGACTCGTCGATCCTTGGGTGTGAAAGAAGGCAATGGTAGTGGATCCTTGTTAGATGGATCTCCTTTCTTGACAGAGGCAAATGCAAAAAGAATTGTTAACACATTGTGTAAAGTAAGAGGTAAGAATGACATAGTACACTTAAACAATTTAACTTAATAACTGAATATTTATTGGGTACCAGTAAGGGAAATACCTATATATGTACTTGCATGAAGCTCACAACTTATAAACAAAATGCATTCCAGGTTTTTCAACTAATAATAATAATAATAATTATGATAATCATCTACTTAGGAGCTGCTTTGAAGCTGGGTCAGATGTTGAGCATTCAAGACAGTGCACTAATAAACCCTCAGATACAGAAGATCTTTGATCGTGTGCGACAGTCGGCAGATTTCATGCCAACATGGCAGCTGGAGGTAAAATTTCATTCATTTGAATATAAACTTTTCATTGCTGTACTTAATTTTAATGTGTGTACAGCCTTTTCTCTCCTTATCTGGTGCAGAAATGTAAAGTTGAATATCACAGGTTATTTTGCCCATAAAAAACCACATCTTAATTAGATTGCAGACATTGTTTGCATGAAATTTGGAAGGAATGTAGGTGTTTCAAATCTTGAGTGTAATCCACTAAGCATTATCAATATGCTGTATCCTGATTGGCTGTTACTTCAATACAAGTATGTACACCTACCATCCGACTTACGACCTGCTCGACTTACGACCACTCGACTTACGACCGTGTTTTTTATGCCAAATTTCTGGGAAATAAACAACTATTTGTGTTGTACACAGTGTTTATCCTAAACCTTACAGTATAAAATACAGTACTAACAACATAAAAAGTAAAGTAAAACATGAAATACCAAAATAAAACAATAAAATAAAGTCATTACAAAAATGTTTTGTTGATATTCAATAGTAAAGTTTGACTTACGACCATTTCGACTTACAACCGGTTTCTCGGAACCGAACTCGGTCGTAAGTCGGATGGTAGGCGTGTGTGTGTGTGTGTGTGTACTCACCTAGTTGTACTCACCTAGTTGAGGTTGCGGGGGTCAAGTCCGAGCTCCTGGCCCCGCCTCTTCACTGATCGCTACTAGGTCACTCTCCCTGAGCCGTGAGCTTTATCATACCTCTGCTTAAAGCTATGTATGGATCCTGCCTCCACTACATCACTTCCCAAACTATTCCACTTACTGACTACTCTGTGGCTGAAGAAATACTTCCTAACATCCCTGTGATTCATCTGTGTCTTCAGCTTCCAACTGTGTCCAATCTCTGGAACATCCTGTCTTTGTCCACCTTGTCAATTCCTCTCAGTATTTTGTATGTCGTTATCATGTCCCCCCTATCTCTCCTGTCCTCCAGTGTCGTCAGGTTGATTTCCCTTAACCTCTCCTCGTAGGACATACCTCTTAGCTCTGGGACTAGTCTTGTTGCAAACCTTTGCACTTTCTCTAGTTTCTTCACGTGCTTGGCTAGGTGTGGGTTCCAAACTGGTGCCGCACACTCCAATACGGGCCTAACGTACACGGTGTACAGGGTCCTGAATGATTCCTTATTAAGATGTAGGAATGCTGTTCTGAGGTTTGCTAGGCGCCCATATGCTGCAGCAGTTATTTGATTGATGTGCGCTTCAGGAGATGTGCCTGGTGTTATACTCACCCCAAGATCTTTTTCCTTGAGTGAGGTTTGTAGTATCTGGCCCCCTAGACTGTACTCCGTCTGCGGTCTTCTTTGCCCTTCCCCAATCTTCGTGACTTTGCACTTGGTGGGATTGAACTCCAGGAGCCAATTGCTGGACCAGGTCTGCAGCCTGTCCAGATCCCTTTGTAGTTCTGCCTGGTCTTCGATCGAGTGAATTCTTCTCATCAACTTCACGTCATCTGCAAACAGGGACACCTCAGAGTCTATTCCTTCCGTCATGTCGTTCACAAATACCAGAAACAGCACTGGTCCTAGGACTGACCCCTGCGGGACCCCGCTGGTCACAGGTGCCCACTCTGACACCTCGCCACGTACCATGACTCGCTGCTGTCTTCCTGACAAATATTCCCTGATCCATTGTAGTGCCTTCCCTGTTATCCCTGCTTGGTCCTCCAGTTTTTTGCACCAATCTCTTGTGTGGAACTGTGTCAAACGCCTTCTTGCAGTCCAAGAAAATGCAATCCACCCACCCCTCTCTCTCTTGTCTTACTGCTGTCACCATGTCATAGAACTCCAGTAGGTTTGTGACACAGGATTTCCCATCCCTGAAACCATGTTGGCTGCTGTTGATGAGATCGTTCCTTTCTAGGTGTTCCACCACTCTTCTCCTGATAATCTTCTCCATGATTTTGCATACTATACATGTCAGCGACACTGGTCTGTAGTTTAATGCTTCATGTCTGTCTCCTTTTTTAAAGATTGGGACCACATTTGCTGTCTTCCATGCCTCAGGCAATCTCCCTGTTTCGATAGATGTATTGAATATTGTTGTTAGGGGTACACATAGCGCCTCTGCTCCCTCTCTCAATACCCATGGGGAGATGTTATCTGGCCCCATTGCCTTTGAGGTATCTAGCTCACTCAGAAGCCTCTTCACTTCTTCCTCGGTTGTGTGCACTGTGTCCAGCACTTGGTGGAGTCCCTTCTGTCTCCTCTGTGAACACTTCTTTGAATCTCTTGTTGAGTTCTTCACATACTTCAGGGTCATTTCTTGTTGTCTCTCCTCCTTCCTTCCTTAGCCTGATTACCTGGTCCTTGACTGTTGTTTTCCTCCTGATGTGGCTGTACAACAGTTTCGGGTCAGATTTGGCTTTCGCTGCTATGTCATTTTCATATTGTCTTTGGGCCTCCCTTCTTATCTGTGCATATTCGTTTCTGGCTCTACGACTGTTCTCCTTATTCTCCTGGGTCCTTTGCCTTCTATATTTCTTCCATTCCCTAGCACACTTGGTTTTTGCCTCCCTGCACCTTTGGGTAAACCATGGGCTCATCCTGGCTTTTTCATTATTCCTGTTACCCTTGGGTACAAACCTCTCCTCAGCCTCCTTGCATTTTGTTGCTACATATTCCATCATCTCATTAACTGGCTTCCCTGCCAGTTCTCTGTCCCACTGAACCCCGTTCAGGTAGTTCCTCATTCCTATGTAGTCCCCTTTCTTGTAGTTTGGCTTCATTCGTCCTGGCCTTCCTGCTTCTCCCTCCACTTGTAGCTCTACTGTGTTGTGTGTGTGTGTACACATATATACAGTGGACCCCCGCTTTACGATCACCTCCCAATGCGACCAATTATGTAAGTGTATTTATGTAAGTGCATTTGTACGTGTATGTTTGGGGGTCTGAAATGGACTAATCTAATTCACAATATTCCTTATGGGAACAAATTCGTTCAGTATTGGCACCTGAACATACTTCTGGAATGAAATAATATCGTAAACCGGGGGTCCACTGTATGTATATGTATGTATGTATGTATGTGTATATATATATATATTATATATATATATATATATATATATATATATATATATATATATATATATATATATATATATATATATATATATATATATATATATTTTTTTTTTTTTTTTTTTTTTTTTTTTTTTTTTTTTTTTTTTTGCTCAAAAGCACCAGGTCTGCAAAATGTCTAAGAGTATTTTGTTTATTATTTAACATTTCTGGTAACAGGGAGCTATAGCACAGCAGTTGGGGCAAGACTGGAAGTCTAAAATAGCTTCTTTTGAAGAGAAGCCTTTTGCTGCTGCATCCATTGGTCAAGTACATTTGGCAACTCTTCATGATGGTCGTTCAGTAGCCATGAAGATTCAGTATCCAGGGGTAGCACAAGGAATTGAGAGTGATATAAACAATCTTATATCCACTCTTAGTGTTGCAAATATTCTTCCTGAAGGTGAGTAATGACTTTCAAGGTTTAATATATTAGGCAGCAGTATGTTGTTTACTGGTACTAGCATAATTAATTTGTACACTGTAATAAAGCATGAATTGTTGTGAAGGAGCACCTTCACAAAAATGTAAATTAAGTTCTCTGTGATCTTAGATTTAAAAAAATAAGGCAATAAACTACATGATAAAAGCTGCAACTCCAGATGAACCTCTTCTATAGATGACTCTGCATTGATACTAGAACCATAGCCATCTACCTGGTGACCTGATAGGCCAACATCAATTTTCAAATAAAAAAAAGGGGGGGGGGTGGAGGAGGGAAAGGTAATTGACTTTGAGATTTACCATATAGTATACTGAAAATGCTAGATGAATGCACACTAAATCTGCACACTGAAATAATTACTTAGGATAGTGGGGGAACTTAAACAACTGACCGAATTTTATATTTATGCGAGATGTACCATAATGTTGGATTCAAATTGTGCTTAATTTAAACCCCCTCATAGAACTGTGGTAAGAACATAAAGGAGGAGGAACAGTGCAGCAGGTCCACTGGCCCATACTAGACAGGTTCTTCTCAAACCCAAACATAAGAATCAAGGAACACTATAGTAGGAATACTGGCCCATGGAAATAAATGGTATAAAATACCAACACAATGGAAATATAAACACATAAGTAGTATAATGTGATCCCTTATTGACAATGTTTTGTGTGGGTGAAACATTGTCAATAAAGGATCACATTATACTGCTTGCGTTTATTCTTCCAATACTGGCCCATACAGGGCAGGACTTTCTCAAAAGTAACCATTCCCATCCACCTATTTGTCTAACTTTTCCTTAAAGCTACCTAAGAATTTGCTTCAATACTTTAGGCACTAATCAAATCCAGCCCTTCTCACTCATATATTCATCTAATCTCTTTTTAAAACTACCCAAGGTTTTAGCTTCTATTACCCTACTTGGCAGATTGTTCTACTCATCGATAACTTTGCTTGAAAACCAGTACTTTCCTACATCTTTTCTGAATCTAAATTTATCTAATTTAAATCAATTGTTTCTAGTTCTTATTTGATTCAATATCCTCAGTACTTTATACTGCCTCTGTTTATGCCCATCTTCCACTTATATACTTATATTATTCTATATCTCTCAGTAGAGTGAAGATTCAAGGTTCTCAATGTTAGTGGTGAAGTAATCACAGTGCACCTCTCTGTGGTTGTTGTGCAGAAGCTTCAGAGCTTACCAAGTTTAAAGGATTCATTTCTCATTGCTTGAGATGTAGGCTAAAGAGCTGTCTAGACTTTTTACTACAGTCTTAAGAAGAGTAGTAGTATAAGGCAGAAAAATTGTGGTGCAGTACTAGTACTGTAGTAGCAGTTGCAATGGTTTTGTAATTCTTTTTCCAAAAAAAAGCTTGAAATGCAGTATGTATTATTTTAGTGCCAATCTAATATGTATTTCATTTGGTTGGGGTCTGTTTTGTATTAGTCCTTCAACTTAAAAAACTACTATATAATTGGCTCTTCTCTTTTTTTTTTTTTCTTAAAAAAAAAAAATGATAATAACTATGAGCTTTATATTTTATTGTGCTTTTTAAATTGAATAGCTGTTTACACACCTGTGATCAATGGTGGTCCAATTTCCCCTTGAAAACTTCTATCTTTGTTCCAGTAATATTTATGACCTAGCTACTTGGTGACAGCACCAAGGAGTACTGGGACTGAAGCCTTCCAAAATTCTATCAACCCCCAAATAAAATAATAATAATAATAATGTCACCATGTATGTATGTAATGTCACCATGGTTGTTTAATATATTTATAGATGGGGTTGTAAAAGAAGTAAATGCTAGGGTGTTCGGGAGAGGGGTAGGATTAAATTATGGGGAATCAAATACAAAATGGGAATTGACACAGTTGCTTTTTGCTGATGATACTGTGCTTATGGGAGATTCTAAAGAAAAATTGCAAAGGTTAGTGGATGAGTTTGGGAGTGTGTGTAAAGGTAGAAAGTTGAAAGTGAGCATAAAAAAGAGTAAGGTGATGAGGGTATCAAATGATTTAGATAAAGAAAAATTGGATATCAAATTGGAGAGGAGGAGTATGGAAGAAGTGAATGTTTTCAGATAGTACTTGGGAGTTGACGTGTCGGCGGATGGATTTATGAAGGATGAGGTTAATCATAGAATTGATGAGGGAAAAAAAGTGAGTGTTGCATTGAGGTATATGTGGAGACAAAAAACATTATCTATGGAGGCAAAGAAGGGAATGTATGAAAGTATAGTAGCACCAACACTCTTATATGGGTGTGAAGCTTGGGTTGTGAATGCAGCAGCAAGGAGGCGGTTGGAGGCAGTGGAGATGTCCTGTCGAAGGGCAATGTGTGGTGTAAATATTATGCAGAAAATTCGGAGTGTGGAACTTAGGAGAAGGTGTGGAGTTAATAAAAGTATTAGTCAGAGGGCTGAAGAGGGGTTGTTGAGGTGGTTTGGTCATTTAGAGAGAATGGATCAAAGTAGAATGACATGGAGAGCATTTAAATCTGTAGGGGAAGGAAGGCCATTTAAATCTGTAGGGGAAGGAAGGCGGGATAGGGGTCGTCCTCGAAAAGGCTGGAAGGAAGGGGTAAGGGAGGTTTTGTGGGCGAGGGGCTTGGACTTCCAGCAGGCGTGCGTGAGCGTGTTCGATAGGAGTAAATGGAGACGAATGGTATTTGGGACCTGACGATCTGTTGGAGTGTGAGCAGGGTAATATTTAGTGAAGGGATTCAGGGAAACCGGTTATTTTTATATAGCCGGACTTGAGTCCTGGAAATGGGAAGTACAATGCCTGCACTCTAAAGGAGGGGTTCGGGATATTGACGGTTTGGAGGGATATGTTGTGTATCTTTATACGTATATGCTTCTAAGTTGTTGTGTTCTGAGCACCTCTGCAAAAACAGTGATTATGTGTGGGTGAGGTGAAAGAGTTGAATGATAATGAAAGTATTTTCTTTTTGGGGATTTTCTTTCTTTTTGGGTCACCCTGCCTCGGTGGGAGACGGCTGACTTGTTAAAAAAAAAAAAAATAATAATAGCACTGCCCTCTTAACATTAACATATTTTTTCACCTTTTGCATCTCGTGTACTCTGCAGGTCTTTTTGTGGACTCTATTGTTGAGGTGGCCAAGCGAGAGTTAAGATGGGAATGCGATTATATACGGGAAGCAGAGTGCACTCGAAGGTTTAGTGAATTGGTGAAGACTTATCCTGAGTATTATGTTCCTGAAGTGATTTCGGAGCTTTGCACATCACAGGTGTTTTTAATAATCTCTTCTTGTAATAACTGCTTGTACAGTACAGTACCATCATCTTCAAAACAGGGCAGCAGATGAATCCTTCCGTATGAGGTGCTGCTAATCTTATCATAATTTTTAATAAAAAAATTTGATAAGCTTAAGACCTCTGAATTATTATTATTATTGCAGGTATTATTATTATAACAACTGAAATGCAAAATTAACAACTAACTACTTTGCATGGCTTATATGCTTATATGGCTTGTATGGCATATATGCTTCTGAACTGTTGTATTCTGAGCACCTCTGCAAAAACAGTGATAATGTGTGAGTGTGGTGAAAATGTTGAATGATGATGAAAGTATTTTCTTTTGGGGATTTTCTTTCTTTTTTGGGTCGCCCTGCCTCGGTGGGAGACGGCCGACTTTAAAAAAAAAAAAAAAAAAGCACTAAAACCATATGGGTCATAGAGTTCTGCATACCTATACTGAAGAACTTTAAATGTTACTTGGATTGTCAATGGTAAAACAGCTCCTTGCACAGGAATTAGAATTATAAAAATAGCATTTGATGCAGTTAATAACAGCAAAAATAAGCTGTAACACAACAAACAGCAAGTAAGTAGAGTAGAGAATCTTGTAAACAGTCAATTTTTTACTATACAGAAAACTCTAGGGAGGAGGTTTTTTAGATCATAGAGCCAATATTGGGATTTTTCCAGTTTAAATCACTTGTGCTGGGAAGATTATCAACGCCTGTAAGGCACTGAGGTGTTCTTCCTTAAACTTTAACCCCTTCACCATGTTCATTATAGATATGCAATTTCTGGACCATCTTCTAGACTGAGAAAGATGCGAATTCTGACTGGCAAAAAATGCTTTGTATGTTCTACGTTGTGCGCCTAGATATAACAGCCTAACTGTTATATGTGTATCTTATTCATCAATTTGTTGTTCTTTATACTAATCAGTAATATGTTTATCAATTGTAGAAATGCAGTTGGAGTAGATACATCACTGGTAAAGACACAGGAATGTGTAATTATGATAATGTACAATATAGAGAGTTACTAATTTTTGAAGTTAATAATCCAAATAAAGTCATCTTCCACTAAATATTTGTGGATTCTTGATATTAATGTACTGAATATTTACTTCAAGGGGCTAGTGACCCCTTCTCCTGTATATATTACTAAATTTAAAAAGAGAAACCCTGCCTCGGTGGGATAGGGCCGGTGCATTAAAAAAAAAATTTACTTCAAATATTTTTACAGGTCTTTTTATAAATTAACTATTTGTATGTTACCTAAGTTTTGGAAGAACATTAGGAGAAATTGCTTATAACCTGGCAAGTAGATTGTGAAAATCTGTGGAGGGTACTACAAAAGTTTTGTATGATAAGTATTTTTTTTTAGAGTAATGGGTGTATATTATCAGAGTTTTTAGTGTGGTAAGAAATTTTGGGTACACTTTTTTCAGCTTAGTTTACACAAAATCATACTATGTGATGATGCTTTGTAAGAGGGTTTTCTGTATTAATATTATAAGGAAATAAGTGCTATACATATATGGAAATCTTATGAGCTCTTCCTAATAAAAAAAAAAGTAATGCTAAAGCATATTTGAAAAATGTACTTTGTTTGTAGAGAAATGAACCTTGTGGACAGGGAACTAAATGGTTGATGCACGATGCAGTGAAAGAGTTCAAAGCCTGTGACATAATTCCTACAAATTTGTGGTACCTTATAGGTCTGTGAATAGTTTCCAAAATTCAGTTTTTTGTTTTTTTAACCCTTTCAGGGTCTGTCCCGTAGATCTACGGCTCTATGTTCAGGGTCCAAACCGTAGATCTACGCCAAAATTCTAGCGGCATCAAATTTAGCGCGAGAAGGCTGGTAGGCCTACATCTGAGAGAATGGGTCTGGGTGGTCAGTGTGCACATTATAGAAAAAATCTGGACACCCACGTGACATTGTGGGAACGCCAGCAAAGTAGCTTTGTTCATCATGCCTGGCGGCAAGGAAGCTCTCACTCTCCACTCACTCTCTGGGTGAATTCTGACTCCTCTTCACAACTTACAATTCTAAGACTGATGGAAGTGGAGCTGAAGAGGAATTCTATGGTTTTGAACCATATGGTACCATTGTGCCATATGGTACAATGGTATCATATGGTACAATGGTATATGGTACAATGGAACCATATTACTGTATGGTACATTGTACCATATGGTACATTATACCATATGGTACAGGGACCCTAATGGAAATAAGTCTGTCTGACTTTTTTGGGTTATCCTAGGTTCTCCAAACATATAAGAACATAAGAAAGAAGGAACACTGTAACAGGCCTACTGACCCATTCAGAGCAGGTCCATATCCCCTCCCATATTAGACCAATGATCCCCCCCCCCCGATTAGCCCAATGACCCACCCAGACTGGTCATCTCCACTCAAGGATGGAGCACTGCACCAGACCCAGCAGCACAAGCTAGTCAGGTCCAACTCACACCCATCCACACCCACTCATGTATTTATCTAACCTATTTTTAAAACTACACAACATTTTAGCCTGAATAACTGTACTTGGGAGTTTGTTCCACTCATCCACAACTCTATTTGTGTATACCTAAATAAACTTACTTATGATGCCACATGCGCTTGAGTAAGTTTATTCAGGTGTACAGAAATACAATTACATAGATTATCATACATAGCAGCATATGCATAAAATCCTAGGATAACCCAAAAAAGTCAGGGTGACTTATATCCATAGGGATCCCTGTATCTGTACTGTATGGTACTCTGTGCCATATGGTACCCTGTGCGATATGGTACCCTGTGCCATATGGTACCCTGTACCTTATGGTACCCTGTACTGCATGGTACCCTATACCATATAGTACAATGTACCATATGGTACCCTGTAACATATGATGCCATGTACCATATGGTCAATAGGTGTTGGTGGAAGGAGAGACCAGCCAAGACTGAGTGGTGACACAAGCTAGCTACTGACTCCACATTATTATTATAATAAAAAAGAAGCCCTAAGCCACAAAGGCTATACAGCACCAGTGCTATTGACTCCCAGACAAAGTGCTTTGTCATCCACCTGAAGAAACATGTCGAGTTCCTGTACATTTGTAAATATAAAATAGAACATTACTAATATACAACATTTTTGCATATTTTTGTTGTAAATAATTATTGTAAACAAAATAATGATGAAAATATTAGTGTGTTTATTTTTGAATACAACAGTACCATATGGTACAATGTACCATATGGTACCATTGCACCATATGGTACCATATTCTACCATATGGTACCATTGTATCAAGTGCCATTGTACCATATGGTACCATTGTATTATATGGTACCATTGTACCATTGCACCCTATGGCACCATTATACCATATGGTACCGTTGTATTCAACACAATAACTGCACTAATATTTTCATCATTTTGTTTACAATAAACTTGTAAACAAGTTTTGCAGTTATTGTGTTGAATACAATGAGTGTAGACTTATACAATATACATTATATTGGTCTCACAGGTCACAAATGTTACTAGAAAAAGAAAAAAAATAGAAAAGAAAAGAAGAAAGTATAAAAAACATAAAATAAAAAAATGCAATTTTGCGGAAGTCACTGATGTTGTCAGCGTAGTTGCTGATCCCCTTATATGTGTTGTATAGCGTATCATAGTACCATCCATGTGCTTTATATAGAAGATCCCTTGAGGCCTAGTGACTGTTTGTGTGACGTCACGGGATGCTCCATGAGTGAGCGGGACAGGCTACCTCGGCCTCAGTCGACGCATAGGCATAGAAGAAGGCAGGACACAGCAGGCTGGGCTCCATCTCCCATTACCACAGTCTGACAATATATAGTGTTACCATCCAACAAGGTATCTACCTTCAACCCTCTTATCTCCTTACCGAACCCCATACGACAATGTTGTCGCCACCCGGTCGTTTTGGGTCAACTTCCCGCCGCTGTATCTCAGTAAGCACTGAAGTACTGATCTCTCCAGGATCAGAAATTTTGTTTTGTTTTGTTTTATTACCTTCACAAAAATATTATCTTCAATTCTGTAAGAATTTTTTTTTTTTTTTTTTTTTTTTTTTTTTTTTTTTTTGTCAAAATTTCTTGGACACTGGGGCACACCCCTTCTGATTTTGGCCTTGGACCCTGAAAGGGTTAAGTGCTCATTTTCTTTTGATGTTGTGCATGACCTCAAATTAAGTAATAATGATGGAATTATTATTGAATATGTGTAAAAAAAGTGTATATTGGATTTTCCACAAGCTAATTTTTTCTTTTTTTTTTTTTGCATCTGTTTTTTGTGAATTTCAGCATTAAAGAGTTCAGAGCAACATTTAACAAATATGGTCCAAAAGGCAAAAGTGAGCTCAAATTATAAATATCAGTTATACGAACAGCATTTATTGTTATTCACAGCTTCTGAATTTGCTGGGCTCCCTTGGAGCATAGTCAACATGTATTTTAACCCATTCAGGGTTGGTCCCATACATGTATTGCTTAACAGCCAGGGTCAGTCCACTACTTAAACGCAAAAAATTCTAGCGCCTTCAAATAGAGCGGGATAAAGCTGGTAGGCCTACATGTGAGAGAATGGGTCTGCATAGTCAGTGTGCAGTATAAAAAAAAAAATCCTGCAGCATGCGGTGAGATAAGATAAGATAAGATAAGATTTCGTTCGGATTTTTAACCCCGGAGGGTTAGCCACCCAGGATAACCCAAGAAAGTCAGTGCGTCATCGAGGACTGTCTAACTTATTTCCATTGGGGTCCTTAATCTTGTCCCCCAGGATGCGACCCACACCAGTCGACTAACACCCAGGTACCTATTTGCTGCTAGGTGAACAGGACAACAGGTGTAAGGAAACGTGTCGAATGTTTCCACCCGCCGGGAATCGAACCCGGGCCCTCCGTGTGTGAAGCGGGAGCTTTAGCCACCATGAGAAAAAAACTCCGACCGTGTTTTTAGTTTAAAACAGCGACTTTGCAGTGTATTTTCGTATGGTATTTATGGTTGTATTCTCATTTTCTTGGTCTCATTTGATAGAATGGAAGATATATTACAGAAGTAGAGATGATTTTGATTGGTTTCATGATGAAAAGTACCTTGAAATTGAGCTCAAAGTAGAGGAAATGTTCGATTTTTGCCGATGTTCAAGAGTAAACAATATTCTTTCACAAGTGTGCTGATATTATTTATACCATTTTTACAATAATGCAGTAGTGTGCATAACAATAAATCTTCTATTTTTTGTGAGAATAAAAATTCAAAATGGAAAGCATGAGTAATATAAGAGGGGCCTGGAGACATGACTAATGAACAGAGAAAATGTTATTTTAGTGCCAGGAATGTGTCTTGTTTATTCTGGACCCTATTTTGAAATTTGGCTGAAATTGGCAAAATTGCCAATTTCTGACTACAGTGGACCCCCGGTTAACGAACTTTTTTCATTCCAGTAGTATGTTCAGGTGCCAGTACTGACCGAATTTGTTCCCATAAGAAATATTGTGAAGTAGATTAGTCCATTTCAGACCCCCAAACATACACGTACAAACGCACTTACATAAATACACTTACATAATTGGTCGCATTCGGAGGTGATCGTTATGCGGGGGTCCACTGTACTTTATTGGGTAGTTGAAATTGGTAAATGGGCGGTTTCTTGTACTCGATTGATAGAACAAATGGAGTTCTAGTGAACTAGCTATGATTTTAGTCGACTGGAACAATGGAATTGGCTGAAAATAGTGCTCAAAGTGGGCGAAATCGCTGATGCGTAAATATTGCTGATATCGCTAACTTCGTGAGAGCGTAATTTCGTAAATTTTCTGTCAAATTTCTTACTTTTGGTGTTATTACCATCGGGAATAGATTCTCAATCATTTCATAAGAAAAAATTATTTTCTTTTTTTAAATTTTTCAACCCTGAGAGTGAGTTAAGGATCGGGGGTCTTGACCCTCAAAGGGTTACGGGAGCCTTGTATAGAAAAATATTTTTAAATTAGATTCTCTATTGTGATCTTGCTTGCTTGCATTTGGTACTACTAAACTAGAAGTACCAATCCTAGTAATGAGGATAATAGTATAGTAGCAAAAGGGCTAGTAGTAGTAGTATTAAGAATAATTAAGAGAAACAGTTGTACAATAACTTAACTAAAATCACACAGGAACTTAGGCTTGGTTGATTTCAGTTATGTCATTGTTTGAGTACTGTAGATTTTATTTACTATAATGTAGACTTAACCCTTAAACGGTCCAAACAGGTCGACGTTCAAAAGTAGATCTACTTTTTTTTATATATTTTCAAATATAACAAAAAAAAAAATGTAGATAAAAGTTTTTTTTTACACATTTTCACATGTAAAACAAAAAAAAAGATCTACATTTTTTTACATACTTTCAGACGTTGAAAAAACATATACTATATACGTTTGGACCATTTAAGGGTTAAAATATATCCATGCATACATACAAACAAACACATACATATACATACACATGCATGAACACACAGTCATAGAGTACCTTATATATACATACACACACAGTGTCATAGATTACCTCAGTGGTCTCACATTCACTGTACAGCATTATTGTACTAATGTGACAAGTTCTTTTCCCCATGGAAAGCTGCCAAAACTTTTATGGCACTTTCAAGTGTTCTCCCGCAACTGCATTTATTTGCCAATTGTATGAGCATTAATTCTAACAAGCTTTACTGTAGTAATAGGGCTAAGAGAGCAAAGATATACGAATGATAGTAGAAGTAATACTATTTACGGTAGAGCCCCCGTATTCATGGATTTGGTTTCTACACTTTCAGTTATCCACGGTTAACCGTGGCCCAAAAATAACCCTTAATTTTGTTTAAAAATGTCACCACAGCACAGTTCTTCAGAGCTTAAAAGAAGCCGTGAAGTGCTTCCCATCAGTAAAAAAAAGTGCTATTGTTAGTAATTTATCAATTGTGAGTAATTTATCAATTAATCTTTATCATAAGTATGTATGTAAACAAAAAACGACTTGTATATAGGATTCGCTATTATCCACAGTTTTGGGTATACATGGTAGGTCTTGGAACGTATCCCCAATGGATACAGGGGGACTACTGTACTTTAAAAAATAACAATAATTTAAAATAGATGTATTATAATGATAATGTGATAATGTTATTTGTAGTTAAAACAGTTCACTTGATAAATAATGAACCAAAAAGTTGTCTAAAGTTTCCTTTCCAAATTGGGAGTTATTTGTAAATTGTTCCGGCACTTATATGACATGCTGTAATTAATAACAACTAAATTGGCGTCAATTTAAATATGATAGTAAAACATTTTTATTTTATTGATAATATTGTTTTATTTCTGTTTTAGGTCTTCACTACAGAGTTGATTGATGGTATTCCAGTGGACCACTGTATCGATATGGATCAAGAAACAAGAAATTTTATATGTGAGAAGATACTTGGCTTGTGTCTTTTAGAGCTATTTCGCTTTGGCTTCATGCAAACTGATCCAAACTGGTCCAACTTTTTCTATAATGCAGAAACAGAGCAGGTATATGCAACATACAATTTATTATTAGAGTGAAACCTCGGTTTTCGTGTGCCCTAGTCTGTATGTAAAACTACTAGTTATTCTCCATAAAATGTATTTTTTGTTTATATTTCCCAAAAGAAATAACATAAATCCAATTAATCCATTCCAGAAACTCAAAAAATATTAAGAAAAAGTACATTTTATAGAGAATAACTATAGTTTTACATACAGACTAGGGCATATGAAAACTGAGGTTCCACTGTATTTGATTTTTACATGGTTTAATGCTGGAAAATCTGTACAACTAATGTTGAGGTGAAGTACAGTATCTAAGAATTTAGTATTTTATTTTCCTTTAACAAGAAAATTATTTTTAAATACAGTACACTATTAGGGATCACATCCTCTCCTTTGCTTATCTAATTTTCACTGTGGTGGTGCTTATTTATCTAACTACTGAATATTTAGTGTTAGGTAAATGGACACAGATGCAACTAATGTGACATTTTATTGAGGCAATGTTTCACTGTCCAGGAGCTTTGACAAAGCCGGACAGTGAAATGTTGCCACAATAAAATGTCCCAATAGTTGCATCTGTGTCCATTTACCTAACATTTTGTCAGTAATTCTACCATTATTACTGAATCTTTAGTGTTAGACAAAATACTCACCTGGTAAGTCATGTACAATATGCTGTGCAGACAAAGGATTTACTATACTCATTATGTATTATAATTTATAATGTATTAACAGGACATATGACTATAACTATTAGTGTGGATCAGGCATTTTACAGTTATTTCTAATAGTATAAGTAGTCATAAGTTTATGAAATTATAATAAAGTTGGTAGAATTACCAACAATATGTAAAGTAAAAGGACACAAGTGCAACTAATGTGACATTTTATTGTGGCAACGTTTCGCTCTCCAGGAGCTGTGTCAAGCCGTTACAAACAGTACGTGGACACAGAGGGTATATATAGGCACAGAGTGAGGTGCAATACTAGAGGTAGTAGTAGTAGTAGTGACATAAGTTGTAGTAGTAGTAATACAATATGGTAGAGCAATTAACTTGTACATGAGTAAAAGGATATAAAAGCTATTACTTGGGTAACATAAAAATAGGTTAGACAAATATAGACTGGATAGAGAAGGCCTGTTTCAGTGTTCACTCTCTGTAATGTGATTTGTGTAGTATTAACAGGAGAGACTATATGATGGCAGGATTTACTGTTTTCAGGAGGATTCTTGCTAAGACTTCAGAGATGATGAAGCTGCCTTTGTTTTGTTTAAATTGTATTCGAAACAGCGATTAGTGCTGACTCGAGGCACTTGCGCCTGCGGAAGTTAGTTTCTTTGATCACTAATTGGGTGTCCCTGAATTTCATGAGATGATTGGTGGAATTTCGGTGTTGTACACAAGCGTTGTTCAAGTTATCGTTCCTACATGCGTAAATGTGTTCATTGCGGCGGGTGTTGAGTTTTTGCTGTTTCACCTACATAAATCTTGTCGCAGCCTCCACAGGGTATAGTGTAAACCCCTGCATTGACTGGTTCGTGGTGCTTTGATTTTGTCCTGGTCAGATCCTTTATTGAAGTGCTGGAAGCGATGGTGACTCTGGTGTTAGCTTGTGAAAGTACTTTAGAAACGTTCAGTGCAACCTGGCTGTTGGGAAGAATTATAACTTTGTTAGGAGTGGTGTTGGTGAGTGGAGAATTAATGATCTGAAGAGCTCTTTTCTTGCAGTCTTTGATGAAAAAGGAAGGAAAATGTAACTCAGTGTAGGTTTGGTGAATGTATGTGCATTCCTCATCAAGAAACTCAGGACTACAAATTCTGTACGCTCTTAGGAAAAACCCAACGATGATGCCTCTTTTGGTCTTAGTATCTTGACTGGAATAGAAGTGTGTGAGATCATTTTTATTGGTAGGTTTCTGATAGACTTGAAATCTTAGGTTGTTGTCTACTTTGTGAATGAGGACGCCGAAGAAAGGTAGCTTGTCATTGGACTCTTCTTCTAGTGTAAACTGGATCGCCGGTTCAACTGCATTGAGCCTTGCCTGAAGATTCCGTACATCAAAACATTTGGGAGTTATTATGAGGACGTCGTCCACGTAACGTAACCAAGTGACGCTTGAAGGGATGATGTTGGCGAAGTGTTCGACCTAGGTGTTCCATGAAATAAGTTGGCTAGGACGGCACTGATGGGGACCCCATTCCCATGCCGTAGGTTTTTTTGTAGAGCCTATTATTGAAAGAAAAACAGTTGAAATTAACACAGAGTTCAATCAAGTCAACAAAATCTCCAGGAGGTAGAGGAAGATTAAGGTCCTGATTGACTTTGTGTCATAGAACCTCGATGGCTTTAGTGGTAGGTACTTTTGTGAAGAGGGAAGTCACGTCCAAACTACAGTACTTAGTTTTTTGTTATGGATGGAGAGGTTTCGGATGCGGTTAAGAAGGTTGCCTGAGTGTTTAAGATGAGTGGGGCTGATGGTCCCCAGAAGGCAGGAAAGATGTTTGGCAAGAACTCCGGCTAGTTTGTGTGAAGCACTGCCTATACCTGACGTGATTGGTCTGAGAGGAATATTGTCTTTATGGGTCTTGGGTAAACCATACATGTGTGCTGGTTTAGGGTTGCTGGGTAACAGGTATAGAAGTTTCTTCCCTTCTCTAGTGCATTTGAATATTTGTCTGGTTTTGTATAGAAAGTCTTTGGTGAATGTCTCCCACTGTTGAGTGCTGATGGGTTCGTATGTAGACTGATCACTCAAAAGGTCCATCCGTAACAAAAAACTAAGTAGTTTGGACATGACTTCCCTCTTCACAAAAGAACCTACCACTAAAGCTATCGAGATTCTACGACGCAAAGTCAATCAGGACCTTAATCTTCCTCTACCTCCCGGAGATTTTGTTGATTTGATTGAACTCTGTGTTAATTTCAACACTGTTTTTCTTTCAATAATAGGCTCTACAAACAAACCTACGTCATGGGAATGGGGTCCCCCATCAGTGCCGTCCTAGCCAACTTATACATGGAACACCTAGAGTCCGAACACTTCGCCAACATCATCCCTTCAAGTGGCACTTGGTTACGTTACGTGGACGCCGTCCTATAAATAACTCCCAAACGTTTTGATGTACGGAATCTTCAGGCAAGGCTCAATGCAGTTGAACCAGCGATCCAGTTTACACTAGAAGAAGAGTCCAATGACAAGCTACCTTTCCTCGGCGTCCTCATTCACAAAGTAGACAACAACCTAAGATTTCAAGTCTATCGGAAACCTACCAATAAAAATGATCTCACACACTTCTATTCCAGTCAAGATACTAAGACCAAAAGAGGCATCATCGTTGGGTTTTTCCTAAGAGTGTATCGAATTTGTAGTCCTGAGTTTCTTGACGAGGAATGCACATACATTCACCGAGTTACATTTTCCTTCCTTTTTCATCAAAGACTGCAAGAAAAGAGCTCTTCAGATCATTAATTCTCCACGCACCAACACCACTCCTAACAAAGTTATAATTCTTCCCAACAGCCAGGTTGCACTGAACGTTTCTAAAATACTTTTACAAGCTAACACCAGAGTTACCATCGTTTCCAGCACTTCAATAAAGGATCTGACCAGGACAAAATCAAAGCACCACGAACCAGTCAATGCAGGGGTTTACACTATACCCTGTGGAGGCTGCGACAAGATTTATGTAGGTGAAACAGCAAGAAACCTCGACACCTGCCGCAATGAACACATTTACGCATGTAGGAACGATAACTTGAACAATGCCTGTGTACAACACCGAAATTCCACTAATCATCTCATGAAATTCAGGGACACCCAATTAGTGATCATAGAAACTAACTTCTGCAGGCGCAAGTGCCTCGAGTCAGCACTAATCGCTGTTTCGAATACAATTAAATAAAACAAAGGCAGCTTCACCATCTCTGAAGTCTTAGCAAGAATCCTCCTGAAAACAGTAAACCCTGCCATCACATAGTCTCTCCTGTTAATACTACACAAAGCATATTACAGAGCGTGAACACTGAAACAGGCCTTCTCTATCCAGTCTATATTTGTCTAACCTATTTTTATGTTACCCAAGTAATAGCTTTTATATCCTTTTACTCATGTACGAGTTAATTGCTCTACCATATTGTATTACTACTACTACTACAACTTATGTCACTACTACTACTACTACCTCTAGTATTGCACCTCACTCTGTGCCTATATATACCCTCTGTGTCCATGTACTGTTTGTAACGGCTTGACACAGCTCCTGGAGAGTGAAACGTTGCCACAATAAAATGTCACATTAGTTACACTTGTGTCCTTTTACTTTACATAATGAAATTATGTCTGTGAAGCTGTTAACATCAAATCTACATATCTCCACAGGTAGCACTTCTGGACTTTGGTGCATGTCGGGATTATAGTAAAGATTTTGTTGACAAGTATATTCACTTAATTCATGGTGCAGCTATAAAGGATCATGAAAAAGTTCTTCATTACTCACAGGAGCTTGGCTTCCTAACAGGATGTGAGGCAAAGGTAAGTTGAGTTGATTCTCTGTCCATGTTAGTCTCCTCATGTAGTGGAGGAAAGGAGGGGTAGCGGTTGTCCTAGGAAAGGATGGAGGGTGCTCTGTGGCCTGGTGTCTAAAGTTCTCACTTCACACAGCGAGGGTCTGAGTTTGATTCCTGGCAAGGGTAGAAACATTGGGCGAGTTTCCTTACACCGGTTGTCTATGCTCCCCATCAGTAAAATGGGTACCTGGGTGTTAGTTGACTGGTGTGGGTTGCATCCTGGTACAAAACTGATCTAATTTGCTCAAAATGCTCTGCATAACAAGCGGCTTTCTATACAGTATGTCATTGATGTCAGCTAGGCCTGTATACCTTGTACATGTACTTGTAAAAATAAAGATATTATTATATTATAGGGAGGGGGTAAAAGAGGTCTTGTGTGCAAGGGGTTTGGACATACAGCAGGCATGTGTGAGCATGTTAGATAGGAGTGAGTGGAGACCAGTGGTTTTTGGAACTTGCCAAGCTGTTGGAGTGTGAGCAGGGTAATATTTTGTGAAGGGATTCAGGCAAACCAGTTAGCTGGACTCGAGTCCTAGAGGTGAGAAGTACAATGCCTGCACTTTGAAGGAAGAGTTTGGGATATTTGCTACTTGGAGAGATATCTGAGCTGTCATATCTGTGTGCCTCTGCAAAGACAGTGATTATGTGTGAGTGATGGTGAAAGTGTTTCGTTTTTGGGTCACCCTGCTTCGGTGGGAGATGGCCAGTGTGTTAAAAAAAATAATAGAAAAAATGCTGATATATTGGGCAAACAGGATAGCATATTTAGCTGGATATAAACTTTTGAAGAATTCAAGAGATTATTGAAAGTCTGGCAGTGCTGATACATTAAAGTAAGTAATAAAGGAAAGGTATTTATTTCCTATATGACATCAAAAAAAAAAAAGACATCAGCTACTTCCGGTGCCCCGGTGGCCTGGTGGCTAAAGCTCCCGCTTCACACACGGAGGGCCCGGGCTCGATTCCCGGCGGGTGGAAACATTCCGACATTTCCTTACACCTGTTGTCCTGTTCACCTAGCAGCAAATAGGTACCTGGGTGTTAGTCGACTGGTGTGGGTCGCATCCTGGGGGACAAGATTAAGGACCCTAATGGAAATAAGTTAGACAGTCCTCGATGACGCACTGACTTTCTTGGGTTATCCTGGGTGGCTAACCCCCCGGGGTTAAAAATCCAAACGAAATCTTATCTTATCTTACTCTTATGCCACACTACACATACATGTACATGTTTATGTATACACACTCATCTGAGTTTTCTTTGATTTTATCTTAATAGTTCTTGTTCTTATTACTTTTCCTTTCATATCAACGGGGAAGTGGAATAAGAATCTTTCCTCTGTAAGCCAAGTGTGTTGTAAAAGTCAACTAAAATGCCAGGAGCAATGGGCTAGTAACCCCTTTTCCCGTATAGCCTACTAAAAAGAAAATTAATATACATTTATTTAATTATTGTCATATCT
Organism: Cherax quadricarinatus; assembly: GCF_026875155.1. Taxonomy (NCBI): domain Eukaryota; kingdom Metazoa; phylum Arthropoda; class Malacostraca; order Decapoda; family Parastacidae; genus Cherax; species Cherax quadricarinatus. Next base: position 10,310,711 of record NC_069490.1, read on the forward strand.
GAGCACTCCAGCAAAACACAATGATTATGTATAAGTGATGGTGAAAGTGTTGAATGATGATGAAAGTTTTTTCTTCTCGTTCTTTTTGGGTTTTTCTTTCTTTTTGGGTCACCCTGCCTCAGTGGGAAATGGCCTACATATTAAAAAAAAAAATGACAGCAGCAGTACAGGACCTTGTTATCTCCTGGAGCTTAATATTTTTGAGGTAGTACCCACATACAGGTTTTGCAACCTACCAACACACATTTAAAAATCAATAATTTTTTAAAATGTAACCATCCTTTGTACTATTGTTTTCTGTACAAACTCATTTTTAAGTTGAAACACTAGGAATGCAACTCTTTGGAAGCAGAGGACCAGCTGTATATCATCTTTCCCAGGTATTTATACATTATGTGCTAACCTCATATGCCAAGAAAATATAGATTTGCAACGTTTATGAGAAATGTATGATCTGATGTGTTCTTTTACTAATTGACAAAAGTGAATTACTGTACTCTTAATATTCATAGTAAAATACAGTATAGGTAAAAATTTACTATAATACACTTCTTTTAGAGATTTTATGGATTTTTTTTCTTATATGGATATTAACAAACATTATGATCATTTATTCACTTAAATAATTGTCAGATCAACACAATATAGGGATTAAATCAAAATTAAATTGTTAATGGATAAATAATTAAATAAATTAATAAATAATCTCTTATGCCAGCACTTCTGGAAAGATGGTGCTTAAATGAATGACGGTGAATGTGTTTTTTTCCTTTGAGATACCTTGCGCTGGTGAAAGATGTCCATTGAGCCAATAAGTGATTGAATAAATGACGATGAAAGTGTTTCTTTTTTTTGGGGGTCACCCTACCTCAGTGGGAGATGGCCATTGTTAAAAAATATATATACACAGTACATACATATATTTGTGTATAAATTATTATAATTAAATTAATATTAAGCAAAAGAACATAACAATATTGTGTCTCTAATAATTTTGAATGCACTGCATATTTCTCTTGTTGATATCTGAATAATTGAAAATTTCTTTAATATCTCATTTTTCTTGGACATATATACGTGCACATGTGTCTTATTGAAGGAAGTTAATAACTAGTTAGACATAGAGAGTTATTAGGAAAATAAGTTACCTATTCAAGTATTAATAGAGTTGCACCGTAAAAGAGAAATAGTCATAAGAAAAAAGTTTCATGGGCTCTTTACAATTATGTGAATTTCAGAAGAAAACTGAACATTGTACAAGATTGAGCTTGAAAATTGGACACATATGCAACATCTGCGTATCCTTATTGTAGACATTTCGCCATCCAGTGGCTTTATCAGTGTTGCATATACGTATGTCTAATTTTCATCTTGTTGGTGCAGTATTGTATACCAGTCATGTACAATTAATGAGCTTGCCAACATTAGAAATTCACCAGAAATGGGAACCCAAACTTAATGTTATGGAGAATGCCACTGATGTTGCAAAATGTACAGTAATCAAGCTTCCCATTTTTTCTATACATGTATACTGTAGTACAAATGGTATCATATAGTGCAGTCAGAAAGCAAAAATTATCATTGAAAGTACATGTATTAAACTCATACAAAGTACTCTAATATATGGTATTACTTGTATTGGAGAGGTGCCACCTGCTCTATTTATGCCCATAAAGAATAATAGCTTATGATGAAGTTAAAAATTTAATTTATTCCAGTCATTGCGAAATGCTTTGAATATATCCGAGTCATAATTACCCAATAAAAAAGTATTATTATATTTTTACCTCGGCAGTAGGACATATTTTTAACATAATTATTGCAAATATTGTTAGTGGTCATGCTAAGCCATTATTGCATATAACCATATTTTTCTTTTTTTAACTCATTGTCCATTTCTCACTGAGGCAAGGTGACAGGAAAAAGTAGAAACTGAAGTGTTTATTCTTTTTACATTTAGTAATTTATAAAGGAGAAGGGGTTACTTGCCCTTTGCTCCCGGCATTTTAGTCGCCTCTTATGACACACATGGCTTACGGAGGATTCTTTTCCACTTCCCCATGGAGTATAATGATATATCTTCTTCCAACAAACAGGCTGCATCCCACTGAGGCAGGGTGACCCAAAAAGAAAAAAAAAAGTATAACGATATATGTAAAACATTAAAATATTGAATTAGATTTTTAATGTATTTTTTAACATTGCTTATGAAAGTGCTTTTTCCTTCCACAGGTAATGGAAGAAGCGCATGTGGATGCTATCATGATACTGGGTGAAGCATTCCAAGAAGATAAGCCTTTTCATTTTGGAAACCAAGACACCACATACAGAATTCAGCATCTGGTTCCTGTTATGCTTTCCCATCGCATGTGCGCTCCACCTGAAGAATCATACTCCCTTCATCGTAAAATGTCAGGGGTTTTCCTTCTCTGTGCAAAATTAAATGGAATTGTTAAATGTTATTCAATGTTCCAAGAAGTTTTCAGCAGTTACAAGTTTGGAGGGACATGGGAAGACTTTCATGCTGGCAAGTTATGATCATAATTATGTAAGATATTAACCAGTAGCATTACTGTTAAAAGGAAATTTTTTGAGAGGAAAAATAAGAAGCATTTAAACAAACTGCAGGAAATTATGAAGTAGAGATATAATAATGTTGCAAATTTAGTTTAGTAAAGTTGCTCAAGAATGCTGCTCAGTTAACGGAGTAGATAATATAAATAGTTATTAGGATGCATATGAAATAAGCAATACAGATCATGTAATTTCTCAGCTACTGCTGATCTTGGTGGACTCATTTTTAAGAATTTTCACTATTATAGCTCTGCAGTATAAATTATACTCGTGCAGTAGAATTAACCCTTTCAGGATCCGTCACGTAGATCTACGGCTTTACGTTCAGGGTCCAAACCGTAGATCTACGTCATGAGCTCGGCTCACTCTGATAAACTGTGAGTGGTACATTTGGGCCCAGATATGAGAGAATACATCTATGTGGTATGTGTGCACTACATAAAACAGATCCTGCAGCACACTGTGTATAATGAGAGAAAAAAAACTGAAATCATGATTTTTCGATTAAAACAGCGACTTTGCAGTGTTTTTCGTATGTTTTTTATGGTTGTATTTGCGATTTCTTGGTCTCATTTGATAGAATGGAAGACATATTACAGAAATAGAGATGATTTTGATTGGTTTTAGCACTGGAAATGGCTTGAAACTGAGCTCAAAGCAGCAGAAATGTTAAATTTTTGCCAATATTCAAGAGTAAACAAACGACCTCACACGTCAAATACACGCCAGCTGGTGGGTCTAATATGCATTCACAAATATAGTGATGATATTTATACAATTATTACAGTATTGCATAACAGTAAATCTTCTATTTTTTGGTGTGAATAAAAATTCATTGTGTGAATAAAAAATCAAAATGGAATTTATTTGTAAAGCCTCAAAACATAACTAATGAACAGAGAAAATGTTAGTTTAGTTCCAGGAATACCTACATTGTTTATTCTGGACCCTATTTTGAAATTGGAATATTTTGAACTTTGTGTTAAATTGGCCAAATTAACAATTTCCGATCACTTTAATTTGTAGTTGAAACAGTTGACTTGGCGATTTCTTGTGCTCAGTCGATAGAATAGAAGTAATACTAGTGAAATAGCTAAGAATTTGGTTGACTGGAATAATGTAATTGGCCTAAAATGGGAGTCGAAGTCGGCAAAATCGCCGATTCATAAATATCACTGACACATGAAAATTCGTGAGAGCATAATTCCGTCAATTTTCCATCAAATTTCGTACTTTTTGTTTTATTACCTTCACAAAAAGATTCTCTACCATTTCATAAGAAAAATAACAAATTCTTTTTTTGAAAATTCTTGGACACTGGGGCACCACTTCAGATTTGGGCCTTGGACCCTGAAGGGGTTAATGATCTTATGAAATCAGCAGAACCCTCATAGGAATAATTTCAGAAGTGATGAACCTGAGGCATTTGTCAAAGACTAGTAGATTGGTGAATCTGTGTGAAGCTACCATCACCATTTAAAGGAAAACTTTATTAGCTTTGCTGTATACATATATCCAGATGTCCCATTACAACAAAAATCCTGGCAATTTGTAAAATGTTTTCTAGCAGACTTGCTGAACATGTTGGACTTGACTGTATAGAGCAATGTATAGAAATCCAAGCAAGCTAATAGAAGTATAGAATAAATCCTTATAGTAATTTGTAAACACAAGAAGATAGTAGTAATATATTTTTTTTTTTTACATGATAAATTCAATATACATAAAAATGATGAGGAATTCTTACTAGGAGCAATAGTAATATAATAAAATGCTTGCACAGAACAATGTACATAGTTACAATGTTCAGCTCTGTGTTGTGGTGCTAATGAGACATGTTTGCTGCAGATAATTAATATTTCATTGAATCTGAGATGAGAACACATCACTGAATTTTTTTAGTCTATAATGTGTATCAGGTACAGAGATGCAATACTATGTATTGTGTTTATAAGGCTAAATTGCTTGAAAATTTTAAAATACAAATGTACGTAATTACTCAGATAAGTTTTTTTTAGACCCAATATTTTGGTAGAAAGTAAAGGGGCTACTTGTATACCTTTTGAAATTCTTGTATATTGTACATCTCTACTCAACATTTAAATTCCTACCTCTTGGATGTATCAAAACCAAAACTGCACTCGCTACCCATATTATTATTGTAGTGTTACCCTCTTTCATAGCAGTTTTATTATTATTTTTTTTTTCCCAACAAGTTGGCCGTCTCCCACTGAGGCAGGGTGACTCAAAAAGAAAGAAAATTCCCCAAAACAAAATACTTTCATCATTCAACTCTTTCACCTCACTCAAACATAATCACTGTTTTTGCAGAGGTGCTCAGAACACAACAGCTTAGAAGCATATACGTATAAAGATGCACAACATATCCCTCCAAACTGCCAATATCCCGAACCCCTCCTTTAAAGTGCAGGCATTGTACTTCCCATTTCCAGGACTCAAGTCCGGCTATATAAAAATAACCGGTTTCCCTGAATCCCTTCACTAAATATTACCCTGCTCACACTCCAACATATTGTCAGGTCCCAAATACCATTCGTCTCCATTCACTCCTATCGAACACATTCACACACGCCTGCTGGAAGTCCAAGCCCCTTGCCCACAAAACCTCCCTTACCCCCTTCCAACCTTTTCGAGGACAACCCCTACCCCGCCTTCCTTCCCCTACAGATTTAAATGCTCTCCATGTCATTCTACTTTGACCCATTCTCTTTAAATGACCAAACCACCTCAACAACCCCTCTTCAGCCCTCTGACTAATACTTTTATTAACTCCACATCTTCTCATAATTTCCACACTCCGAATTTTCTGCATAATATTTACACCACACATTGCCCTTAGACAGGACATCTCCACTGCTTCCAACCGCCTCCTCACTGCTGCATTCACAACCCAAGCTTCACACCCATATAAGTGTTGGTACTACTATACTTTCATACATTCCCTTCTTTGCCTCCATAGATAATGTTTTTTGTCTCCACTCACCTTTTTTCCCCTCATCAATTCTATGATTAACCTCATCCTTCATAAATCCATCCGCTGACACGTCAATTCCCAAGTATCTGAAAACATTCACTTCTTCCATACTCCTCCTCCCCAATTTGATATCCAATTTTTCTTTATCTAAATCATTTGATACCCTCATCACCTTACTCTTTTCTATGTTCACTTTCAACTTTCTACCTTTACACACACTCCCAAACTCATCCACTAACCTTTGCAATTTTTCTTTAGAATCTCCCATAAGCACAGTATCATCAGCAAAAAGCAACTGTGTCAATTCCCATTCTGTATATGATTCCCCACCCCCCTCTCCTGAACACCCTAGCATTTACTTCTTTTACAAACCCATCTATAAATATATTAAACAACCATGGTGATGTTACACATCCCTGTCTAAGACCTACTTTTACCGGGAAGTAGTCTCCCTCTCTTCTACACACCCTAACCTGAGCCTCACTATCCTCATAAAAACTCTTTACAGCATTTAGTAACTTACCACTTATTCCATATACTACTGTACTTGCAACATCTGCCACATTGCTCCCCTATCCACTCTATCATATGCCTTTTCTAAATCCATAAATGCAATAAAAACTTCCCTATCTTTATCCTTTATCTAAATACTGTTCACATATATGCTTCAATGTAAACACTTGATCTACACATCCCCTACATACTCTAAAACCTCCTTGCTCATCCGCAATCCTACATTCTGTCTTACCCCTAATTCTTTCAATTATAACCCTACCGTACACTCTTCCTGGTACTGTATACTCAGTAAACTTATTCCTCTATAATTTTTACAATCTCTTTTGTCCCCCTTCCCTTTACATAAAGGAACTACACATGTGCTCTGCCAATCTCTAGGTACCTTCCCCTCTTTCATACATTTATTAAACAAAAATACCAACCACTCCAACACTATATTCCCCCCTGCTTTTAACATTTCTGTCATGATCCCATCAGTTCCAGCTGCTTTACCCCCTTTCATTTTACGTAATGCCTCACGCATCTCCCCCACACTCACATCCTGTTCTTCTTCACTCCTAAAAGATGTTATACCTCCCTGTCCAGTGCATGAAATTACCGCCTCCCTTTCTTCGTCGACATTTAAAAGCTCCTCAAAATATTCTCGCCATCTACCAAAACCTCCCTCTCTCCCTCTACTAACTCCCCTACTCTGTTATTATTATTATTATAATTACAAAATGCTCTCAACCCATATGGGTCACAAACCACCAAAAGGCTGAGGGAAGCTATTGCCTAAGGGAAGTAGTGTAATGGATAAACTTGGGGTCAGCAAGGAAAGCTAGATTTAACACAATAAATCTGTTTCAATGAAAAATCATAGTGCTTTTGTAGGGCTTTCTGAAAGGACAGCAAGCAATGCAAGAGTGGCTAGGAGCTGAAAGACAGATCGAAAATGAATCCTACATGCTCTTTGGTAAATGGAACAATTATATAAAAGGTGTTTGTCAATGAAATGCAAGTTGCACAAAGTGGTGCCAGGTGCCTCTCCATGTGATAGTTGTGTGCCAAGTCCTGATGGCTAATGCATAAGCATGCAAGAACTGTTTCTTAAACACAAGAGTGATGAAAAAATCAACCAAGAAGCCAGCTATTTTAATCAAGAACAACTTGTTTGCTAACTAGGACCAATGTTGTTGCCATCGCTCCCAGATGCTCTAAGACAAAACTAGAAAGTAGTCAGAATAATGTATATTCTTATGAGAGATAGACAGGTCCTGGGCTGCTGAACTTTCAGTAGAATCTGCAAGTCTGTTACCCTGGATACCATAACTAGAGACCCAGCAAAAGGTGACATCTTTGTTTACTGAAGAGACAATACAGCTAGCATTGAATGCAAAGATGATGGGATACGAGGAGTTGATGGTTTAAGTAGCTTGCAATGCACATCAAGAGTCAGAGACTACAACAAATGGAGAAGCAGGAAGAGTAGAAATGAGGATGATGGCTGCAAGAAGTGCACATGAAAATACTCGATAAATCTTGTTAAGCATACCTATATTACACTCTGGAAAATAAGGTGCATATCCTACACCATCAAAGGATTAAGATCCATTGGTGTACACAACAGTATGCTAGTGCAACTGAAAATGGTCAAAAAAAAAAGGGGGGGGGAGTGCATGTCCATAGCAAAGATACAAGACTTTGGAGAAAAGGAGGAATATTCATGAATCATCAGCACTTTCCAAAGAGGCATATGTATTTTTTTTTTAACCAGTCAGCCATCTCCCACTGAGGCAGGGTGACCCAAAAAGCAAGAAAATCACCAAAAAGAAAATACTTTCATTATCATTCAACACTTTCACCTCACTCATACATAATCGTTGTTTTTGCAGACACACCCAGATACAACAGTTTAGAAGCATATACAAAAATATATAACATATCCCTCCAAACTGCCAATATCCCAAACCACTTCTTTAAAGTGCAGGCATTGTACTTTCCATTTCCAGTACTCAAGTCATGCTATATAAAAATAACCGGTTTCCCTGAATCCCCTCACTAAATATTACCCTGCTCACACTCCAACAGCTTGTCAGGTCCCAAAAACCATTTGTCTCCATTCACTCCTATTTAACACACTCACACATGCTTGCTGGAAGTCCAAGCCCCTCGCCCACAAAACCTCCTTTACTCTCTCCCTGCCTTCCTTCCCCTACAGATTTATACACTCTCCATGTAATTCTAGTTTGATCCATTCTCTCTAAATAACCAAACCACCTAATAACCCCTCTTCAGCCCTCTGACTAATACTTTTATAAACTCCACACCTAATTTCCACACTCCAAATTTTCTGCATAATATTTACACCACACATTGCCCTTAGACAGGACATGTCCACTGCCTCCAACCACCTCTTTGCTGCACAGCATTTACAACCCAAGCTTCACACCCATATAAGAGTGTTGGTACCACTATATGCTTTCATACATTCTCTTCGTTGCCTCCATAGATAACGTTTTTGTCTTCACATGTACCTCAATGCACCACCCACCTTTTTTCCTCATCAATTCTATGGTTAACCTCATCCTTCATAAGCCCATCCACTGACACGTCAACTCCCAAATATCTGAAAACATTCACTTCTTCCATACACCTCCTCTCCAATTTGATAACCAATTTTTCTTTATCTAAATCATTTGATACCCTCATCACCTTACTCTTATCTATGTTCACTTTCAACTTTCTACCTTTACACACACTCCCAAATTCGTCCACTAACCTTTGCAACTTTACTTTAGAATCTCCCATAAGCACAGTACCATCAGGAAAAAGTAACTGTGTCAACTCCCATTTTGTATTTGATTTCCCATAATTTAATCCCCCCCCTCTCCCGAACACCCTAGCATTTACTTCTTTTACAACCCCATCTATAATTATATTAAACAACTATGGTGACATTACACATCCCTGTCTAAGACTTACTTTTACCGGGAAGTAGTCTCCCTCTCTTCCACACACCCTAACCTGAGCCTCACTATCCCCATAAAAACTTTACAGCATTTAGTAACTTACCACCTATTCCATATACTTGCAACATCTGCCACATTGCTCTCCTATCCACTCTATCATATGCCTTTTTCTAAATCCATAAATGCAATGAAAACTATCCTACCTTTATCTAAATACTGTTCACATATACATATAAATACTGTTCACATATACATATGTTCAAACAGTATGATGACAGTCAAAATACAGTAATGTATATTGCTAGTATTTTTGTACACCAACTTCGAATATACAGTACTTTCCTTTAGCACTACTCATCACCCTTCCTAACTCTGCCTCAGTCATATTCTTCACCCTCCCTGGTCTCTGATCAATCATATTACACTTTTAGCACTGTATGACCCTAGTGGGTTTAGCGCTTATTTATGATTGTAATAATAGTATTCGTATGTTAAATATCACTGGCAGAGATATTGTAATGGCTTTTCCCTTGTTTGTTTTCTGCTACTCTGTCCCTGCAAGGGAGATGCTTTGTGCCAGTAGGGGCTCTCCATCCAAGGAATTGGAATTATCCTCCCCTACATGTTTAGCACTTCCCTTATTAAAATAAATCTAATGTTCTATGTTGTGATAGATACTCTAACATATAGCAGATTGTATGCAAATTAAAACATAATAGATAAAAAACATCATGCAGTGCCAGTGGGGGGCTAAAACCCCTAAAATTCCATTAGCACCTAAAGCCCCTCAAAATAATAATACTAATTCTAAATAATACATCTGGGCAAGTCCCCTAGCCACCCTCTTGTTACCAGATTGCTACCCTCCCCTTAGTCCCTCCTTTATTAAATTATTGGAACAGTGCTGAATGACCCTGGTGGGTTTAGCGCTTAGTTTTGATTATAATAATTAAACTACTGGAGCTGCCTCTGTGCACTATTTTTCTCAAGAAACTGCTTCCACAATATTTCCCCAACAATTAATTGGTTATGTTAGTTATTTTAAATACAAATTGGTACTCTCATGCCTTAGTCCAGTGCCATATGATGTACTTGATTATTTTTTTTTACCACTGGCCATCTACCACCAAGGTAGGTAATAATAATAATAATAATAATTTTGTTCCAGAATCTCTACCACCACGGTGCCCTCAACAACTCCCAGGCTGAGGGACTGATTACCTCATCTTTTTTATAGTTCTACTGTCTTCTAATTATGTCCTTGAATCTGTATTGATAAAGCCACTGGATGGCAAAACGTCTACAATAAAGATAACCAGATGTTGCACATGTGTCTTAACTTTCATCTTGTCGGTATTTTATACCTTTCTTGCACAATAATAAAACTCACTAAACAGCATCAACGGTGAGTGGCTAAGTCGCAGCCTCGCCAACACTGATATATTAGGTAAGGTTCGTTAGGAAACAATAGCCCTTGTGGTTTAGTTCTTCTTTTTGTATATAATAATAATCGTTAGGAAACAGGACAAGCATCTCCTGACGCAGGTCTAAGTCAGATAATGACCCGCCATTGGAGTTTTTGGTCATCTGACTAGGCCTTCTGCTGGCTTACTGGTCCTGATATGTTGATAAATAACAATTCCCACAACATAGAAGTATGTTACCTGCACATCACATAAATTTCAGACAATTTCTCTCATAAAATAAAGCCAAAGTGGGATAAGGAAATAAAGTACACAATGATCCGCCTTCCATTCACCCTGGATTTATACACCCTTTTTGTCAATACGTTTTGTTTACAAATCAGTTTTACAGGCTAAAAGCTGGTAACCTACTTAGTTCATTTGAAAGCCCACCCTTAAGATATAATACCACACCCTGGGGGCCCCCTCAAAGGAGATCCTTTGATGCTGATGAGGGGCTCTTGATCTAGGGAATTGGATCAGTGCTCCAATTCCCTGAATTAAGCCTGAATACCTTCCATCCCTTCCCCCACATGCGCTATATAATTCCTACGGGTTTAGCGCTCGCCAGGATAATAACCACACACTGGGATGCAATCCACAACAGGCGACTAACACTCAGGTACCTACTTACTACATGGCCCGACGCTTTACGCTTCTGACTTGCCTCAGAATTTTACCCCCTACCATCTGCTGCTTGTCTTGCAACACTGCATAGCTCCTGAAGACACACGAGAGTGCGAAAGATCTTTAGCTAAAGCTTTCCATTCCCACGTGGCTTATTCTGCATTGTTAAGATCGCCTGTTTGCGATTGTACTGTAGTGGCTGTGAAGTTGAACCCATCTCCAGGCCGAGGGACTGACCACCACCAACTACTTCAAGGTTGATGTACTAATCACAATCTTTACATCCACTGCTTCTGCTGTCTCCATATTTGCAACCTCTAAATTCATGCAATTCTGGGGCCTTTTTCACCTCTTAATTTATGGTTAAATAAGTATTTATAAATTTATGTAACGTAACATAACTCTGTCTAGCCTTAGCTAACATAACTAAGCGTAACGTAACCTATGTAACTTATTACCCCTCCCCAAAATAGTATTTGTAGTTACAGGAACATAATAATCTGAAGCTGGGAACCTCGTAATTAAACAAATGTAGTAAAAAACGAGGTTATCTTGAAATATAACGATAACCTAATGAATAAACTATAAGAAAATAAATAAGAACATGAGGTTATAAGAGAATTGATATATTTGCCTAACCTAATTTTAAAACAACCCAAATTGCTCATTTCAATGACACAACCTGACAGTCAGTTTGTTTAGCTAATCTAAAAGTACGATGCCACATTTAAAATGGGATTCTCTGACATGGCGGAGAAGCATTAGTGACCCAAATGAGGCAGGCAGAGGGAGGTTCCAGTGTTGGTGTGAGCTGCCGGAGAGAAGCTACAGCGCGGGCTATGGACAAAGGCGGACAGAGGGCGAGGGGGTTTATAAAGGGAGGGCAGGATGATGCTCCGGATCCCCCATCCATCCATCCACCCAAGAGCGACTGAAAGCAGGTTAAGCAGTTCCAGTGAGGTTCCGAGTCAGTCTAGACAGAGAGGGTGAGGCTGGAAGATTGTTCCAGTGAAGCGCCCTGTCAGTCTGAAAAGAGAGTCTTGAAGACTGTTCCAGTGAGGCACTCAGTCAGTTTGGACAGAGGGTGAGTCTTGAAGATTGTTCCAGTGAGGTGCTCAGTTTGGACAGAGAGGGTGAGGCTGGAAGACTGTTCCAGTGAGGTGCCGTCAGTCTGGACAGAGAGGGTGAGGCTGGAAGATTGTTCCAGTGAAGCGCCCTGTCAGTCTGAAAAGAGTCTTGAAGACTGTTCCAGTAAAGCGCTCAGTCATTTAGGACAGAGGGTGAGTCTTGAAGACTGTCCCAGTGAGGTGTTCAGTCAGTCTGGACAGAGAGGGTGAGGCTGGAAGATGTTCCAGTGAGGTGCCGAGTCAGTCTGGACAGAGAGGGTGAGGCTAGAAGACTGTACCCAATCTAAATGCTCTTCACCACCTTGATGCTGGTGAAGAGCTCTTAATCCATGGACATGGAGCTATCTTTCTCTTTGGATCGGAACTGATTGCCTACCATTCCGCAGGTGCTGTATGACCCTCCTGGGTTCAGCTAACTTTAATGATGTAATAATATTGGCCAGTAAGAAACAAGAGTAACGTAACACAGTAAAACAATACAGAAACAGAACAGAAAATAACAAATTAAGTGACATAACTGAAGCAATTATAATTAAACAACGGTAACAAAGCTAACAATATACATAACAACAAAAAGGTTACAAAATAAATGTAGCCAAACACACTTAAACAAAAGAACAAAACAAGAATAAAAGCAATAAAACAGTAATAAAACTGCTTCCATTATCATCACCACTCCAACATAACCTTCACCACTGTCACTCCAACATAACCTCCACCACTGTCACTCCAACATAATCTCCACCACTGTCACTCCAACATAACCTCCACCACTGTCACTCCAACATAACCTCACCACTGTCACTCCAACTAAACCTCCACACTGTCACTCCAACATAACCTCCACCACTGTCATCCAACATAACTCCACCACTGTCACTCCAACAACCTCCACCACTGTCACTCCAACATAACCTCCACCACTGTCACTCCAACATAACCTCCTCCACTGTCAACTCCAATATAACCTCCACCACTGTCACTCCAACATAATCTCCACCACTGTCACTCCAACATAACCTCCACCACTGTCACTCCTGGAGTTTACCTGGAGAGAGTTCCGGGGGTCAACGCCCCCGCGGCCCGGTCTGTGACCAGGCTTCCTGGTGGATCAGAGCCTGATCAACCAGGCTGTTGCTGCTGGCTGCACGCAAACCAACGTACGAGCCACAGCCCGGCTGATCCGGAACTGACTTTAGGTGCTTGTCCAGTGCCAGCTTGAAGACTGCCAGGGGTCTGTTGGTAATCCCCCTTATGTGTGCTGGGAGGCAGTTGAACAGTCTCGGGCCCCTGACACTTATTGTATGGTCTCTTAACGTGCTAGTGACACCCCTGCTTTTCATTGGGGGGATGGTGCATCGTCTGCCAAGTCTTTTGCTTTCGTAGTGAGTGATTTTCGTGTGCAAGTTCGGTACTAGTACCTTCTAGGATTTTCCAGGTGTATTAATCATGTATCTCTCCCTCCTGCGTTCGGGGAATCAGGTTTGGAACCTCAAGCGCTCCCAATAATTGAGGTGTTTTATCTTCGTTTATGCGGCCGGGGAAAGTTCTCTGTACTTTTCTAGGTCGGCAATTTCACTGCTTGAAAGGTGCTGTTAGTGTGCAGCATATTCCAGCCTAGATAGAACAAGTGACCTGAAGAGTGTCATCATGGGCTTGGCCTCCCTAGTTTTGAAGGTTCTCATTATCCATCTGTCATTTTTCTAGCAGATGCGATTGATACAATGTTATGGTCCTTGAAGGTGAGATCCTCCGACATGATCACTCCCAGGTCTTTGACGTTGGTGTTTCGCTCTATTTTGTGGCCAGAATTTGTTTTGTACTCTGATGAAGATTTAATTTCCTCATGTTTATCATATCTGAGTAATTGAAATTTCTCATCGTTGAACTTCATATTGTTTTCTCCAGCCCACTGAAAGATTTGGTTGATGTCCGCCTGGAGCTTTGCAGTGTCTGCAATAGAAGACACTCCAACATAACCTCCACCACTGTCACTCCAACGTAACCTCCACCACTGTCACTCCAACATAACCTCCACCACTGTCACTCCAACATAACCTCCACCACTGTCACTCCAACATAACCTCCACCACTGTCACTCCAACATAACCTCCACCACTGTAACTCCAATATAACCTCCACCACTGTCACTCCAACATAACCTCCACCACTGTCACTCCAACATAACCTCCACCACTGTCACTCCAACATAACCTCCACCACTGCCACTCCAACATAACCTCCACCACTGCCACTCCAACATAACCTCCAACACTGTCACTCCAACATAACCTCCACCACTGTCACTCCAACATAACCTCCACCACTGTCACTCCAACATAACCACCACCACCGTCACTCCAACATAACCTCCACCACTGTCACTCCAACATAACCTCCACCAATGTCTCTCTAAGATAACCTCCACCACTGTCACTCGAACATAACCTCCACCACTGCCACTCCAACATAACCTCCAACACTTGTCACTCCAACATAACCTCCACCACTGTCACTCCAACATAACCTCCACCAATGTCTCTCTAAGATAACCTCCACCACTGTCACTCGAACATAACCTCCACCACTGCCACTCCAACATAACCTCCAACACTTGTCACTCCAACATAACCTCCACCACTGTCACTCCAACATAACCTCCACTACTGTCACTCCAACATAACCTCCACCACTGTCACTCCAACATAACCTCCACCACTCCAACATAATCTCCAACACTGTCACTCCAACATAACCTCCACCACTGTCACTTCAACATAACCTCCACCACTATCACTCCAACATAACCTCCTCCACTGTCACTCCAACATAAGCTCCACCACTGTCACTTCAACATAACTTCCACCATTGTCACTCCAACATAACCACCACTGCCACTCCAACATAACCTCCACCACTGTCACTCCAACATAACCTTCACCACTGTCACTCCAACATAACCTCCACCACTGTCACTCCAACATAACCTTCACCACTGTCACTCCAACATAACCTTCACCACTGTCACTCCAACATAACCTTCACCACTGTCACTCCAACATAACCTCCACCACTGTCACTCCAACATAACCTCCACCACTGTCACTCCAACATAACCTCCACCACTGTCACTCCAACATAACCTTCACCACTGTCACTCCAACATAACCTCCACCACTGTCACTTCAACATAACCTCCACCACTATCACTCCAACATAACCTCCACTGTCACTCCAACATAACCTCCACCACTGTCACTTCAACATAACTTCCACCATTGTCACTCCAACATAACCACCACTGCCACTCCAACATAACCTCCACCACTGTTACTCCAACATAACCTTCACCACTGTCACTCCAACATAACCTCCACCACTGTCACTCCAACATAACCTTCACCACTGTCACTCCAACATAACCTTCACCACTACCTCCATCAACTCCATGAAGTCTCAGTAAGAGTTCCCAGTTCAAGTTTTCTCTCCTTCGTGAGTCAACCAATGAGCGTGCAGCATAGTCCCGCCCTCCTGCCCCGTGCCTTCCCTGCCCCGTGCCCAACCGCCCGCCCTCCCTGAAGCCCCGTGGCCTCCCTACCACTTGCCTGTCCCCATCCGCCCGCCCTCCCACCAACCCCGTGCCCACCCTAAATCCCTCCTGCCCCATGCCCACCCTCCCTCCAGCCTCGTGCCCTCCCTCCGGCTCCTTGCCCACCCTCCCTCCTGCCCGCCTGGTACATGTCCATCGTCTTCCGCCCGCTCGTCTGTTCGCTCAGCCGACCGTCAGCCCATAATCTGGAACGCCTATTTGCCTGCCCTGTGCACACCCGCCCTCTCTGAACAACCTCTCTCCACCACCACCATCATAACTCCTCACAAAACCGCTGCCACTGCAATTTCCTACAACAGCAAGACCACAATCACTCCTTGAACTCTGCATCTTGCACTCTCATCAGAACCCTGGCTACTACAACTCCAGATATAATAGTGACCATCACCTTCACAACTTCAGATACAAGTGACCATAATCTTCACAGCTCCAGATACAACAGTGACCACCACCTTCACAACTCCAGATACAACAGTGACCACCACCACCACCTTCACAACTCCTGATACAACAGTGACCACCACCACCACCTTCACAACTCCTGATACAACAGTGACCACCACCTTCACAACTCCAGATACAACAGTGACCACCACCACCACCTTCACAACTCCTGATACAACAGTGACCACCACCTTCACAACTCCAGATACAACAGTGACCACCACCACCACCTTCACAACTCCTGATACAACAGTGACCACCACCTTCACAACTCCAGATACAACAGTGACCACCACCTTCACAACTCCAAATACAACAGTGACCACCACCTTCACAACTCCTGATACAACAGTGACCACCACCTTCACAACTCCAGATGCAACAGTGACCGCCACCTTCACAACTCCAGATACAACAGTGACCACCACCTTCACAACTCCAGATACAACAGTGACCACCACATTCACAACTCCAGATACAACAGTGACCACCACCTTCACAACTCCAGATACAACAGTGACCACCACCTTCACAACTCCAGATACAACAGTGACCACCACCTTCACAACTCCAGATACAACAGTGACCACCACCTTCACAACTCCAGATACAACAGTGACCACCACCTTCATAACTCCAGATACAACAGTGACCACCGCCTTCACAACTCCAGATACAACAGTGACCACCTTCACAACTCCAGATACAACAGTGACCACCACCTTCACAACTCCAGATACAACAGTGACCACCACCTTCACAACTCCAGATACAACAGTGACCACCACCTTCACAACTCCAGATACAACAGTGACCACCACCTTCATAACTCCAGATACAACAGTGACCACCACCTTCACAACTCCAGATACAACAGTGACCACCACCTTCACAACTCCAGATACAACAGTGACCACCACCTTCACAACTCCAGATACAACAGTGACCACCACCTTCACAACTCCAGATACAACAGTGACCACCACCTTCATAACTCCAGATACAACAGTGACCACCACCTTCACAACTCCAGATACAACAGTGACCACCACCTTCACAACTCCAGATACAACAGTAACCCCACCTTCACAACTCCAGATACAACAGTGACCACCACCTTCACAACTCCAGATACAACAGTGACCACCACCTTCACAACTCCAGATACAACAGTGACCACCACCTTCACAACTCCAGATACAACAGTGACCACCACCTTCACAACTCCAGATACAACAGTGACCACCACCTTCATAACTTCAGATACAACAGTGACCACCACCTTCACAACTCCAGATACAAGTGACCACAACCTTCACAACTCCAGATACAACAGTGACCACAACCTTCACAACTCCAGATACAACAGTGACCACCACCTTCACAACTCCAGATACAACAGTGACCACAACCTTCACAACTCCAGATACAACAGTGACCACCACCTTCACAACTCCAGATACAACAGTGACCACAACCTTCACAACTCCAGATACAACAGTGACCACAACCTTCACAACTCCAGATACAACAGTGACCACACCTTCACAACTCCAGATACAACAGTGACCACAACCTTCACAACTCCAGATACAACAGTGACCACAACCTTCACAACTCCAGATACAACAGTGACCACCACCTTCACAACTCCAGATACAACAGTGACCACCACCTTCACAACTCCAGATACAACAGTGACCACCACCACCACCTTCACAACTCCAGATACAACAGTGACCACCACCTTCACAACTCCAGATACAACAGTGACCACCACCTTCACAACTCCAGATACAACAGTGACCACCACCTTCACAACTCCAGATACAACAGTGACCACCACCTTCACAACTCCAGATACAACAGTGACCACCACCTTCACAAGTCCCTTCCGACAAACCCACCTTCAAAGTAACTCCTGACTCAAGCGCTACGCCAAATTATAGTTGTTTCTATAAATGCTACTCCACCACCCAACAAACTCACCATAAGAGCTACTGTAACTCTCAACAAAACCAGCATTCTAGCTTGCCACAAAGGAACTTCCACCGCCGCTGACTCAACACAGGCAACATCTGTTCAGTATGACCTATTTTCATAAACAACAACGGTGACAACACATGCCACTAACGCTGACGCATGTTTCTCTGTGACGATCCCTCTTGTTACTGTGGTTACATACATAAGGGGCTGGCTCGAGGCTTACTAAAGGTACACGTAAATCAACTTTCTACACTAGATGAGGCCACTAATCCTACACAGTAGCGTTGAGCGCTTCTGTAAGTCGCCATTTTATCCGCGACTCCTCCTTCTAGTGACGTCACATCACTTCCACACACACAATCACATTTAATAATTCACAATTTAACTGTTATCAGTAACTGGACACTCTCTTGAAACAAATTTAGCAAAGCCAAAATTTCATGATGATCTGATTTAAAAAAAATACAGGCAGTAGTTAGAAAACGAATATAGTAATTTTAGGTTGATGAGAGAAGGTTGTCTGTGCATGGTGGTGCCATCTATGAGCGCCCGGCCTCACTAACCTACCCTAGCCTCTTACCCTGACTATTTATACGCCAAATAATTAATTATTAAACATTAATTATCAAATATATTCTTCCAATATTTTCAATATTATATAAATATATTAAAAAAATGCAAGTTAAATGCAACACAAACTTGCAGACAAATCTTGTTTTTATTTCACAAATTTAGATTTTTTTATTACCAATAACTAGTTCTTGAGTGTCACTGAAATGTATATTCCACAAATGATTAATTAAATTGAACGTTCATGGAAAAAAAAAGACCAATGCAAAGCATAATTTGCAAATATATATACTTTTATACTTAAGAGTTTATACTGTCCTGAGGATAATATTACCTGTGATACTATGTAACACTATATAATGTAATAAAGTGTACGAGCCGTATGTAACATTTTTGAGTGAGTTAAACAATTATGAGGTGAGGTGGTTAGCGAGGGCCCGCCCCCGCTCTCCCACTGACCAATAAGACCCACCCGCCCAACACAACACCACCAATAGCATCAACACAAGTGGGAGGAGCCAATTATACTCACTTGTAATTGGTTTTCACTCATGAGGGGATTTGACCAATTTTTTATTTAACATTATCATTAAGCCAGATTTGTGATTTCACAAAAGATGTAACATAATGTTTGTAACGGTAATACTAAGTGTTGAAGAGTCGTAACTGCCGGAAGTGACTATATTAAGTGAAAGATTTCCGTTGACCTAAAATTCAAAAGAACCAATGGAAGGTGATTTAGGACAAGTAGGCGTGTCTTTTTCAGAGCTCGTACATGATTGGTCATGAGATCATTGAAAAGTGTCAAGAATATAAGTCAATAAATTAAAAACTAATAAAAATCAAAGGATGTGACCATACGACAGCTCTGTCGACTGAGAGAGTGTTGGCTACTTGACTTATAATACTGTCTGGTAGAGCTTCTGCTGTGCATGGTAATTGTCAAAGAAACAGTTTGTCCAGGATAATTTTGTGGTCGCACAAGGAATGGAGTTCTACATGCTGCTATAAATGAAGTACATCATCATTACTAAATGTACAAGAACATCACAACTATCATCACTAATACCCACATTACTAATGCTGCAGCCACTACCAAAACCATCTTAACATCTCCACTTCTATCACCAATACTATCATGACTCAGTTCGGTGTTAAACACTAACACAGCTAGCAAGACCCACTGGAAAATTCTTAAGCCTCTGTAGTTACTGACTCTTGTGGTTGTTGTGCAAGTTTGCAGTTAGTTACATCATCACTTAACAAAGGAAATGCATCCAGTGTGACGGAATGACAGGGAAATATAGCTAACTTTTGTTCCCACTATGTAACTACTGTATAGCGTAGTGTAGCAGCACAGTATTGCAGGAAACGGCTTACTTTCACTATAAACATGACACCATTCATTACCTCAACCAACATCAATACAAGTACAGCCCAGCAACCAGTTTCAGTAATTCCAGGCCAGCTCCACCACGAGTGACATCAACAATACTAAAAGCAACCAGTTTCAGTAATTCCAGGCCAGCTCCACCACAAGTGACATCAACAATACTAACAGCAACCAGTTTCAGTAATTCCAGGCCAGCTCCACCACAAGTGACATCAGCAATACTAACAACAACCAGTTTCAGTAATTCCAGGCCAGCTCCACCACAAGTGACATCAACAATACTAACAGCAACCAGTTTCAGTAATTCCAGGCCAGCTCAACCACAAGTGACATCAACAATACTAACAGCAACCAGTCTCAGTAATTCCAGGCCAGCTCCACCACAAGTGACATCAGCAATACTAACGTGACACATCACAATTAACATAAATTCCTTCCTTCAGCACCAAGCCCACTACTACAAGAGTCACAACTCACCAGCACAGTCACCACGCACCATCACTACTCGCCAACCCCACATACCATCACCATACACCATCACTACACACCATTATTACACGGGTTCTAACCCCACCCGTGGTATGGCTTGTTGGCAATCGTGTCAGTACACACCAATACCACACACCATCACCATACACCATCACTACTCATCATCACTATACACCATCACTACACACCAACACCACACACCACCATACATCATCACTACTCACCAACACCACACACCATCAACATACACCATCACTACTCACCAACACCACACACCATCACCATACACCATCACTACACACCATACATCACTACACCATACATCACTACACACCATCACCATACACCGCTAAACACCATCACCATACACCAGCACCACACACCATCACCATAGATCACTACACACCATCACTATACACCATCACTACACACCATCACCATATACCATCACTACACACCAACACCACATACCATCACTATACACCATTACCATATACCATCACCACACACCATCACCATACACCATCACTACACACCATCACCATACACCATCACTACATACTATCACCACACCATCACCACACACCATCAATACACACCATCACTACACACCATCACCATCAATGCACACCATCACTACACCACCATTGCACACCACACACCACTACACACCAACACCACACATCTTCACACACACTGCAACACTACACACCACTACACACCATCACCACACACCAACACTACACACCATCACCACACAGCACCACGCACCAATACCACATACCATCACACACCCCACACTAATACCACGCACCATCACTACACACCAACACCACACACCAACACTACACACCATCACCTCAAACCAGCACCACACACCATCACCATTACCTCACACCTGCACCACACACCAACACCATTCTCCAGAACATATCATCACAGACCATCACCACACCTGCATCACATTCCACCACTACACACCAGCACCAACACACTAGCACCATACAGCATCGCCACACACCAGCACCACACCATCACTACACCTGCATCACATTCCACCACCACACACCAGCACCAACACACTAGCACCATATAGCATCACCACACCATCACCACACCTGCATCACACACCACCACCATCACACACCATATACTAGGCTGGAATACTGGGGAACACTAACGGCCCCTTTCAAGGAAGGTGAAATTGCAGATCTGGAGAATATACAGAGAACTTTCACTGCACGTGTAAGTACAATCAAGCATCTTAATTACTGGGAATGTCTGAAGTCCCTTGACCCGTACTGCTTGGAACGAAGGCGAAAAAGATACATCATAATTTAAACCTGGAAAATCCTAAAGAGATTAGTCCCTAACCTGCACACGGAAATCACTCCCTACGAAAGCAAAAGACTCGGCAGGCGGCGCAACATCCCCCTAATGAAAAGCAGGGGTGTCATGAGTACACAGAGATAACACAATAAGTCCCAGGGACCCAAGAATGTTCAACTGCCTCCCGGCATACATAAGGGGAATTACCAATAAACTCTGGCTGTCTTCAAGAGGGAGTTGGACAGACACCTAAAGTCAGTACCTGACCAGCCGGGTTGCGGTTCGTACATTGAATTGCGTGCGGCAGGCAGTAACAACCTGGTTGATCAGGCCCTGATATGTACTGCTGTAAACCTTTTTGGGGCCTGGTTCCTAGGCCTTTTGTATATACCTTTTGTACATACCGTCCACAGGATGGATATGGGGTGCACAATAAACTAGACGCTTCGGCGGTAAAATCTACTCTTTCTCTCCTACCAACAAAGGGGCACCTTCACAAATCACTGGGTAGGCCAAGTCACTTGACTGGATATCAGTGGGGCCAAAAATAACTCAGACGGGTTGCTGTAAATCTTCTTGCTTGATGATGCATGATAGTCTAGAAAACTATTACAGCTCCCCAAGAACTCTTACCTAGAACCAGCAATCGACAGGTCGAAGGTGACTGGGACACATCTCATTAACACTATGGACCCTCCCTTCCTGGGTGGGTATATCTTCAACAGACTGAGGGTAGATGCCGAGTGTTGAGGTGGGTGGTGTCAATAAGGGTTGGTGGCAGGTAGTGAATGGCCAAACATCTGTTGGATAGCCAGACTTTCCTTGGCAGGATATAAGCCACACCTCCAGTGAGTGACCTAAGGGGTAAGACATAATTTCTTTGTAGTCTCTGTCAGAGCTGTGGAGTGAAACTGTGTGAAGTACTATACTTTCAGGTAAATACGGATGAATTATTGGTCACTGGGGTGCGAGAGGGAGAGACACTCCCGGGAGAGGTATCCCACGGTCATCCCAGTGATGAGCAGGTATATGCATGGGACAACAGCTGGGTACCTAGATGGTTGGGACCTGTCAGCCGAGTTCTACCCTGCGGGTGACTTCCTGTGACTGAGTGATGAACAGGAGCTGGTTTCAACTGTGTGGAGGAAGGGAGAATTACTACCTGGTCAGCGGAGTGACCAGTGCATTTGACTGGGGAACTGAGTTGGTTGTTAATAGGTGAAGTATAGTGCTATGGGAGGTTTGGTTGGGTGACTTTACTCAGCTGGATGATGGATGTTACTAGGTACCTTCTACGGGTAACTAGTGAAACATATCGACACCATGCCTGAGCCCGAGCTTGCAGCTCACAAGACTGCCATTCCCATTAGCCCCCTTGGGGCGGAGATGGCAGACCAGAGAGGCCTAGCTTGTGGCTAGGCCTGGGGACAGTTGGTCCCAAAGATGACGGGGTACTTGTGCCTCCTCCCATGGCAGACTTAGGTCTCAGACACTCCCTAGACAGGGAGCCAAGGCCGGGCCACCACTTGGAAAAGGCCCGGGCCAGGAGAATACCGGCGAATCTTTAATAATAATAATAACTAATGAAACTCTCCAGTAGTTAATGTGTTTCCTAATTTCCATAGGAAGAAATCATTAGTATTACATATAACATAATATCAGCCCTTCTAGGAAATATTAATAAAACATTTCATCTTTAAGTAATTCTGATACTAACTCTTTTAATATAACCTCGTCAGTTATAAGCAATTACAACTTTACAACTCCAACCATTTAACTAATGCAGCAATAATACACTCTTAGTTATGTTATGGTATTTACTGTAGGTGGTTGGAAGTATCCTGAGGCACCTGGGTGTGACCTTGAATATAATCATCCACCGCTGCCACCAACTGGCATTATGTGAGGGAAGAGAGGCGAGCTTCCTCTTCACTCCTGCGACACCAGCTTACCCGCACTTAATTCCCATTTGATGAACGCAATTTATAAATATAATATTTCGTTCATAAGTAATACTCATACAAGGTTAATGATAAATAATATTCACTTATATGAGGACTTCAACTATTTATAACACAATATTGAAAATGTGGAGGTTGCAGACGCACTAGACTACCCAATAGATACCCCCCCCCCCCCCCCTCCCCCAAAAAAAACCTCCCCCAAAACTAGAAACACAACACCACCCAACCCACTTCCACTCCCCCAAAACTGCCCCCATCCCCAAATAGCCCCCCTCAGATCCACCAACTAGCCCAAAACCCCAACTTGTCCCAAAATAGACTACCCCCTCCCTAAAACCCCAATCAGACACCCCTAGACTAACCAAAAACCCGCCCACCCCCCTGAAAAAACCCCGCCAAAAACCGCAACAAAAAATAACTAAAAACCTCAGTAAAAATTGCATAACCCAACCCCCCCATAGAAAACCCCCCCATAGTATACAAAACTTAAAAAATCACCCCTCCAAAAATAAATAAAAACACTAAATTTTTAAAACAACACTCAATAAACCCTCGTTAACAAACTAACTAAAAACTCACCAAACAAAATCAGCAAAACCCATAGATAACAAATACCTACCCCCCCACTGAAAAAACCCACCCCCTCCACAACTGCATAAAAATCAGCTCCCCACTCGCCACCACCACCCGACTAACCCTTTTTGATAAAACCAATAAAAAATCGATAAAAAACTAAATACAAAATAAAAAAAATCGATAAAAAATTTCCAAAAACCCCAATAAAAAATGATCAACCCCACTAGATAAAAATAAATAAACCCAGTTCCACACACTAACTAAACAAAAGCCCCTACACCACATCAGCACCAAAAACACTCAGCACACACACCACACTCAGCACTACAACAACCGCACAACACCCCCCAAACCCACCCCTAAAAATACACCACCCCACACACCTCACCCACCAGCACTAACACCACACTCAGACAACCCCACACTCAGCCCCATCACCACCCGCACTACCCCAAAACATCAGACAACACCACACCAGCCCTTCCCCCCCCCACTAAAACCCATACCACCACTCAGCCTAAAACCCCCAACCTCAGCACAAACCCCAAAAACATAGCACAACCCCACACTCAGCACTCACACACTCAGCACTACACACACACTCAGCACTACACACAACACTCAGCATACCCCACACCAGCACAACACACACTCAGCACTCACCAACATCAGCATACACACACACTCGCACCCCCCATACACCAAAAAACCCCAGCACAACACAACACTCAGAAATACACCCACACCCGCACCAACACCACACCCCACAACAAAACATTCACCCACTACACACCACACCAGCACAACCCCCACACCGCACTACACCCACATCAGCATACACCCAAACTCAGCACCACCCCAAAACCCCAGCACTAACCCACACTCGCACAACACCTCACCAACCCCACACAAAAACCTCAGCATACACCCCACACTCAGCACTACACACCACTCAGACTACCAAAAACCCCACCCAAAAACCCCCACTAAAACCCCAAAACACTAAACATTTACACCCACACTCAGAACAACACAACACTGCACTCACACCACACTCAGACTACACCAACACTCAGCCCCTCACCCACTCAGACTACACAAAACATCAATACACACCCACTCAGCACTCACAAAACACTCAGCACTACACCCCAACACCACACTACACAAAAACACTCAGCATACAACACACCAGCATAACACAAAACTCAGCACTACACAAAACACTCAGCATACACACCACATCGCCTAACACAACACTCGCACTACACCCCTCCCCCCCCCACCCCACAACCCCAGCACTACACCAACATCAGCACTACACCCCACACCAGCACTACACCACACTAGCATACACAAAAACACTCAGCATCCCACAAACATCAGCACTCACCCACACTCAGATACACCCACCTCAGCACTAACACAACCTCGCATACACACCCACTCAGCACCCCCCACCCACACCAAAACCCCCAACTACAAAAAATAGCCTACCCCCAAACATCACATACACAAAACAAAACTAACCCCCCCTACACCCAAAACCCGCACTCCCCCAAAAACCTCGCCCAACACCACATCAGCCTACACACACACTCAGCCTACACAACACTCAGCATACAACCCCCTCACCCCAAACCACATCAGCCTACCCCAAAACCCTCAGCATACACCCACACTCAGCACTACACACAACACTCGCATACACACCCCTCACACCATCACCACCCAGCATACACCAACACTCAGCCTACCCCAAAACACCAGCACTACACCCCACACTCAGCCCCCTTAATACACAACACTCAGCACTACACACCACACTCAGCCCCAACACCACACTCAGATAACACAACATCACATTACACCCATCAGATACCACACATAGACTCACCCCAAAACGCACTACACACCACCCTAAAAAACATACACAAAACACTCAGCCTACACACAACACTCAGCACACACCCCCACACTCAGCACAAAACAAACATCGATACACAACACTCAGCACAAACCCAAAACCAGCATAACAAACACTCAGCCACTACACACCACACTCAAACACTACCAAAAACATCAGCATTTCACCCCCACCACTCCCAAAAGCACTACACAAAACACTCAGCCAAAACACACCAAACACTAAAAGCAAACACCACACTCAGCCAACACAACACTCAGCACTACACCCCACACTCACACTACACACAAACTCAGCATACAACACACTCAGCACTACACCCACCCCAGCATCACACAACACTCACACTACACAAAAACACTCGCACACACCCACTCAGACAACACAACACTCAGCACTACCCCCCACACTCGATACACCCCACCTCAGCAACACCACACCAGCCTACACCAACACTCGCCTACAACACATCACTAAAAACTCACCACCAAAACCCAGCACTCCACACCACACTCAGCACTACCCCCCAAACCCCTAAAAACACTACAACAACAACACTGCACTCACAAAATCAGCATAACACAACCTCGCACTACACCCACACCAACATCCCACACTCAGCACTACACCAAAATTTCAGCACCACACCCCTCGCATAAACCCCAAAACCCCTTTCAGACTAACACCACTCCCCTACACCCCCCACCTCACCCATTAACTCCACACATCAGCACTAACACCACACTAAGCCCAACAACTCAGTTCACACAAACCCCCAGCATAAAACCCCACATCAGAAAACCACTCAGCACAAACCCCACCCAAAAACTAAAATTCCATACTAAAAATTCCTTTAAAAATAGATAAAAAAAATAGCATTCAAAAATTCCCTAAAACCCATGTAAAAATCAGAAATAAAAATTTAAAAATGTTTTAAAAAATAGACCAAAATAGTAAAATTTGATAAAAAATAGAAAAAAATAAGTAAAAACTAATTTTTAAAAATAGATAAAAAAGTTTTAATAAACCCTTGAAAAAATATAGAATTTAAAAAATAAAATAAAAATAAAAAAATTTTAAAAAATAAAATTGAATAAAAATTTAATAATTTTTAAAAAAAATTAATTTTTTTGTAATAAATTTTGGATTAAAAAAATAATAAAAAATAATAAAAATAATTAAAAAACTTTTTTAAAATTTAATAAAAATTTGGTAAAATCAAAATAAAAATTTGGTTTAAAAAGATAAAAAAAATTGGGGTTTAAATAGATAAAAAATTGGGTTAAAAAATAATTTTAAAATTTGATAAAAAATAATTTTATTTTTTTTATGATTTAATAAAATAAAAAATGATTGATATAAAGATAAAATATTAAATTTAAAATTTGGGAAAATTTAATTATGTTTTAAAAAAAGAAAAATTATTTTAAAAAAGTAAAAAATTTTTTTAAAATAAAGATAAAATTTTAAATAAATTGATTAAAATAATTTAAAATTTAATAAACAATTTAAATTTAATAAAAACAAATATTTAGTAATAAAATCATTTTATAAATTTATTAAAAAAGAAAAATTTTAATTTATAAAAAAATTATTTTTTTAAAAAAAAACTAATATTTAATAAAAAATAAATATTAAAAAAATATTAATTTAAAAAAAAATAAAATTTTTTAATAATAACATTAAAAAAATAATAATTAAAAATTTAAAAAAATAAAATAATAATAAAAATAATAAATTTAAAAAAATATAAAATTTAAAAAAAATAAATAAAAATTTAAACATAATTTTAAATTTAAAAAAAAATTTTTAATATTAAAAAATAAAAATTTAAAATATAAAAATTTAAAAAATAATAATAAAAAAAAATAAAAAAAAATTTTTAATTTTTAAAAAATAAAAAATAATTTTAAAAGTAAAATTTTTAAATTTTTTAAAAAAATAATTTTAGTTTAAAAAATAATAAATTAAAAAAAATAATAATTAAAAATATAAAAATAAAAAATTTATAAAAATAAAATTTTATAAAAATAAAAAAAATTTTAATAAAAAAAAATAATTTTAAATTTAAAAAAAATATAATGATTAAATAAAAAAATTTTTATGAATTAAAAAAAATTTTTATTTTTAAAAAAAAAATAATTTTTAAAAAAAAAAATTTTAAGTAAAAAATAAAAATAAAAAAATAAAAAATAAAATTTTTAAATAAAGATAAAAAATAAAAATAAAATTTTTTAAATAAATTAAAAATATTAAATTTAAAAAATAAAAATAAAAAATAAAATTAATTTTTAATAAAGTAAAAAATAAAATAAAAATAATTTAAAAAAAAAATCAATTTTAATAAAAAATTTTAAAAATAAAAAATTTTTTAAAATAAAAAATAAAAAAAAAAAAATAAATTTAAAAATTAAAAAATAAAATAAAAAATATAACAAAAAATAAAAATTTAAAAAAATAAAATAATTTAAATAAAAGTAAAAAATTTTTAAAAAAAAAAATTTATTTTAAAAAATAATATAAAATTTTAAAAAATATTTAAATTAAAAAATAAAAAAAAAACAAAAAAATTATAAAACAGAAAAAAAATTTAAATAAAAAAAATTTAAATTAAAAAATAAAAAAAGGTTAAAAAATAAAAAATTTAAAAAATAATAAATAAAAATAAAAATAAAATTAATTGTAAAAAATAAAAATTTATTAAAATAATAATTTTTAAAAAAAAGAAACAATTTAAAATAAAAATAAAAAAAATTTAAAAAAATAAAAAATTTATAAAAATAATAAAAAAAAAAAAATTTTTAATTAAATAAAAAAATATAACATAACCAAACATTAAATAAAAATTTTTTAAAAAACCCCCCCAAACAAAAAAATTTAAAAAGATAATAAATTAAAAATAAAAAAAAAATAAACCAAAAAAAATTTTAATAAAAAAATTATTAAATAAAACCCATAAAAATTTAAAATAAAAAAATTAAAAATAAAAAAAAACAATTTAAAAATAACCAAAAAAATAAATAAAAAATAAACAATAAAAAAATAATTTAAAAAAAAAATAAAAAAAAAAAACCCAATAAAAAAAAATAAAACAATAAAACCCCTAAAAATAAAACCACCCCCCAAAAATAATAAATTAAAAAAAAAAAAAACCCTAAAAAATTTTAATTTTAAATAAACAATAAAACATCAAAACCATATTAAAATAAAAAATTTAACAAATAAAATAAAAATAAAAAAAAATAACAAATAAAAAATTTTAAAAATTACCCAAAATAATAAAAAAAAAATTTAAAAAATAAACAATAAAAATTTAAAAAAAAAAAAAATACCAAAAACAATAACCCCCCTAACCCAAACAAAAAAACCCTCAAAAAATAAACCAACCCTCCCCCTAACACACCCCCCCCAAAAACATTCAAACCCTCCCCAAAAACTAACCCACCCCTACCAAAACATCTCACCCCCACAAAAAATTCCACCAACCTCCCCCAAACACAAATACACAAAAACACACCCTCACCACACAAATAAACACCCCCTCACCACACAACATCAATACCCCCTCACCAAACAAACAATACACACCCTCACCACCAACATCAAAAACCCCCCTCACCAAAAAATCAGTCACACCCTCACCACAAACATAAAACACACACCCTCCCCACAAACTCAAACACCCCTCCCCACACAACTCAAAACACCCTCCCCCAAAAACATCAAAAACACCCTCACCCCCCAAAACATCAATCACACCCTCACCAACAACTCAACAACCCCCTCACCACAAACATAAATACACACCCTCACCACAAAACATCAACACACCCCCTCACCACCTGTACACCCCCTCACCACAAAACATAACAACACCCTCCCACCAAATCAATCACACCCTCCCCACACAACATCAATCACCCCCTCACCACACAACATAAATACAACCCTCCCCACACAACATAAACACACACCCCTCCCCAAACCAACATCTAACACCCTCCCCCACAACATCAACACACACCCTCCCCACACAACATAACCCACACCCTCACCCAAAAACATCAATACAACCCTCCCCACAAACATCAAAACACCTACCACACAACATCAACAAAAAACCCCTCACCACACAACTCAATTCACACCCCACACAACATCAACACCCCTCACCCACATAAATACACACCCTCCCACAAACTAACACACCCCCCCCACACAACATCAATACCACCCTCACCCACAACATCAACACACCCCCTCACCACACAAATCAGTACACACCCTCACCACAAACTAAATACACCCCCTCCCCACAAAACTAAATCCCAACCTCACCCAAAAACACAACAACACCTCCCCACACAACTCAGTACACACCCTACCCCCCAAAAATCAACAACCCCTCCCCACACAACATAACCACACCCTCACCACAAAATCAAAAAAACCCCCTCCCCAACAAACATCAAACACACCCCCCCCCAACAACTAAAACAACCACCCCCTCACACAAAACCCTCAACAAAACAACCCACCCCCACAAAAAATCAAACAACCCTCCACAAAAAACAAAAAACACACACCCTCACCACACAACATCAACACAACCTCCCCACACAACATAATACATATTACAGAAAAAAACCTGAGGTTGCAAAATTCAACAAGCATTCCCTAAGATAGTAAAAAAAATTGAATTAACATTCGGGTTTGTTCTTGCAGGTCAACTATTTGTTCAGAGTTACAAGCAGAATTCATCATTATTACTACACAGCTTAAAGAACTTTTTTACCCAGGATGAAGGTAGCGCTATATGTAGTGCATCCTAACATCCTAACTCACGTACTATACATACAGTATAATTAAGATCATATAAGTGGGGCTCGTATTGACGGCCTGACTAATGTGTAGATGAATGGTTCAGAGAACCTACGAGTTGATAAATTAGACACATGTGCAAAACTTGGGTATCTTTAATGAGGAAACGTTTCGCCACACAGTGGCTTCATCAGTCCATACAAAGGAGAATGTTGAAGAACAAGAGGAGGTTGAGGTAATCAGTCCCTCAGCCTTGAGTTGATGTAATCAGTCCATCAATCTTGAAAAGAATACAGTAAATGTGCGAAGTGGCTTATATATTGTAGGCAGGTGTCAAATGTGATACCACCTACGATTGCTGCACCTCTCCTGCCTACAGTATATAAGCTACTTCTTCGCACATATGCTGTATTCTTTACAAGATTGATGGATTGATTATATCGACTCAAGGCTGAGGGACTGATTACCTCAACCTTCTCCTGGTTTTCACCATTCTCTTTTGTATGGACTGATGAAGCAACTGTGTGGCGAAACGTTTCCTCGTTAAAGATACCCAAGTGTTGCACATGTGTCTAATTTACTGACTAATGTGATCAAACCATG
Organism: Cherax quadricarinatus; assembly: GCF_026875155.1. Taxonomy (NCBI): domain Eukaryota; kingdom Metazoa; phylum Arthropoda; class Malacostraca; order Decapoda; family Parastacidae; genus Cherax; species Cherax quadricarinatus. The sequence continues at coordinate 10,342,676 of NC_069490.1, forward strand.
AATGATTCCAATACTGTCAAACGTTCTTACTGCGTCGCTCCTTCACAGTTTTCATTGGAGCTCTCGCACTCCTGAACAGTGACTCATTCATATTGTAATTAAGGGCCGCTCCACTAATTAAATTCGATTTCATCATCATGAATTCATTATAAGGCAAATAAAAAGTGCAAGCCGGACACAATGATATGTCTGAAAGTCAATATAATGATTTCCAACAGTAGATGAAATAGTGTTTTGTATGCACTAAGCAAGGATACAAAGACGTGATACCCTCCTCTCTTATTGATTTTGGCCACCCCGGTAAACATCCAACAGGTGATTGGTGGAGCTGGCTAACCTGCTGCCGCCGCCGCCACCACCACCACCAACACCAACAACAACAACAACAACACTACCTGCTCATTCTTCCCACCACTACTTTGATCACCCTCACGACAACAATTTGACTGCTGTTCCCAACACACCATGAAAATGTACTGGAAACACTTAATGTGTTATCACGTAAGGAAATGGAGAATACAGGAAGATCACATTTAAATGTTGAAGATATTAAGCAAATTTGACACACTCCTGCCAGAGGAACTATTAAAAGAAGAAAAGTTATTGTAATACAAATATAAGGCATGAAACTTTGAGACGAGAGGTAAAAGTTGGAGGCGAGAGGTGAAACACAAATGTGGGTAAAGTTCGTCAAGAACCGGTTAGACAAGCACTTTACACAAATAGGATTTAACTAGGAGCAGAGCAAGGACAGGTTTGATGCAGTTCAGTAGATGACTACAGTGTAACTGAAACCTTAAAGTTAATTCAGAAAGTATTTAAGGTAACTTAGGTAGTAATAGTAGTAGTAGTAATAGTAGTAGTAGTAATAGTAGTAGTAGTAATAGTAGTAATAGTAATAGTAATAGTAATAGTAGTATAGTAATAGTAGTAGTAATAGTAGTAGTAGTAGTAGTAGTAGTAATAGTAGTAGTAGTAGTATTAGTAGTAGTAGAGGAAATTTTAACCTACTTTTTCAAGGTAATATTGCTGGAAGTGTGAGGTTAGGAGAGAGTATTTGCTGTACTTACTACCTCCGCTCTCTAGACAGACGTAGTAGTGTAGTTACAAGAGTAGTGAGATTTAACCTACTTTTTCAAGGTAATATTGCTGGAGTGGAGGTTAGGGAGAGAGCCTTCTGCTGTACTCTACCTACCTCCGCTCTCTAGACAGACGTAGATGTAGTTACAAGGTCCGTGCCAGATAGTTACTCCTGCTATCTGTCGTTTTAACATACGCTTTATGCGATCTCCTAACTACTTTCCCCACACCACTTGCCTACCATCCCTGCCACTACCTGCTCACCCTACCTACCTTTCTCCTAGTCATCATCTGGTCATTCATCTCTACCATGCAGATTTATGATTATGATGTTTTATTTACGTTGAATACATAAGTAAACACAAAATTTTCAGTGTCACATGGAAGAGTTCAGAGGGAGAGGTGGTATATATAACACATGGAAGAGTTCAGAGGGAGAGGTGGTATATATAACACATGGAAGAGTTCAGAGGGAGAGGTGGTATATATAACACATGGAAGAGTTCAGAGGGAGAGGTGGTATATATAACACATGGAAGAGTTCAGAGGGAGAGGTGGTATATATAACACATGGAAGAGTTCAGAGGGAGAGGTGGTATATATAACACATGGAAGAGTTCAAAGGGAGAGGTGGTATATATAATACATGGAAGAGTTCAGAGGGAGAGGTGGTATATATAACACATGGAAGAGTTCAGAGGGAGAGGTGGTATATATAACACATGGAAGAGTTCAGAGGGAGAGGTGGTATATATAACACATGGAAGAGTTCAGAGGGAGAGTTGGTATATATAACACATGGAAGAGTTCAGAGGGAGAGGTGGTATATATAACACATGGAAGAGTTCAAGAGGGAGAGGTGGTATATATAACCATGGAAGAGTTCAGAGGAAGAGGTGGTATATATAACACATGGAAGAGTTCAGAGGGAGAGGTGGTATATATAACACATGGAAGAGTTCAGAGGGAGAGGTGGTATATATAACACATGGAAGAGTTCAGAGGGAGAGGTGGTATATATAACACATGGAAGAGTTCAGAGGGAGAGGTGGTATATATAACACATGGAAGAGTTCAGAGGGAGAGGTGGTATATATAACACATGGAAGAGTTCTGAGGGAGAGGTGGTATACATAACACATGGAAGAGTTCAGAGGGAGAGGTGGTATATATAACACATGGAAGAGTTCAGAGGGAGAGGTGGTATATATAACGCATGGAAGAGTTCAGAGGGAGAGGTGGTATATATAACACATGGAAGAGTTCAGAGGGAGAGGTGGTATATATAACACATGGAAGAGTTCAGAGGGAGAGGTGGTATATATAACACATGGAAGAGTTCAGAGGGAGAGGTGGTATATATAACACATGGAAGAGTTCAGAGGGAGAGGTGGTATATATAACACATGGAAGAGTTCAGAGGGAGAGGTGGTATATATAACACATGGAAGAGTTCAGAGGGAGAGGTGGTATATATAACACATGGAAGAGTTCAGAGGGAGAGGTGGTATATATAACACATGGAAGAGTTCAGAGGGAGAGGTGGTATATATAACACATGGAAGAGTTCAGAGGGAGAAGTGGTATATATAACACATGAAGAGTTCAGAGGGAGAGGTGGTATATATAACACATGGCAGAGATACAGAGGAGAGGTCATAATAACACTTTGTTCAAAGTGAAATATAACACTGAATACTTACAACGGAGAATGTATATAAAAATGAGTTGGGTGGATAATAACTGAAGGTTCAGAGGAATCGTATATTCACAGATATTAATGAGTTCGTTTATAACAAAATTTGGAAGAGTCAGTAGATGTGGTCACATGACACATCAAGAGTTCAGAGGATGAGGTTTGGTTTTATCCCATGAACAGTTCAGAGTTGAGAGTTCCACTTCACTGGAAATTCGTGCAGTATTTAACCATTTGAAGAGTTCGTAGATTGATTGCATATCCTCATACATGAACATTCAGGAGCAGGTGTATATAAACACGGTGGAAGTTCGAGGTATGGTGGTTATATAACAATGAAGAGCAAGAGTGGTAAAATAACTGAAGTTCATGGGGTGGATAACTCACTGGTCAAGCGTGGCATTTCACGGAAAGTCTCACCTAATTATTTCTCTGTTTCGATAAGTATATATGTATACACATGGAATTCGCACGGTGACGAGCCTGCTTTTATATAACCATCATCTGGAGATTATAAGAATGTTACTTTCAATGAAGAGTCAAAGAGAGTTATATATCAATGATAGTGCTAAAATTCCACCACTTCATAAAACTCTATTATTAAGAGAAAAGATTACCGTTACCACTACTGTTTATGTATTAAAATTTTTAAGAGGCACGAGTGGAAAATCGTTTCAGTTCAGTATATGTTCGTTCCTTCCATTTAATTTGTAAAGAGTAAGTATGTGCTGCACATGACACCTCCAAAGTTATATTGTGTGTCTGGCTTTCTCACTCTCTCTCTTGTTCTCATTACTTTGAGCTTGAATTCCACCTTCCTGATAACTCGTGCAGCCTATTTAACCCTTTTAGAGCCTAGCTCTGTCACATTTGATTGACATCTTCCTCATTACTTGAACATTGTCCGCAGTGATACATAGAACTCGGTTTCTTCTGGTTTGTCGTTTATATATAGCAAGAACAGCAGTGGTAAAAATACTGATGCTTGGGGAACTCCACTCGTCACCCGTGCCCACTCCGACACCTCCACCTTAACATTACCCTTTTCTTCTTTTCGATAAGTATTCTTGTATCTACTTGAATATCGTCACTGCTACCATCGCCTGCTCTTCTTCCTTGTATACCAATCTTCTGTGTGGTATTATATAGAATGTTTACTTTCAATCAACAAAGATACAGTTTATCTATGATTCACTCTCCTGCTTAAATTCCACCACTCTGTCATAAAACTCTAAGATATTAAGGAGAAAAGATTTGCCGTTACCCATGCTACTTGTTTCTTTATGTATCCATTTCTTTCAAGGGGCTCAACCAGGGGAAAACTGTACAGTTTAGTGACTCTTTTCTATTTCCTTTTTTTTCGTATATAATGTAGAGATATTTACGTTTTTTCCGTTTCGACAGTTGCCGTGTTTCTTTCGACTTCTTGTATATCCTTGCTATGGGGTTACACAGTTCTTCTATTCCTTCTTCTATTCCTTCCAAGGTAATATTTTGCTTACTTCCTTTGTTTCTGTTGTATCTATATTCCTTAGCAATTCTCTCATTCCTGTTATTAATTCTCTCTTAAGTGTTAATTATAATTTCTCAAAGGTACTTTGTGTGTGTGTGAAGACAATAAACCATCAGTAACTCCTACTTACGTCGTATCAGAAACAACAGTTGGGACAGAAGCGTCCTCGTGAAGTGTGTCACCACTCAACACATTTAAGTGAATACACGTGAAGTGTGTAGCCAGTGAACACACTTAAGTGCATAACAGCTGACACTACTGACACTTTTCCTTACCCTACCTGAACGTACTGATTACAACTTGTTTATATCTCCAGGTGTTCGTGTAACATATCCCACTCAGACATATATATAACTTTAAACTGTTTTATACATAATGAAAACCCATTAATCACATATATCGCAATGGTGAAGAACCATATTATTTTATCATAATGAATTTTTGTTACATTTCACCCCAAAAAAAAGATAAGCTCAGTGCCCTGCCATCATCATTTTTCGACTATTTCTATGTATTTACTCTGTATTTAGTAGACACATAACTCTACAGATCACTTTAACATTCAGATCATTAATATTAGACGATACGTATTGACAATGTTTCAATATGGATTTAGATTTTCCCCGAGGGGTGAGTTCACTGGGTTCTGCAGCCAATCATGTGAGTGAACGTACCACCATAAAAGTAGTACATTACATCCCCAAGATGACGCTCCATTAGCGATATTAACTCGATCATTCTTAGCTTCAACTTCCCTTCACAACTACCGTTGCAAGTAACGTATCCTTACTTACAGTGTCATGGTGAGGGCTGACATGGCTCTCATTCACCGCTCACTGGAACTCTTACTTACCACTTTACCAACACAATGTGAGTGCTGTACGTCAAATGACAAATAAATTACAGCTGGGTTAAATGACAACGAGTACCAAGGAACTCAATTGTATATTACACTAATAATGACGGTTTCGAGACCATACTTACTAGTTAATTACTATCTAGATAAGTATTGGGAGGTGTAGTAATATAATACTAATGGGAGTTATAACAATGATTTAAAACAGCGCTCCGAACAACAGGAGTACGAAATATACTGGCACAAGGATCGCTTGCAGTTAAAAAAGGTGTTCCTCCTGTCAGTAAAAGACTTCAGGGGTCCACTTAAAGCAGTGAGAGGATATACAGTCTTACCTCTCCACTCCTGATCTCACTATGACCAAGTTCTCTCTCCTCACTCCACTGTGACTGAGATCCATCTGAGTGACTGAATCACACATACACCCCTTGTGGTAATTCGGTACCCGCAGAGCAAAAGAGCACCGTTTAAACACACCCGTCTGGACATTAGTAAATTTTAAAAGTAACCATGATGAAGTGTCAGTGATGGCTGCAACATAACATGTTGTCTACCTGTGTAGAATGAGCTTCTCTGGGTTTGGATCTGAGAAGGACCTTCATAGTATAGGCCTGCTGCAGTGTTCCTTCCTTCCTATGTTCTTATATATCAGTTATCCACGCTGCCTTCACTCATATTATTACCACATTTATTATATATCGATTGCCTGTATTTTTGTCTTAATCTTATTTGTGTGCTGGAAGCGTACTTGAGAACATAAAAGATAGTATAACGAAGAATAAACAAGGTGGACTTCAGAACCCCAATGAGGTGTTTGGGTAATTAGCAACTAACTAGTCATGATGAATTACGCTAGATCGGAAGTCTTGGTAGTATAATCACATGACGTGAAGCCGACCAGTTGTCAAGTATCTTGAGAGAGTACTGGCCGTTCAAGCGGTTTTCACAAATCAACTCCAAGTGACTGAGCCCAATCAGTTAACAATAATGTTGGTGCCCCATTTCTAGCGAAGGGAAACAGTGGAGTTATCTGGAGAAGAAATCTGTGGTTTTAAGGGAAAATGGCGATAAAAAGAGGCTGCAGCATGGAATGATCTTGATGCTGGTTCACCTGTGAAGGCCTCAAATGTCGCGTGCTAAAACTTTGTTCATCTGATGAGACTGATATCTGTGTTTAGGTGTATCATTCGTGTCTACTCCTACAGTCAGCTTATTAACTATTATATATTCTCTGTACTGTAGCTAGTATTTGTTAAGATTTTTCATTCAATTGCTACGTGAATTATTGCCAGAGATGTTCACTTCTGTGTTTTGTTCCTGTAAAGAATATGGTACACTGATATGTTTTGACATTTGTGAAGTAATGTGAAGTGGTCATCGATGGTGTGGGGGATAATGGCGTGGGATAATGGCGGTGGCCTGGTGGGTGGCCCGGTGGCCTGGTGGCTAAAGCTCCCGCTTCACACACGGAGGGCCCGGGTTCGATTCCCGGCGGGTGGAAACATTCCGACACGTTTCCTTACACCTGTTGTCCTGTTCACCTAGCAGCAAATAGGTACCTGGGTGTTAGTCGACTGGTGTGGGTCGCATCCTGGGGGACAAGATTAAGGACCCCAATGGAAATAAGTTAGACAGTCCTCGATGACGCACTGACTTTCTTGGGTTATCCTGGGTGGCTAACCCTCCGGGGTTAAAAATCCGAACGAAATCTTATCTTATCTTATCTTACGTTGTCTGGTGCGTGTTTAACAACACCAAGGCAGGCTTCGGGAGGTCTGAGTGAACCTAGACTCACTAATCTGGTGGATGGATTGTATTTTTGAGTCTCTGATAGTAGGAGGAAGATCGGGTCGAAGGTTGTTCGACTGCTCTAGGAATATTCCTGGGAATACTGAAACTTGAGAGCACGTGAACCCGAGAGAGTGAGTGTTTTGGCCCTGGGAGAGTAGCAGAGGAGTGCATCTCGATTTTGGAGACGTATTGGACACACAATGTGGGAGAAATTTGTAAAAGGACACAAATGTAACTAATGCAACATTTTATTGTGGTAACCTTTCGCTCTCCGGGAGCTTGACAAAGCTCGTGGAGAGCGAAACGTTGCCACAGTTAAATGTTGCATTAGTTGCACTTGGGAGGAATTTGTATTTGTTAGAAAATGGTAAGTAGAGCGCTTATCAATACTGCTAAGTATGCTTCTTTATGTTTATTAACTTGTAAGATGTAAAGTAAAAGGACACAAGTGCAACTAATGTGACATTTTTATTGTGGCAACGTTTCGCTCTCCAGGAGCTTTGTCAAGCCGTTACAAACAATACATAGACACAGAGGGTATATATACTACTACCATTAGTATTGCATCTCACTGAGCCTATATATATACCGTCTGTGTCCAAGTATTGTTTGTAACGGCTTGACAAAGCTCCTGGAGAGCGAAACGTTGCCACAATAAAATGTCACATTAGTTGCACTTGTGTCCTTTTACTTCATATATTGTCGGTAATTCTACCAACACATTATTAAAAACTTGTAAGAGTTGAGGTGTTATGGATAAAAAATATAAAAAATTAGGAAAATCATAGATTCTCTTAACTTGCAACGAGGGAATGTAACGTAGCGCGCCAGGACTGACCTTATCACATTAGCCTTTAAGAACTGCTGTTGTTGCCTTAATCCTGCCATCTAGGGTGAGTTTGTCTCTAGATACAGTGATCTTTTGCTCTACTGTTACTGTGCTATAACAATGTACTCACCTAGTTGAGGTTGCAGGGGTCGAGTCCAAGCTCCTGGCCCCCGCCTCTCCACTGGTCGCTACTAGGTCACTCTCCCTGAACCATGAGCTTTATCATACCTCTGCTTAAAGCTATGTATGGATCCTGCCTCCACTACATCGCTTCCCAAACTATTCCACTTCCTGACTACTCTGTGGCTGAATAAATACTTCCTAACATCCCTGTGATTCATGTGTGTCTTCAACTTCCAACTGTGTCCCCGTGTTGTTGTGTCCAGTCTCTGGAACATCCTGTCTTTGTCCACCTTGTCAATTCCTCTAAGTATTTTGTAAGTCGTTATCATGTCCCCCCTATCTCTCCTGTCCTCCAGTGTCGTCAGATTGATTTTCCTTAACCTCTCCTCGTAGGACATACCTCTTAGCTCTGGGACTAGTCTTCTAGTCTTCTGTGTGTGTGTGTGTGTGTGTGTGTGTGTGTGTGTGTGTGTGTGTATACTCACCTAATTATGGTTGCAGGGGTCGATTCATAGCTTCTTGCCCAGCCTCTTCAGTGTGTGTGTTCGTGTAGTTCAGAGTAAGTCAGAAGGATCACAATCATGGTGAGTGCAGAGAAGAGAGAGAGAGAGAGAGAGAGAGAGAGAGAGAGAGAGAGAGAGAGAGAGAGAGAGAGAGAGAGAGAGAGAGAGAGAGAGAGAGAGAGAGCCAGGCATGAGCTGGCCAGTATCAAGAAGGGGCAGACACCTGAAGATGAGCAAAAACAAAAACCAGAGAGGTGGAAGTTTTGGTAATGGTTGTACCAGGAAGATAAAGTGCTCTTAACATCTTGATCACACAGAGGTTTAGTACTGACATAATAGGGAACTTCCCTCGTCATCCACGTCTACTCCCACACCTTTATCATTACCGTCTTCCTTCTTTTCACTGGGTATCCTTATAACTCACATAGGTAAAATAATCTGCCAGTCTTATATGAACAACAGCATTTATTAAGACACTTCGGTTTCATGCTTCGGACGACATACATTGACTCGTATATAAAATCTATATTAAGAGTTATTTCTATAATACAAACATATACTATATCTTCCGGTAATCTTCCATTACATTTACTAAGTAATGTGAGCAAGTTCCCTCCACAATAGTAATCCATCACGAGATATAGAGTACTGTCGCGAGGTATAGATTTCTATTATCACTAGATATATACTTTACTATCATCACCAGAAATCGATTACTATTAGCAACAGATGTATGTATATGAATATTATCAACACATGTATGTATATTAATATCATCACCAGACACATTACTATCATTAACAGATATAGATGACTATCACCACGAAATATACTACAGATAACTATCATCCTGTAAGACATGTGTACATCTTCATGGTTGAACTTAAAAGAGAGAGGTTAATAATAATAAATAATAATAATAATAATAATAATAATAATAATAATAATAATAATAATAATAATAATATATATTATTATTATTATTATTATTATTATTATTATTGTTGTTGTTAATATTATATCAATGTGGGGGTGAGTAACCTGGAGAGGTTTTACAGCGCCTGGGAAAGAGAAGGTAATCAGGTTTGAGCTCAGGTACAAAGGGATAGCCCCAGTCCATTTTATTAAGAGTTCTTCACCAGCATCAAATCAGCCTCTCTTGAGGGGAAACAAGTTGACAAAATGGGTGATTGTGGATACTCTCCTCGTTACTTTAAAAGCCACAGATCAATACTCCCAAAACTGCTTTCAATTCCTGGCACTTAGGTAGCTTAAGTTTGAAAGCAGCATAAACTACAGAGGTAGTTAGATTATTTTATTTACAAGGCGGTGTGGTTATTATCGAGGATTGGCAGTGTGCAGTAGCGTGCCAGGAAGCCATGTGGTGCCACCCTGACTACAGAGTGCCATACCCGCCCTCACACACCACTACACACACAAACACTAGACGCCACACACGCTGCTACCACCACCAGGGGAAAACACCCGCTACTTGTAATTCTTGAGCCAAACATGAAGTTGTTGAGGGTGGTAAGCGCTTATAATTATAGAGGTGTGTGACGTACGGCAGGGGCGTTGCCCCCTGCCTCCTCCTGGATTATTTCTTGCTGATGCTATTTATGGCTGTCGAGAAGTGCCAGGCGCTCTCCCACACCAACACTCACACCAGTGTAGTCACTCTACAACACTATGAAGTGACTAGTTACTCTCCAACAGTATGAAGTGACTAGTTACTCTCCAACACTATGAAGTGACTAGTTACTCTCCAACAGTATGAAGTGACTAGTCACTCTACAACACTATGAAGTGACTAGTTACTCTCCAACAGTATGAAGTGACTAGTCACTCTAAAAACACTATGAAGTGACTAGTTACTCTCCAACAGTATGAAGTGACTAGTCACTCTACAACACTATGAAGTGACTAGTTACTCTCCAACAGTATGAAGTGACTAGTTACTCTCCAACACTATGAAGTGACTAGTCACTCTACAACACTATGAAGTGACTAGTCACTCTACAACACTATGAAGTGACTAGTCACTCTACAACACTATGAAGTGACTAGAGTCACTCTACAGCACTATGAAGTGACTAGTCACTCTACACACTATGAAGTGACTAGTCACTCTACAACACTATGAAGTGACTAGTACTCTCCAACAGTATGAAGTGACTAGTTACTCTCCAACACTATGAAGTGACTAGTCACTCTACAACACTATGAAGTGACTAGTCACTCTACAACACTATGAAGTGACTAGAGTCACTCTACAACACTATGAAGTGACTAGTCACTCTACAACACTATGAAGTGACTAGTCACTCTACAACACTATGAAGTGACTAGTTACTCTCCAACAGTATGAAGTGACTAGTTACTCTCCAACACTATGAAGTGACTAGTCACTCTACAACACTATGAAGTGACTAGTCACTCTACAACACTTGAAGTGACTAGTCACTCTACAACACTATGAAGTGACTAGAGTCACTCTACAACACTATGAATGACTAGTCACTCTACAACACTATGAAGTGACTAGTCACTCTACAAACACTATGAAGTGACTAGTCACTCTACAACACTATGAAGTGACTAGAGATCACTCTACAACACTATGAAGTGACTAGAGTCACTCTACAACACTATGAAGTGACTAGTCACTCTACAACACTATGAAGTGACTAGTTACTCTACAACACTATGAAGAGACTAGTCACTCTACAACACTATGAAGTGACTAGTCACTCTACAACACTATGAAGTGACTAGTCACTCTACAACACTATGAAGTAACTAGTCACTCTACAACACTAGAAGTGACTAGTTACTCACAACACTATGAAGAGACTAGTCACTCTACAACACTATGAAGTGACTAGTCACTCTACAACACTATGAAGTGACTAGTCACTCTACAACACTATGAAGTGACTAGTTACTCTCCAACACTATGAAGTGACTAGTTACTCTACAACACTATGAAGTGACTAGTTACTCTACAACACTATGAAGTGACTAGTTACCCCTACAACACTATGAAGTGACTAGTTACTCTACAACACTATGAAGTGACTAGTCACTCTACAACAATATGAAGTAACTAGTCACTCTACAACACTATGAAGTGACTAGTTACTCTACAACACTATGAAGTGACTAGTCACTCTACAACACTATGAAGTGACTAGTCACTCTACAACACTATGAAGTGACTAGTCACTCTACAACACTATGAAGTGACTAGTCACCTCTACAAAACTATGAAGTGACTAGTTACTCTCCAACAGTATGAAGTGACTAGTCACTCTACAACACTATGAAGTGACTAGTCACTCTACAACACTATGATGACTAGTCACTCACAACACTATGAAGTGACTAGTCACTCTACAACACTATGAAGTGACTAGTCACTCTACAACACTATGAAGTGACTAGTCACTCTACAAAACTATGAAGTGACTAGTTACTCTCCAACAGTATGAAGTGACTAGTCACTCTACAACACTATGAAGTGACTAGTTACTCTCCAACAGTATGAAGTGACTAGTCACTCTACAAAACTATGAAGTGACTAGTTACTCTCCAACACTATGAAGTGACAAATCACTCTACAACACTATGAAGTGACTAGTTACTCTCCAACAGTATGAAGTGACTAGTCACTCTACAACACTATGAAGTGACTAGTCACTCTACAACACTCTGAAGTGACTAGAGTCACTCTACAACACTATGAAGTAACTAGTTACTCTCCAACAGTATGAAGTGACTAGTCACTCTACAACACTATGAAGTGACTAGTTACTCTCCAACACTATGAAGTGACTAGTCACTCTACAACACTATGAAGTGACTAGTTACTCTCCAACAGTATGAAGTGACTAGTCACTCTCCAACAGTATGAAGTGACTAGTCACTCTACAACACTATGAAGTGACTAGAGTCACTCTACAACACTATGAAGTGACTAGTTACTCTCCAACACTATGAAGTGACTAGTCACTCTACAACACTATGAAGTGACTAGTTACTCTCCAACAGTATGAAGTGACTAGTTACTCTACAACAGTATGAAGTGACTAGTCACTCTACAACACTATGAAGTGACTAGAGTCACTCTTCAACACTATGAAGTGACTAGAGTCACTCTACAACACTATGAAGTGACTAGTCACTCTACAACACTATGAAGTGACTAGTCACTCTACAACACTATGAAGTGACTAGTCAATCTACAACACTATGAAGTGACTAGTCACTCTACAACACTATGAAGTGACTAGACACTCTACAACACTATGAAGTGACTAGTCACTCTACAACACTATGAAGTGACTAGTCACTCTACAACACTATGAAGTGACTAGTCACTCTACAACACTAAGAAGTGACTAGTCACTCTACAACACTATGAAGTGACTAGAGTCACTCTCCAACACTATGAATTGACTAGAGTCACTCTACAACACTAAGAAGTGACTAGTCACTCTACAACACTATGAAGTGACTAGAGTCACTCTACAACACTATGAATTGACTAGAGTCACTCTACAACACTATGAAGTGACTAGTCACTCTACAACACTATGAAGTGACTAGTCACTCTACAACACTATGAAGTGACTAGTCACTCTACAACACTATGAAGTGACTAAGTCACTCTACAACACTATGAAGTGACTAGTCACTCTACAACACTATGAAGTGACTAGAGTCACTCTACGACACTATGAAGTGACTAGTCACTCTACAACACTATGAAGTGACTAGTCACTCTACAACACTATGAAGTGACTAGTCACTCTACAACACTATGAAGTGACTAGAGTCACTCTACAACACTATGAAGTGACTAGAGTCACTCTACAACACTATGAAGTGACTAGTCACTCTACAACACTATGAAGTGACTAGAGTCACTCTACAACACTATGAAGTGACTAGAGTCACTCTACAACACTATGAAGTGACTAGAGTCACTCTACAACACTATGAAGTGACTAGGTCACTCTACAACACTATGAAGTGACTAGAGTCACTCTACAACACAAATGAAGTGACTAGTCACTCTACAACACTATGAAGTGACTAGTCACTCTACAACACTATGAAGTGACTAGAGTCACTCTACAACACTATGAAGTGACTAGAGTCACTCTACAACACTATGAAGTGACTAGTCACTCTACAACACTATGAAGTGACTAGAGTCACTCTACAACACTATGAAGTGACTAGAGTCACTCTACAACACTATGAAGTGACTAGTCACTCTACAACACTATGAAGTGACTAGACCCACTCTACAACACTATGAAGTGACTAGAGTCACTCTACAACACTATGAAGTGACTAGAGTCACTCTACAACACTATGAAGTGACTAGTCACTCTACAACACTATGAAGTGACTAGTCACTCTACAACACTATGAAGTGACTAGAGTCACTCTACAACACTATGAAGTGACTAGAGTCACTCTACAACACTATGAAGTAACTAGTCACTCTACAACACTATGAAGTAACTAGTCACTCTACAACACTATGAAGTAACTACTCACTCTACAACACTATGAAGTGACTAGTTACTCTACAACACTATGAAGTAACTAGTCACTCTACAACACTATGAAGTAACTAGTCACTCTACAACACTATGAAGTGACTAGTATCTACAACACTATGAAGTGACTAGTCACTCTACAACACTATGAAGTGACTAGTTACTCTACAACACTATGAAGTAACTAGTCACTCTACAACACTATGAAGTGACTAGTTACTCTACAACACTATGAAGTGACTAGTTACTCTACAACACTATGAAGTGACTAGTTACTCTACAACACTATGAAGTAACTAGTCACTCTACAACACTATGAAGTGACTAGTTACTCTACAACACTATGAAGTGACTAGTCACTCTACAACACTATGAAGTGACTAGTTACTCTACAACACTATGAAGTGACTAGTCACTCTACAACACTATGAAGTGACAAAGGTCACTCTCCAACACTATGAAGTGACTAGTTTACTCTACAACACTATGAAGTGACTAGTCACTCTACAACACTATGAAGTACTAGTTACTCTACAACACTATAAAGTAACTAGTCACTCTACAACACTATGAAGTGACTAGTCACTCTACAACACTATGAAGTAACTAGTCACTCTACAACACTATGAAGTAACTAGTCACTCTACAACACTATGAAGTAACTAGTCACTCTACAACACTATGAAGTGACTAGAGTCACTCTACAACACTATGAAGTAACTAGTCACTCTACAACACTATGAAGTAACTAGTCACTCTACAACACTATGAAGTGACTAGAGTCACTCTACAACACTATGAAGTGACTAGAGTCACTCTACAACACTATGAAGTGACTAGTCACTCTACAACACTATGAAGTGACTAGAGTCACTCTACAACACTATGAAGTGACTAGAGTCACTCTACAACACTATGAAGTGACTAGTCACTCTACAACACTATGAAGTGACAGAGTCACTCTACAACACTATGAAGTGACTAGAGTCACTCTACAACACTATGAAGTGAACTAGTTACTCTACAACACTATGAAGTGACTAGTTACTCTACAACACTATGAAGTAACTAGTCACTCTACAACACTATGAAGTAACTAGTCACTCTACAACACTATGAAGTGACTAGTTACTCTACAACACTATGAAGTGACTAGTTACTCTACAACACTATGAAGTGACTAGTTACTCTACAACACTATGAAGTAACTAGTCACTCTACAACACTATGAAGTGACTAGTTACTCTACAACACTATGAAGTGACTAGTCACTCTACAACACTATGAAGTGACTAGTTACTCTACAACACTATGAAGTGACTAGTCACTCTACAACACTATGAAGTGACTAGAGTCACTCTCCAACACTATGAAGTGACTAGTTACTCTACAACACTATGAAGTGACTAGTCACTCTACAACACTATGAAGTGACTAGTTACTCTACAACACTATGAAGTAACTAGTCACTCTACAACACATGAAGTGACTAGTCACTCTACACACTATGAAGTGACTAGTCACTCTACAACACTATGAAGTGACTAGTCACTCTACAACACATGAAGTGACTAGTCACTCTACAACACATGAAGTACTATCACTCTACAACACTATGAAGTGACTAGTCACAACAACACATAGAGTGACTAGTCACTCTACAACACTATGAAGTGACTAGTCACTCTACAACACTATGAAGTGACTAGTCACTCTACAACACTATGAAGTAACTAGTCACTCTACAACACTATGAAGTAACTAGTCACTCTACAACACTATGAAGTAACTAGTCACTCTACAACACTCCCAGCTGCCTATAGTCCCTCACAGAGAGCAACTTCCTCAACACCGGACTAGAATTAGAAGTGAGTATGTATATGTTGTGATTTACACACACACACACACACACACACACACACACACACACACACACACACACACACACACACACACACACACACACACACAAGTTTATGGCATACGGTAATGAAGTACTTACTTGTAGTTATGGGGTTGAATCCTAGCTCCTGGCCCGTCCTCTTAGCAAGAAGTAACTGGGTTCACTCGCTCCTAACATGTGGTATGAAGTCCAACTGTTCTAGGTGGCATTGGTACTATAATAATAATAATTGGATGGTATTGGTACTATAATAATAATAATTGGATGGTACTGGTACTATAATAATAATAATTGGATGGTACTGGTACTATAATAATAATAATTGGATGGTACTGGTACTATAATGCCACCCAACTATGAAAAGTTCAATGGTGCCGCAAAAATTATTTGAGAGACGCTGAAGAGAGGTCAAGTAAGGTTCGATCGTTAAAAGATTATATGAAGTTAGGTTAGGTTAGTCTTGGTTAGGTCAGATAAGCTTAAATTAGATTACATTACGTTAAGCTGAAGATTGAGACACTTATGCAGCATATGGGAATCTTTATTCAGGAAACGTTTCGCCACACAGTGGCTTCATCAGTCCAATACAAAGAGGAAGGCGTAAGGAGAGGAGGAGAATGAGGTAATCAGTCCCTCAACCTTTAGTCGATGTGTTCAGTCCATCAATCTTGTAGAATGTACAGCATAGGGCCGTAGACGTGGCTTATATACTGTAGTGAGGTGACGTTCTACAAGATTGATGGACTGAACACATCGACTAAAGGTTGAGGGACTGATTACCTCATTCTCCTCCTCTCCTTACGCCTTCCTCTTTGTATTGGACTGATGAAGCCACTGTGTGGCGAAACGTTTCCTGAATAAAGATTCCCATATGCTGCATAAGTGTCTCAATCTTCAACTTGTCGGTTTTTCAAACCATTCATCACATTACGTTAAGCTTAACTAAGTTAGATAAGGTTAGTTTAGGTTGGATTAGAATTGGTTAGGTTTGAAAACCAGGTGATAAAAAAGATGATATAATGGCGAACAAGCAGGTACGTTGAAAAGAAATGAAAAAAAAATTGTGTCGCTTCAATGTATGGTGAAGCTGCGTACCATTACGTATAATAAAGAATATATAAACTTATATATAAAAGATTGCGTGGTAGAAGAAATAGAATATTCAACCAGTCTCAAGGGGAAACATCAGTATTCTTCCTGTAAGACTAATTTTTCATCTCCTCCTCCATGTATACTCCAGGCTATGGGTCCCCGCAGCTAGAGCAGCACTCCACCTATTATTAAAATATTCAGAAATACAGATAGAGATAACGAGACTGTGTATATAGTATATTTCTGTTTAGGGGTGATCAAGGTTCTAGAACCCAAACGTTTTCTAGTAAATAAAGTGTACTACATTCAAGGTTAGGTTAGGTAAGGTTTGTCAGGAAACAGGACAAGTGTTTCCTGACGCGGGTCTTAGTTATATGATGACCCGCCACTGGAGATTTTGGTCATCTTACCGAGGCCTTCCGCTGGCTTACTGGTCCACCCCCTTTAAAAAATGATTGGTATAATTATAACAATTTAATTATTAATAATAACTACATCAACGCTGCTGCTTTCCACTGGTAACAATTATAAAGAAGCAAAAATAACGCAAAAAAATACAATATAATGTATCAATTTGTAAAAAAATCACTACATAAATCCCATAGCTATTTGGGGAAATTACTGTTATAAAACTGAAAACTAATAAAAAAAATTGAAGGTTTTAAAAAAAATAATTTAAAGGAAAAAAATAAATTTAAAAAGATAAGACAGCCACATGAGAATTAACATAAGTAAGTAAGTAAAGGTAAGTAAGTAAGTATAAATAAGTAAGTGGGTAAGTAATTAAGAAGTAATAGGTAAGTAAGTAAGTAATAAGAAAAGTAAGTAGGTAATTAAGCGTAAAAAAGAAGTAAGAGGTAAGTAAAAAGTAGGAATAATAAGTAGGTAAGTAAGTAAGAAAATGGGAAAGTAAGTAAGTAGGTAAGTAAGTAAGAAAGAAATTTTTATTCAGGAACAAAAAACATTTACACGATTATCATACATAGCACATAGGGTTAAAAACCCCTGGGAAAACCCCAAAAAAGCAGACAGAGTACTTATTTCCATTGAAAAGTCGGGGTACTTTATTGCGGGGTTTCGTCAACCAGTGGCTTTATTGTCGAAGTTCCCCCCAACCAGGGGCTTTATTGCCCGAGTTCCGAAAAACCAGGGCTTTTTCGAAGTTCCCCCAAACCATGGTTTTTTGTCGAGTTCCCGCCAACCAGGGGCTTTATTGCGAGTTCCCCCAAACCAGGGGCTTTTATTTTGAGGTTCCGCCCCATGGCTTTATTGTCAGGTTCCGCCAACCAGTGGCTTTTTTGAGAGGTTCCGCAACCCCAGTGGCTTTATTTTTCGGGGGTTCCCCCAAACCCGTGGTTTTTATTGTCGGGTTTTCCCCAACCGGGGGCTTTATTGTCGAGGTTCCGCCAACCCAGGGGTTTATTGTCGGGTTCCGAAAACCGTGGTTTAAAATTGTCGAGGGTTCCGAAAAATGGTTTTGGAGGTTGAAAGTGGTTTTAGTCGAGGTTCCCCCCAACCATGGCTTTATTGTCGAAGTTCCGCCAACCAGTGGCTTTATTGTCGAGGTTCCCCCAAAACCTGGCTTTTTGTCGAGGTTCCGCCAACAATGGTTTATTGTCGAAGTTCCCCCAAAACCATGGCTTTATTGTCGGGTTCCGCCAACCAGGGCTTTTTGTCGAAGTTCCGCCAACCAGGGGTTTATTGCCCGAGGTTCGCCAAACCCCAGTGGCTTTTTTGTGAGTTCCGCCAACCAGTGGCTTATGTCGAGGTTCGCCAACCAGTACTTTATTGTCAGGTTCCGCCAACCCAGTGCTGTTATGTCGAGTTCTCATTGCACCAGTGGCTTTATTGTCAGGTTTCGCCAATCCAGTGGAATATTGTCGTAGTTTCCGCACCAGTGGCTTTATTGATCGAGGTTCCGCCAACCAGGGCTTTTATTGTCGAGGTTCCGCAATCCAGTGGCTTTATGCGAAGTTCCGCCTAAACCATGCTTTATTGGTCGAATTTTCCAACATGTCTTTATTGTCGAGGTTCGCCAACCAGCTGCTTTATGTACAGTTCCGCCAACCATGGCTTTATTGTCGAGGTTCCGCCAACAGTGCTTATATGTATCAAGTATCAGCCAAACCACGATGGCTTTATTGTCGAAGTTCCGCAAACAGTGGCTTTATTGTCGAGGTTCCCAACCAGTGACTTTAGGAAAATCGAAGTTCCGCCATACCATGTGGCTTTAGACTATGTCGAGTTTCCGCCAACCAGTGGCTTATTGTCGAGGTTCGCCAAACCAGTAGCTGTTATTGTCGAGTCCGCAATCAGTGGCTGTATTGTCGAGGTCCGCCAACCAGTGGCTTATGTTAGGTTCCGCCAACCAGTGGCTATTGTGAGGTTCCGTCAAACCAGTGGCTTAATTGTAGAGGTTCCGTCAATCCAGTGGCTTTATGTCGAGGTTCCGCCAATACAGTGGCTTTATTGTCGAGGTATCCGCCAACCAGTGGCATTAATTGTCGAGGTTCCCAACAGTGGCTTTATGTTGAGGTTCGCCAACTCCAGTGCTTTATTGTCGAGGTTCCGTCAACCAGTGGCTTATTGTAGAGGTTCCGTCAACCAGTGGCTTTATTGTCGAGGTTCCGCCAACCAGTGGCTTTATTGTAGAGGTTCCGCCAACCACTGGCTTTATTGTCGAAGTTCCGCCAACCAGTGGCTTTATTGTAGAGATTCCACCAACCAGTGGCTTTATTGTAGAGGTTCCGCCAACCAGTGGCTTTATTGTAGAGATTCCACCAACCAGTGGCTTTATTGTAGAGATTCCCAACCAGTGGCTTTATTGTAGAGTTCCCACAACAGTGGCTTTATTGTAGAGGTTCCGCCAACCAGTTGGCTTTATTGTAAAGGTTCCACCAACCAGTGGCTTTATTGTAGAGGTTCCACCAACCAGTGGCTTTATTGTAGAGGTTCCACCAACCAGTGGCTTTATTGTAGAGGTTTTTTTGAATTCCGCCAACCAGTGGCTTTATTGTCGAGGTTCGCCAACCAGTGGCTTTAATTGTCGAAGTTCCGCCAACCAGTGGCTTTATTGTCGAGGTTCCGCCAACCAGTGGCTTTATTGTCGAAGTTCCGCCAACCAGTGGCTTTATTGTCGAAGTTCCGCCAACCAGTGGCTTTATTGTCGAGGTTCCGCCAACTAGTGGCTTTATTGTCGAAGTTCCGCCAACCAATGGCTTTATTGTCGAAGTTCCGCCAACCAGTGGCTTTATTGTCGAGGTTCCGCCAACCAGTGGCTTTATTGTCGAGGTTCCGCCAACCAGTGGCTTTATTGTCGAAGTTCCGCCAACCAGTGGCTTTATTGTCGAAGTTCCGCCAACCAGTGGCTTTATTGTCGAAGTTCCGCCAACCAGTGGCTTTATTGTCGAAGGTTCCGCCAACCAGTGGCTTCTATTGTCGAGTTCCGCCAACCAGTGGCTTTATTGTCGAGGTTCCGCCACACAGTGGCTTTATTGTCGAGGTTCCGCCAACCAGTGGCTTTATTGTCGAAGTTCCGCCAACCAGTGGCTTTATTGTCGAGGTTCCGCCAACCAGTGGCTTTATTGTCGAAGTTCCGCCAACCAGTGGCTTTATTGTCGAAGTTCCGCCAACCAGTGGCTTTATTGTCGAAGTTCCGCCAACCAGTGGCTTTATTGTCGAGGTTCCGCCAACCAGTGACTTTATTGTCGAAGTTCCGCCAACCAGTGGCTTTATTGTCGAGGTTCCGCCAACCAGTGGCTTTATTGTCGAAGTTCCGCCAACCAGTGGCTTTATTGTCGAGGTTCCGCCAACCAGTGGCTTTATTGTCGAAGTTCC
Organism: Cherax quadricarinatus; assembly: GCF_026875155.1. Lineage (NCBI taxonomy): Eukaryota > Metazoa > Arthropoda > Malacostraca > Decapoda > Parastacidae > Cherax > Cherax quadricarinatus. Next base: position 10,363,472 of record NC_069490.1, read on the forward strand.
GCCAACCAGTGGCTTTATTGTCGAGGTTCCGCCAACCAGTGGCTTTATTGTCGAGGTTCCGCCAACCAGTGGCTTTATTGTCGAGTTCCGCCACCAGTGGCTTTATTGTCGAGGTTCCGCCAACCAGTGGCTTTATTGTTGAGGTTCCGCCAACCAGTGGCTTTATTGTCGAGGTTCCGTCAACCAGTGGCTTTATTGTAGAGGTTCCGTCAACCAGTGGCTTTATTGTCGAAGTTCCGCCAACCAGTGGCTTTATTGTCGAAGTTCCGCCAACCAGTGGCTTTATTGTCGAGGTTCCGCCAACCAGTGGCTTTATTGTCGAAGTTCCGCCAACCAGTGGCTTTATTGTCGAGGTTCCGCCAACCAGTGGCTTTATTGTCGAGGTTCCGCCAACCAGTGGCTTTATTGTCGAGGTTCCGCCAACCAGTGGCTTTATTGTCGAGGTTCCGCCAACCAGTGGCTTTATTGTCGAGGTTCCGCCAACCAGTGGCTTTATTGTCGAGGTTCCGCCAACCAGTGGCTTTATTGTCGATGTTCCGCAACCAGTGGCTTTATTGTGAGGTTCCGCAAACAGTGGTTTTATTCCCCCCCCCCCCCCCCCCCCCCCCCCCCCCCCCCCCCCCCCCCCCCCCCCCCCCCCCCCCCCCCCCAAAAAAAAAAAAAAAAAAAAAAAAAAAAAAAAAAAAAAAAAAAAAAAATGAATGGCTTATTTATCACAACCGGGGCTTATGTCGAGTTCGCAAAATCTTATGTGAGTTCCCCAACCAGTGCTTTATGTGATTCGAAAGTGAAATTTGAGGTTAAATTTTGTAGTTGAACAGGCTTTAGTGATTGCAAAGTGTTTTGTCGGGTTAAAGTGGTTAGTGGTTGAAAGTGGTTATTGTGAGTGAAGGGTTATGTCGATGAAAGTGGTTATTGTGAAGTGAAAGTGGTTTTATGTGAAGTTGAAAGTGTTTATTCGGTTCCCACAATCTTAGTCGGGTCGAACATGGCATGCAAGTTGCAACCGGTTTTAGCAGGTCCGCAAGTGCTTATGTCATTGCAATCGTGCTTATTGCGGTTCGCCAACCGTGGCTTATGTCGAGTTCCCAACCAGTGGCTTTATTGTCGAGGTTCGCCAACAGGGCTTATGTCGAATCGCCAACCATGCTTTATTGTCGAGTCGCCAACCAGTGGTTTTATGCGAGGTCCGCCAACAGTGCTTTATTGTCGAGTTCCGCCAACCGTGGCTTTATGTCGAGTTCCGCCACCATGGCTTTATGTCGAGTTCCGCACCAGGTTTTATTGTCGAGGTTCCGCAACCAGTGGTTTATTCGGTTCCGCCAACAGTGGCTTATTGTCGATTGCCAACAGTGGCTTTATTGTCGAGGTTCCCCAACAGTTTTATGTCGAATTCGCCAACCAGTGCTTATTGTCGAGTTCGCCACCAGTGCTTTATGTCGAGTTCCGCCAACCAGTGGCTTTATGTCAGTTCCGCCACCAGGCTTTATTGTCGAGTTCCGCCAACCAGTGGCTTTATTGCGAGGTTCGCCAACAGGGCTTATGTCGAGTTCGCCACAGTGGCTTTATGTCGAAGTTCCGCCACCAGGTTTATTGTCAAGTTCGCCAACCGTGCTTATTGTCAAGTTCCGCAACCAGTGGCTTTATTGCGAGTTCGCCACCATGGCTTATTGTCGAGTTGCAACGTGCTTTATTGTCGAGTTCCGCAACCAGTGGTTTATGTCGAGGTTCCGCAACAGTGGCTTTATTGTCGAGTTCGCCAACCAGTGCTTATTGTGAGGTTCCGCCAACAGTGGCTTTATTGTGAGTTCGCCACCATGGCTTATTGTCGAGGTCCCACAGGCTTTATTTCGAGTCCGCCAACCATGTTTATTGTCGAGTTGCCAACCAGTGTTATGCGAAGTTCGCCAACCGTGGCTTATGTCGAGGTTCCGCACCATGGCTTATTGTCGAGGTTCCGCCACATGGCTTTATTTCGAGGTCGCCAACCGTGGCTTTATTGCGAGTTCCCCAACTGGCTTTATTGTCGAGTTCGCAACATGGCTTTTGTCGAAGTTCCGCCAACGTGCTTTATGTCGAGGTTCCCCCAACCAGTGCTTTATTGTCGAGTTCCCCAACATGGCTTTATTGCGGGTTCCGCCAACAGTGGCTTATTGCGAGGTTCCGGGGTTAGTGAGTCCCCAAACCAGTGGCTTTATTGTCGGTTCGCCACCATGGCTTTTGTCAGGTTCGCAACAGTGTTTATTGTCAAAGTTCCGCCAACCAGTGGCTTTTGTCGGGTTCCCCAAACCATGGCTTTATTGTCGAGGTTCCCCAAACCCAGGCTTTATTGTCGAGTTCGCAACCGGCTTATTGTCGAGTTCCGCCAACAGTGGCTTTATTGTCGAGGTTCGCAACCAGTGGCTTTATTTCGGTTCGAAACAGTGGCTTATTGTCGAGGTTCGACAGTGCTTTATTGTCGAGTTCCGCCAACAGTGGCTTATTGTCGAGTTCCGCCACTGGCTTTATTGTCGAGGTTCCCCCAAACCAGGCTTTATTGTCGAGGTTCCGCCAACAGTGGCTTTTTGTCGAGGTTCCGCCAACAGGCTTTATTGTCGAGGTTCCGCAACCAGGGGCTTATTTCGAAGCTCCGCCAACCAGTGGCTTTATTGTCGAGGTTCGCCAACCAGTGGCTTTATTGTCGAGGTTCCGCCAACCAGTGGTTTTAAATTGTCGAGGTTTCCGCCAACCAGTGCTTTATTGTCGAAGTTCCGCCAATCAGTGGCTTTATTGTCGAGGTTCCGCCAACCAGTGGCTTTATTGTCGAAGTTCCGCCATCCAGTGGCTTTATTGTCGAGGTTCCCCCAAACCCCAGTGGCTTTATTGTCGAGGTTCCGCCAACCGGGCTTTATTGTCGAGGTTCCGCCAACCAGTGGCTTTATTGTCGAGGTTCCGCCAACCAGTGGCTTTATTGTCGAGGTTCCGCCAACCAGTGGCTTTATTGTCGAAGTTCCGCCAACCAGTGGCTTTATTATAGAGATTCCACCAACCAGTGGCTTTATTGTAGAGGTTCCACCAACCAGTGGCTTTATTGTCGAGGTTCCGCCAACCAGTGGCTTTATTGTCGAGGTTCCGCCAACCAGTGGCTTTATTGTCGAGGTTCCGCCAACCAGTGGCTTTATTGTTGAGGTTCCGCCAACCAGTGGCTTTATTGTCGAGGTTCCGTCAACCAATGGCTTTATTGTAGAGGTTCCGTCAACCAGTGGCTTTATTGTCGAGGTTCCGCCAACCAGTGGCTTTATTGTAGAGGTTCCGCCAACCACTGGCTTTATTGTAGAGATTCCACCAACCAGTGGCTTTATTGTAGAGGTTCCGCCAACCAGTGGCTTTATTGTAGAGATTCCACCAACCAGTGGCTTTATTGTAGAGATTCCACCAACCAGTGGCTTTATTGTAGAGGTTCCGCCAACCAGTTGCTTTATTGTAGAGGTTCCACCAACCAGTGGCTTTATCAATACAAGGATATTGTTGGAAGACAGTAGATACAAAAGATAAGATAATCAGTCCCAGAGTATTAGATTTAGTGAAGAGTACCTACGGTGCTTCAGCTTGTCCGTATTGTGTACTATTCATGTATAGAACACTTGATGTAGGAGAGAAGAATGTGACAAGATAATAAAGAGATTAACTCTTGTAATAAAAATCTTACTGAAGCAATAATTAACTGTACTTTGTTAAAGGAACTATAAATAAATATTATTACATTACATTATAATAAAGGGGGAAGCGCTAAACCCAGAGGATTATACAGCGCCTAGGGGGGATGTGGAAGGCATTCAGGCTTAATTTGGGGAACTGGAGCACAGATCCAATTCCCTAAATCAAGAGCCCCTCACCAACATCAAAGAACCTTCTTTGAGGGGTATAAATAAATAGAACAGATGACCTATGAAGCTGGAACGACAACCAGTGAACGAGACAATTTAGTAACCAGATGAGGGCGCTGTTCCCGCATCAAACAAACAATACCAGTGTTTCAAGCAACGAATCCCCTCAAGGAAGGTTCCTTGATGTTGGTGAGGGGCTCTTGATTTAGGAAATTGGATCTGTGCTCCAGTTCCCAGAATTAAGCCTGAATGCCTTCCACATCCCCCCCCCAGGCGCTGTATAATCCTCCGGGTTTAGCGCTTCCCCCTTGATTATAATAATAATAATCAAGCAACGATTCAATTTCCATTTGAAATTCTATCTCAAGTCTCATGAATCTGGTGTTACGAAGAAATAACAGCATAGCAATAATGCAGTCTATAATACTGCAGATAATATACAGTCTATAATACTGCAGATAATATACCGTTTATAATACTGCAGATAATATACCGTCTATAATACTGCAGATAATATACAGTCTATAATACTGCAGATAAATATACAGTCTTTAATACTGCAGATAATATACCGTCTTAATACTGGGAGATAATATACAGTCTATAATACTGCAGATAATATACCAGTCTATAATACTGCAGATAATATACCGTCTATAAAACTGCAGATAAAAATAACAGTCTATAATACTGCAGTAATATACATCTATAATACTGCAGATAATATACCGTCTATAATACTGCAGATAATATACAGTCTATAATACTGCAGATAATATACAGTCTATAATACTGCAGATAATATACCGTCTATAATACTGGCAGATAAAAATACAGTCTATAATACTGCAGATAATATACAGTCTATAATACTGCAGATAATATACCGTCTATAATACTGCAGATAATATACAGTCTATAATACTGCAGATAATATACAGTCTATAATACTGCAGATAATATACAGTCTATAATACTGCAGATAATTTTACAGTCTATAATACTGCAGATATATACCGTCTATAATACTGCAGATAATATACCTTCTATAATACTGGGAGATAATATACAGTCTATAATACTGCAGATAATATACGTCTATAATTTCTGCAGATAATAACAGTCTAATTTAAAACTGCAGAAAAATATACAGTCTATAATACTGCAGATAATATACAGTCTATAATACTGCAGATAATATACAGTCTATAATACTGCAGATAATATACAGTCTATAATACTGCAGATAATATACATTCTATAATACTGCAGATAATATACAGTCTATAATACTGCAGATAATATACAGTCTATAATAAATGCAGATAATATACAGTCTATAATACTGCAGATAATATAAACCCTCTATAATACTGCAGATAATATACAGTCTTTAAAAACTGAGATAATATACAGTCTATAATACTGCAGATAATAACAGTCTATAATACTGCAGATAAAAATACATCTATAATACTGCAGATAATATTTCAGTCTATAATACTGCAGATAATATACAGTCTATAATACTGCAGATAATATACAGTCTATATACTGCAGATAATATTACAGTCTAAAATACTGCAGATAATATACAGTCTATAATACTGCAGATAATATACAGTCTATAATTCTGCAGATAAATACAGTCTATAATACTGCAGATAATTACCGTCTATAATACTGCAGATAATTACAGTCTATAATACTGCAGATAATATACAGTCTATTATACTGCAGATAATATACAGTCTATAATACTGCAGATAATATACAGTCTATAATACTGCAGATAATTACAGTCTATAATACTGCATAAAATATACAGTCTATAATACTGCAGATAATATACAGTCTATAATACTTTCAGATAATATACCCGTCTATAATACTGCAGATTTAAAATAAAAGTCTATAATACTGCAGATAATATACAGTCTATAATACTGCAGATAATATACAGTCTATAATACTGCAGATAATATACAGTCTATAATACTGCAGATAATATACAGTCTATATACTGCAGATAATATACAGTCTATAATACTGCAGATAAAAATACAGTCTATAATACTGCAGATAAATAACAGTCTATAATACTGCAGATAATATACAGTCTTAATACTGCAGATAATATACAGTCTTAATACTGCAGATAATATACAGTCTATAATACTGCAGTAATATACATTCTATAATACTGCAGATAATATACAGTCTATAATACTGCAGATAATATACAGTCTATAATACTGCAGATAATATACAGTCTATAATACTGCAGATAATATACAGTCTATAATACTGCAGATAATATACAGTCTATAATACTGCAGATAATATGCAACATACATTATACGTAGTAATAAGAGTGAAACTAACTCTGCAGACTGTGACACTGCTTTATTTAGTAATTCAAGAGATGACAAGGTATCAAATAATTTTGAATGTGACTCCAGTATTCAAACATGAAGATGGAATCACTACCTTCACGTTTATTTTGCTTAAATAAATTTACTCCATGATTATAGAACATATCTTAAAAATTCTGGACGATAACTTGTAATTAACCGCAAATAAATATCTATTTCAAAGTGAAAGACGAGAACCTAAGCTTTCTGGACTCAAATAACTCTGTACACGAGGGAGTTAGAAACTCCAACCAGAGGTAAACAATGAGAACCCTCCACGATATAAAATCGTCCATATTAGCTTCAACAAGATCATAGACGCTACAAAATGGACTGAGTAATGTTAACAGCGGCCACAAGCTGTCGTCTTTACAGAAGATTTACACTTGCATTCTCCCAGTTGAAGTTCTCACATCCATGGATTCAACCCCCACCGGCGCAAATATATTAGTACCTCCCACAATAGGGAGAGTGGAGGAGCACAAGCCCTCTCCTAGGCCTAGTGAGCTGCTGGGTAGGCCTGTTTGAGTGTGAGCGCTTCTACTAGACATGCCCAGCTGCTGGGTAGGACTGGAAGTTCGCAAACCCTTCTGATAGGCCTACCCAACTGCCGCCATTATCTAGCCTGAATGACAAGATACGATTCAGTTCCAATGAATCGTATCGTGCTATTTGTTCGTTCGTTTATGTACACCTCAACCACGCACTCAATATTATTTTACTTGGAAGAAATAAGACCCAACGTCCTGGTACCTTCTTGTTGTAATTATTATTATTATTATTATTATTATTATTATTTATGCTTCTGTTTTTAATATTCTTAAAATGTAGCGATATTTTCTGCTTTAAAATGTTAATATATATATTTATATATATATATTATGATATATATATATATATATATATATATTATATATATATATATATTATATATATATTATTTTACATAAAATGTTGTGCCGAATAGGTAAAACTGGTCAATTAGCAAGAACTCTCTTATACTTTTAAGAATATATTTTTTTCATTTATATAATGTAAAAATTAATAATTTTGTACCAAAAGAACCTTAGAAAACTTACATAACCCTATTATAACAAAAGCAGTTTAATTTAGACTAATCCAGGTAAATATATTTTAGATAAGTTTACAATAATTTAATAATAAACAAACACAATAAAATGTATTTTTTTTTTCGTTAGGTTCATAATTGATTTTTGCGAATAAATTATTGCAAACACAAATTTTTGCTTGCCTATTCAGCAGTAGTGCGTTACTATATAAGCAAAATAGCAAATTACTATTCGACACGATATATTTATATTATCTATATTTTACTATATATTATATATATATATTTATATTATATATATATATATATTATTAGATATATATATTATATATATATATATGTCGTGCCGAATAGGCAGATATTTGCGATGTTGCTTAAATTAGCAACGCTCATGTTGCCATATTAGGACAAGGAAAGTTGTGAATGCATAATTTCGCCAAAATCATTTGACCTACGAAAAATAAAATATATTTCACTGTGTTTGTGTAGTAATTAAAATTATTGTAAACAAATTTAATATATTTAGTTGGGTTAGCTAAATATAATTGTTACTTGTTATATTATGGTTAGGTAAGTTTCTAAGATTGTTTGGTGCACAAAATTAAATATTTTTACATTAACATAATGAAAAAAATATATTCTTTAAACGTATAAGAGAAAATTTTAGGAAAGGACTTATTTTAATTGAGTTCTTGCTAATTGACCAGTTTTAATATTCGGCACGATATATATATAATATATATATTTTTATAATTATTTTTATATTTATTTAATTATTACTTTATATTATATATATATATATATATAGTCCCAGAGGTTAGCCATCGCTCAACTAGATCAAGACAAATACACCACACTCTTACTTACACACAAACATCAGACATATATCAGTTAGCGATAAGTGAATAGGCGGGGCCAGGAGCTATGAAATCGACCCTGCAACACAAATAGATGAGTACAACACACACAAGCCAGGCCTTGGTTTATCGAACAAGTGCTTTGATAAAAGTTAAAACTCATAAAGACACACTTATATTGATTCCACAATCAATATTTTTAACAATGGAAAATGGAAGTAACAAGAGGATTCGAGGGTGAGTCAGGTTAGTGGAGGTAATAGATGTTAGGGTGGCATGTGACCAGTCTATTTATGTTGTTATTCAACCCCTCCCCGCACACATCAACTCTTTATCAAGTGTGAAATTAATAACTCACCTGGTCCACTGTGGTGTGTGTGTGTGTGTATGTTTTCTCCAGGTACGGGTGAAAACATTTGGAAGTGTTTTCTTAAGACACCTGTTGTCCCTGTTCGCCCGGCAGTAAATAGGCACCTGGGTGTTAGTCGACTGGTGTGAAGCATGGGTTGTGAATGTTGCAGCGAGGAAGACGCTGGAGGCAGAGGACATGATATGCTTGAGGACAATGTGCGGTGTGAATATAATGCAGACAATTCATAGTTTGAATATTAGGAGGTGCAGCAATACTAAAATTATTATCTAGAGAGCTCAGGAGGGGTTGTTGAGGTAGTTTGGACAATTAGAGAGGACTGAGCCAAACAGGAGGATTTGGAGGGTGTATAAAATCGTAGTGGAGGGAAGGCGGGTAGGGAGTTCTCTTAGAAAGGTTGAGGGGTAAGGGTTAAATGAAGTTTTGTTATGCAATAGGTTGGACATGCAACAGGTTCGTTATGTAAGTGTGGTTAGATGAGAGTTACATGCTGATTGGTTGTGAGCAAAGTAAAATTTTAATAGGGATTAAGAAAATAGTTAGCCAGTCTGAGTCTGGAGGGTGGGAAAGTACAGGGCTGCACTCTGAAGAAAGGAGTGGGGATATTGCGGATTGGAGGGGTATCTGAACTGTGTATCGGAATGCCTATGGCAAGAATGAAGTTGATGTAATCGTATTTTCTGTATCGTGTCACCCTACCTCAGTTTTTTATTTTTTGGGAAAATTACCTGAGCGCTATTCATGGGCTTACCATATATATCTTGAAAACATATTGGAAACAGAGGCAGAAGCACATTGATAAACTGGTTTGTACAGAGAGCGGAAACACTGTCACAGTATAAAGTGGGTCTTAACCTGCTATTCACCATTTCATCCTGTAGAAGGTGAAATACAGCAACATTTCAACTCTGTAATACGGAGTGTAATATAGTCCAAATTGTTAGGGATGTGGACTGACCACTGTTGAAATGAACAAGCCTGAATAATAATTTGTTGAAGTCGTTTTGGAAGGTCTGGTTCACTAGAATCATATATCCCTTATTAAGTTAGTGATTAATTTTACAAAGATAATTAATAACTATTATAATTATAACAATAATAATAATAATATATAATAATTTATTATATAAATAATATTATTATTATTATTATTATTATTATTTTGAGAAACGCGAGACTGAAGGGGGGTCATACAGTGCTTCGGGATTGGAAGTAATCCAGAGTTTGATTTAAGGAAGTAAATGATAATATTTTCGGATCAAAACCTTTGTATGTGCACATTACGACCCTGTATATGCACTACGCAACCTGTATTTATATGCACATACGCACCCTGTATGTGCAACTGTCTATCTATTTACATACTGTAATGCTGTATGTGACACAGTCATTATTATATGTGTTCAGTCTTGAATGTATGTGCCCCTCTTAGAAGCAGTTTAACATGTAAATGTTGTACGTTGCCCAATACCTGTCTTGGTACTTGTGGTGAGACGCTAAGGACGCCCATACTGGCAGTGCGTGGGGCTGAACACTCCTTAACCACTGTGTGGCCAGGGGATGGTGGGGGAGGTTGATGGGGGATTGGGGGGAATATTGAGTGGGGGAATGGATGGGTGGAGGGGGACAGGAGGTTTGGCTGGTTTATGAACAATACTACACATCCGCCGGAGAATTAAAAACTTACCTATATCTTTCACTCTCGTACCGTATGTGTGAGGTAGGTGCAAGGACCTTGTAACAAGGTGCAGGAGTACAGTGAGGTTGTGCAAGGACCTTGTACCAGGTGGCAGGAGTACAGTGAGGTAGTCAAGACTTGTACCAGGAGCTGGAGCTGGCTACAGTGAGGTAGTGCAAGAACCTTGTACAGTGCAGGAGCTAGTGAGGTTAGTGCAAGAACTTGTACAGGTGCAGGAAGATAAAGTGAGGTAGTGCAAGACTTGTACAAGGTTGCAGGAGCTAAAGTGAGGTAGTGCAAGACCTTGTACAGCGAGCATGAGTACGTGAGGTTGTGCAAGACCTTGTAAAGGTGAGGTAGCTACAGTGAGGGTAGTGCAGACCTTTGTACCAGGTGCAGGAGAGCTACAGTGAGGTAGTGCAAGACATTTGTAACAGGGGCAGCAGCTACAGTGATGTAGTGCAAGACCTTGTACTGGTGCAGGGAGCTAAGTGAGGTCGTGCATAGACTTGTACCGGGCTGGAGCTACAGTGAGGTAGTGCAGATCTTTGATACAGGTGCTGGAGGCTTACAGTGAGGATGTGCAAGACTTGTACCAGGAGCAGGACGCTATAGTGAGGTTTAGTGCAGTCCTTGTACAGGTGCAGGGTAAGTGAGGTAGTGCAAGGACCTTGTACAAGGAGAGGAGCTAAGTGAGGTAGTTGCAAGACCGTGTAACAGGAGCAGGAGCTACAGTGAGGGTAGTGCAAGACCGTGTACCAGGAGCAGGAGTACAGTGAGGTTTGTGAAAGTCTTGACCAGGATGCAGGAGCTACAGTGAGGTAGGGCATGACCTTGTACCAGGTGCGGGCTACAGTGTGGTACTGCAAGACCTTTGTTCCAGGAGCAGGAATACAGTGATGGTACTTAGGAACTTGTACCAGGTGCAGGAGCTAACAGTGAAGTATACAAAGACCTTGTACCAGGTGTGCAGGAGCTACAGTGAGGTTCTACAAGACCTTGTACAGGTGCAGGAGATAAGGGAGTTACTAAAGGACTTGTACCAGGTGCAGAGGCTCAGTGAGTACTTCTAAGACTTGTACCAGGTGAGGAGCTACAGTGAGGTACTAAGACCTGTACAGGTGAGGGTACAGTGAGTAGTGCATGACTTGTACAGGTGCATGAATACAGTGAGGTAATATAAGACCTTGTACCAGGAGGAAGGAGTACAGTGAGAGTGCAAGTCCTTGTACCAGGTTGCAGGAGCTACAGTGAGGTTGTGCAAGTCTTGTACCAGGAGCAGGAAGCTACAGTGCTGTAGCTGCAAGACATTGTAACTGGTGCAGGAGCTACAGTACCTTATGTGTGAGGTAGTGCAAGACCTTGTACCAGGTGCAGGAGCTACAGTGAGGTAGTGCAAGACCTTGTACCAGGTGCAGGAGCTACAGTGAGGTAGTGCAAGACCTTGTACCAGGTGCAGGAGCTACAGTGAGGTTATGTTCAAGACCTTGTACACAGAGAAGGCGCTACAGTGAGTGTGCAAGACCTTTGTACAGTTGCAGGAGCTACTGTGAGGGTAGTGCAAAGCTATGTAGGTGCAGGAGCCTACAGTGAGGTAGTGCTAGACCTTGTTCCAGGTTGCAGGTGCTCTGTGCGGTAGTGCATACTTGTTACAGGCGTCAGGAGCTACAGTGAGGTAGTGCAAGACCTTGTACCAGGTGCAGGAGCTACAGTGAGGTAGTGCAAGACCTTGTACCAGGAGCAGGAGCTACAGTGAGGTAGTGCAAGACCTTGTACCAGGTAGCAGGAGCTACAGTGAGGTAGTGCAAGACCTTGTACCAGGTGCAGGAGCTACAGTGAGGTAGTGCAAGACCTTGTACCAGGTGCAGGAACTACAGTGAGGTACTACAAGACCTTGTACCAGGTGCAGGAGCTACAGTGAGGTACTACAAGACCTTGTACCAGGTGCAGGAGCTACAGTGAGGTACTACAAGACCTTGTACCAGGTGCAGGAGCTACAGTGAGGTACTACAAGACCTTGTACCAGGTGCAGGAGCTACAGTGAGGTACTACAAGACCTTGTACAGGTGCAGGGCTACAGTGTGGTATACAAGACCTTGTTACCAGGGTTGCAGGTGCTACAGTGAGGTAGTTGCATGACCTCTGTTCCAGGTGCGGAACACGTGAGGTACTACAAGACCTTGTACCAGGTGCAGGAGCTACAGTGAGGTACTACAAGACCTTGTACCAGGTGCAGGAGCTACAGTGAGGTAGTGCAAGACCTTGTACCAGGAGCAGAAACTACAGTTGAAGGTATACAAGACTTTGATTCCAGGTGCAGGAGGACAGTGAGAGGTACTACAAGACCTTGTACAGTGCAGGAGTACAGTGAGGACTACAAGAACTTGTACCAGGTGCAGGAGCTACAGTGAGGTAGTGCAAGACCTTGTACCAGGAGCAGGAACTACAGTGAGGTACTACAAGACCTTGTACAGGTGCAGGTGCTACTGTGAGTAGACAAGACTCGTAAGAGGTGCAGGAGCTACAGTGAGGTACTACAAGACCTTGTACCAGGTGCAGGAGCCAAGGTGAGGTACTGTAAGACCTCAGAGAGTATCAAGAGCCTTTTTCTTAAGTTGACAACTGAGTACAGTTAGGTATGGCGTCCATCTCGCAGACTGAGGATCGAGACTTCACCACTCCTTGTCTAAAGACCCGTGTAGGTTTACTGCATTACATAAAGTTTAAGCCTTAAAATATATTGATTTACGATAACTTGTGAAGTGGCAAGTAACAATGATGGTAATACTTGTAAATGAATCGTAATTAAGTTACGCTTAATATTTATTACATCATAAATTGGATGTGTGTGTGTGTGATCCTCACATGTTGTACTCCCTATTGAGGTTGCGGGGGTGAGTCCAAGCTCCTGGCCCGCTTTCACTTGGTCGCTTCAGGTTCTCTCCCTGACGTGAGCTTTATGTACCTCAGCTTAAAAGTATGTATGGATCCTGCTCCACTACATCGCCTTCCCAAACTATTCTACTATCTGATACTCTGTGGCTGAGGAAATATTCCTTATATCCCCCTTTGTGAGCATCTGTGTCTTCAACTTCAACTGTGTCCCTGTTGCTGTGTTCCATCTCTGGAACATCTGTCTTTTCCACCTCTTGTTCAATTCTCTCTGGATTTTGTATGTCGTTATCATTGTCCTTCCTATCTCTCCGTCTCAGTGTCGTCAGGTCGATTCCCCTTACCTTATCTGTAGGGACATACCTCTTCGCTTCGGGACTGTTATTTGTTGCCAAACATTGTGGTGTGTGTTGTTGTGTGTGTGTTGTGTGTGTGTGTGTGTGTTTGTGTGTGTGTGTGTGTGTGTGTGTGTTGTGTGTGTGTGTGTTGTGTGTGTGTTTGTGTGTGTGTGATGTGAAATGTGTGTGGTGTGTGTGTGTGTGTGGGTGTGTGTGTGTGTGTGTGTGTGAGTGTGGGTGTGTGTGTCATGTGTGTGTGTGGTTGCCTCACAAACTTATGGTTGCAGGGTCGAGACCTCAGAGTTATCAGAGTAGTGACTGGCATATTAAGTTCAAAACTTACAAGTTATACACACCACGGGACATACTTCTGCTCTCTCTTCTTTAATCACTTACAATGTTTTATTTTACTACTGGAACATTATTCCTGCGAAGCATAAGGCTCTTTTTAAGACGCCTAAAGAGATAATAACAAAAATGGAATATAACTGTCCACAATTTTTAAATGGAGTGGACGGTTAAGGCTGCGGAAGGCCTCGGTACATGTCCAAAAACTCCAAACGGGGGTAAGGAATACACTTGTATTGTTTCCTGAAGGACTTTACCTAACTAACATAACTAAAAATATATTATGATGAAGGCTTGGTTTAAGCTTCGTTGCTATGATGTAAATAACAGTTACAAAACAAAGCTTTTACCTAGACATACGTTTCTCTCAATTGCTCTACCTTAGAGAGAAACGTGGTCTTTATAAAAGATAATTTTTTTTTCATATAAAACATGTTTCCTTCATACAACGGCAATTTTACGCATCTTTCATACGACTTTTAAGAATGAGTTGAGAATAAAGCTGGAAGATAACCAAGTTGAGATTAAGATTCCGCGTGGTGCTTTAAGTGTGGTGACTGTCAGCTGCAATGTACTTCACCCAGTGTCGGTGACTGTCAGCAGCATGTACTTCACAAGAGTGTCCGGTGACTGTCAGGCAGCATGTTCCTTCACCTGTGTGTCCGGTGCTGTCAGCAGCAGTTACTTCACCCAGAGTGTCGGTGACTGTCAGCAGCAAGTTACCTTCACCCAGAGTGTACGGTGACTGTCAAGCGCAAGTCCCTTCACCAGAGTATCGGTGCCTGTCTAGCAGCCAAGTACCTTCTCCCAGAGTGTCCGGTGACTGTCAGCAGCAAGTACTTAAACCAGTGTCCGGTGACAGTCAGCAGCAAGTACTTCACCCAGAGTGTCGGTGACTGTCAGCAGCAAGTACATTCACCGAGTGTCGGTGACTGGTCAGCAGCATAGTACATTCACTACAGAGTGTCGGTGACTGTCAGCTGAAGTACCTCACCCAGAGTGGTACGGTTGTGATGTCAGCAGCAAGTACCTTCAACCTCAGGAGTTTCCGGTGACTGTCTAGAGAAAGTAGCCAAGTTCCTTCACAGGTGTCGGTATGTCACAGCGCATGAGTACATTCACAGAGTGTCGGTGACTGTCAGCAGCAAGTACTTCACCAGAGTGTCCGGTGACTGTCAGAAGCAAGTACCTTCACCAGAGTGTCCGGTGGGAACACCCTGTCAAGCAGCATACCTTCACCCAGGTCGGTGACTGTCAGGCAGCATGTTCCTTTCACCAGAGTGTCGGTGACTGTCTGCGCAAGGTACTTCACCCAGAGTGCCGGTGACTGTCAGCAGCAGTACCTTCACCCAGAGTGTCCGGAGATGTCAAGCAGAAAGTAACTTCACCCAGAGTGTCGGTGACTGTCAGCGCAAGTACCTTCACCCGGAGTATCCGGTGGTCTGTCGCAGCAAGTACCTTCACCCAGAGTGTCCGGTTGACTGTCAGCAGCAAATGTACCTTCAACAGTGTCCGCGTTGACTGTCTGCAGCAAGTACATTCACCCAGAGTGTCCGCGAGCACTGTCAGCAGCAAGTACCTTCACCCAGAATGTGTCAGGTATGTCAGCTGCAAGTTCTTCATCCAGAGTGTCCGGTGATGACAGCAGCAAAGTACCTTCAAACAGAGTGTCCGGTGGACTGTCAGCAGAGCAGAAGTACCTTCCCTGAGTGAGGTCCGGTGATGTAGCAGCAATACCTCACCCAGTGTGTACGGTGATGTTCAGCAGCAAGTTCCTTCACCCTGAGTGTCCGGTGACTTTAAGCTGCAAGTACTTCAACCAGAGATGTCCGGTGGACTGTCAGCAGAAGTACTTCACCCAGAGTGTCCCGGATGTCTAATGTCTGCATGCACGTACCTTCACAGTGTAGGTGACTGTCAGCAGAAGTACCTTCACCCGAGTTTGTACGTGGCACTGTCAGCAGGCACGTACCTTCACCTGTGTGTCCGGTGTCTGTCAGCAGCAAGTACTTCACCAGAGTGTCGGTGACTGTCAGCAAGCAAGTACCTTCACCAGAGTTGTCCGGTGACTGTCAGCAGCAAGTACCTTCACCCCAGTGTGGATGACTGTCTGCAGCAAGTACTTCATCCAGTGTGTCCGGTGACTGTGAGAAGCAAGTTACCTTCCACCAGAAGTTGTCCGGTGACTGTCAGCTGCAAGTACCTTCTCTGAGTGGTCCGGGTGCGTCAGCGAAGACATTCACCCAGAGTGTCCGGTGAATGTCAGAGCTAGTACCTTCACCAGAGTGTATGGGTGCCTGTCAGCAGCAAGTACCTCCCCTGAGTCGGCCGGTGTGGACTGTCAGCTTGCAGTAACCTTCACCCAGTGTGGCCGTGACTGTCAGCTGAAAGAACTTCACCCAGTGTCGGTGACTTTGTCAGCAGCAAGTACCTTCACCCAGAGTGTACCGGTTTGGACTTGTCGCTGCAAGTACCTTCAACCAGAGTGTCGGTGACTGTAGCGCAAGTACCTTACCCAGAGTGTCAGGTGCTGTCAGCAGCAAGTAACTTGCCAGTGTCCGGTGACTGGAGCCAGCAATTACTTCACCACAGAGTGTCGGTGACTGTTCTGCAGCAAGTACTTCACCAGTGTGTTCCGGTGACTGTCGAGCAGTACTTCACCCAGGGGGAGTGTCGGTGCTGTCAGCAGCATGTACTTCACCCAGTAGTGGCGGTTGTCTGTCTGAGCACATGTACCTTAACCCAGTGTCCGGTGTCTGAATCAGCTGAAGTACTTCACCCAGAGTGTCCGGGGACTGTCAGCAGCAAGTACCTTCTCAGAGTGTCCGGTTGACTGTCAGCAGCAAGTACCTTCACCAGAGTTGTCCGGTTGACTGTCTGCAGCAAGCTACCTTCACCCAGAGTGTCCGGTTGACCTGTCAGCAGCAAGTACCTTCACCCAGAGTGTCCGGTGACTGTCGCTGCAAGTACCTTCACCCAGAGTGGTCCGGTACTGTCTGCAGCAAGTTCCTTCACTGAGTGTCCGGTGAATGTTCAGCAGCAAGTACTTCACAAGAGTGTTCCGGTGACTGTTCAGCAGCAAAGTACTTCACCTGTGTCCGGTGATGCTCAAGCAGCGTACCTTCACCCAGTGTCGGTGGACTGTCTGAGGGCAAGTACCTTCACCGTGTGTCCGGTGACTGTCAGAAGGCAAGTACCTTCAACAGTGTCGGTGATCTGTCTGCAGCAAGTTCTTCACCCAGGAGTGTCCGGTGACTGTCAGCAGCAAGTACTTCACCAGAGTGTACGGTGACTGTCAGCAGCAAGTCTTCACCAGAGTGTTCGGTGACTGTCAAGCAGACAAGTACCTTCATCCCAGTGTACGGTGACTGTCAGCAGCAAGTTACCTTTCACCCAGTGTCGGTGACTGTCAGCAGATAGTTTCTTCACCCAGTGTCCGGTGACTGTCAGCAGCAAGTACCTTCACCCACGAGTGTCGGTGGACTGTCAGCTGCAAGTAACCTTCACCCAGTGTCCGGTGGACTGTCGCAGCATGTACCTTCAATCAGAGTTGTCCGGTGACTGTCAGCGCAAGTATACCTTCACCAGAGTGTCGGTGACTGTCAAGCAGCAAGTACCTTCAACCAGAGTGTCCGGTGAACTGTCAGCAGCAAGTACTTCACAGAGTGTCCGGTGAATGTCAGCAGCAAGTACCTTGGTTGATAAACCTTGGTAATAAATACCGACTAGTTGTTTAGCACCTCATACCAAACACCGTTACTGGTAAGATTACGTTGATGTTGTATGGTTTTCTATCCGGAGTGTCTCAATATCCAGGCTTCTCAACAAGTCATGCAGTTGAACCATCAAAAAGTTTAATTGAACTCGATAATGATGGCAATACTTTCCTTTCTCGACGTTCTACTGTGCAGATCTCCCGACAGTGACAAACTTTCTTCAAAGTGTATAGAAAACTACCACAAGGACGATCTTTTAACTTTTATTCACACCAAGAACCCGCTCTAATGAGTAGGAGTCCTTCATTGGCTTCTTGAGAGCTCTTCGCATCTCCAGCCCTTGTTTTCTGAAGAAGAATGCACTTACATATAAAAAGCCTTTACACGTCTTTCAGTTCCCTTCTTTCTTAATCCGAGTTTGCAGGGACTCAGGCACAGCTAGCTCAACAAACCGCTATGGAACGCCCCCTAAACAGTTATAGCTACTACAATGTGGTGATGTTGCCGAATTACTCGCAGGGTACTTGCTATGAGTAACATCAAGTTTCCACTTAAAACACATCATCTATCAAAGACCTCACAACGAAACGCCAGCCCACACCTCTATCTTCTACAGCAGGCGTCTACACTATTCCTGTGGGATCAGTTCCAAGAATTATGCCTGGAGACAGGCAGAGGATCTTGCAGTCGTGAATCGAGCTTTAAGAAATGAAACTAAGCGATGTAAGGTAGCTATGTGTCCTCAACAGAGACTCCACGGGGCATTTGATGAAATGGAATGAGGCAACAATCTGTTCTCACCCAGAACAGATCTCAGGACGCGGACGCGTGCTAGAGCCTTCACTAATCGCCGTCACCGACACTATAGAACGCAACACTGGAAACGACAAAATTTCAAAAACATTGGCATACATGATATTTAAGCAGCACCAACCCAACAACACAGGAGTCACATGATTTCATCGTCTACCCGTCCTCATCATAGGTAGAGGTTGTTTTGATAAGGACCTGCCTCGCATGGGCCAGTAGGCCTTCTACAGTGTTCCTCCATTCTTATGTTCTTATGACATTCCTCAGGTCACGTGCGTCACACCTCACTCTCCGCCTATATATATAATGTCTTTCTACCTCTGTATGTCCGTTCAGTCAGTCCGTTCACACAGCTGCTCTCCACCACAAGAAGCCTCTCTTCGACCCCACCGGGGTGTAGAATTTATATTCTACAAACGTCACATCCTTTTCACAATGCTGTCGAATCGTGTGAAAATCAAGCCTGTGAATGGTGCAATAAATGACTCCTCGAAGTTAGCTTTAGCTACCGTCGTAAGGACCTGCCTGCAGGTCAAATTTACGGCAATCCACTCTCTGAAAGACTCCTTCATTGTCGTCTGCACAGACGACACAGAAGCACTAAAACTAATGGACGACTCTTCAATCAGGACCCTACAAAACGCAACAATTCACTCTATCCCCGTCTCCATTCTTGAGTCGAAACGTTCGGTCTTTGTGAAAAGACTGGACAATATCGTCACCTCTCTCTCTACTGAAGCACTGAAGACATCTATTGAGGAACAAAACACCTGGGCCTCGGTAGACAGCATCTCCAAGATCCCTAACGCCTCATCTATGCTAAAGATTACATTCTCAGACATCTCCATGGCTGCCCAAGCTCTCTCTGACGGTCTGGCCATCTCATATTACCACATTCACCCAAGTCATATAGAACAAGAACGTTTCACATACATCTCCCACTGCAGGACCTGCTACTCCTATAATCACACCACCAAGGACTGCCCCATCAAGGATATGAAGTTTTGTTCAAAATGTGGGAATGATGGACACGATTTCAGATCCTGCACCATTACTACAGCACCAACATGTCTTAACTGCAAGGGTAATCATCATACCCTTGCAGCTAAGTGCCCACTCAGGAAAGAAATCATATTGAAGAAAACTAAAGTTCTGAAGAACACCTCCAATTCACCGACATACGCTGCAATAACCAAACCACAAACCGACACCACCAAGACTCTACACGCTAATCTACAGCACCATCACCCAACAACTCCCTCTCTCCACTCCCCGACGGTGCTCCCTCAAAGGTGGCTGTATTGCAGGTGTATGCACACCTTGCAAACGCAGCAAGCCCCGCACTTTCAACACCACTATTAACGAACTATTCCGTCTGAACAACATGCCTGCCTTCAATTTTCCGGATTCCACACCTTCAGAAGACATCCTCAAGATCCTTCCCAACGTCATGAACTTTACTGCTCCTGCAGACCTGTCTCCTGCCCAAGCAACTGCTCCTGTAACTTCTATAACCACTTCCACCGCTGACAACGTTGATCAAGTTGCCTCAGCCACCGTCTCCCACCTCTCCCAGCCTGCTGTTACACAACCATTACACCTCACAGCTGCTCCTGTCGACCCTCAGTCACCTGCTACAACCATTGTAGATTCTCCCAATGAATTCACTCCAGAAGAGGAAGATAACGACGACTCCAGTAAACCCTCATGGGAAAACCTTACCTTTTACACTTCTCCTTCAAATACTGACACCATGACCTGTACCGAACTCTACAAAAGCCTCGGTGCTGGAACAGTCAAGTATGCCTGTGAATCACCGCTTCACTTCACACTCACCCAAGTTCTTGAGTTCATCAAGCCTCTACGTTTCACCTTCAGTAACAAGGCTAAACTATACCACCTATCTAGAAGCAGCTTCAAAAAGTTCGAAAATGGCTCCATTGCTAACCTGCCTCCTCAGTTACTCCTATAACTCCCATATGTGTTCTACCCTCTGATGTGACCTAGCCTGCTGCCAGCTACTCAAGATTCAAGACTTCAACTACCACAAGTTCAATGCAACAGTCCCTGCTATTCCTGTTCTCAAGTCTGCACCACGATCGCCTTAGCTGCTGGGTTAAGCCCTGGCTCTGTTTCTCTGACTAAGAACACTCCTCTCCAGAGCTATTCTTCATCTGTCCCATCTTCCCCGCTCATCCCATTGGGATCTTACCTGAACTTGTTTGCTTTTTTTTTTTTACCTCTGTATGTTAGAAGTGATCAAGGTCCCAGGACCGAAACGTTTTCTAATAAATATGTTATAGTGTTTGATTACGTGTCTTTCTAAACCAGCAAGTACCTTCACCCAGAGTGTCCGGTGACTGTCAGCAGCAAGTACCTTCACCCAGAGTGTCCGGTGACTGTCAGCAGCAAGTACCTTCACCCAGAGTGTCCGGTGACTGTCAGCAGCAAGTACCTTCACCCAGAGTGTCCGGTGACTGTCAGCAGCAAGTACCTTCACCCAGAGTGTCCGGTGACTATCAGCAGCAAGTACCTTCACCCAGAGTGCATGGTGAGTGTCAGCAGCAAGTACCTTCAGCCAGAGTGCATGGTGAGTGTCAGCAGCAAGTACCTTCACCCAGAGTGTCCGGTGACTGTCAGCAGCAAGTACCTTCACCCAGAGTGCATGGTGAGTGTCAGCAGCAAGTACCTTCACCCAGAGTGTCCGGTGACTGTCAGCAGCAAGTACCTTCACCCAGAGTGCATGGTGAGTGTCAGCAGCAAGTACCTTCACCCAGAGTGTCCGGTGACTGTCAGCAGCAAGTACCTTCACCCAGAGTGCATGGTGAGTGTCAGCAGCAAGTACCTTCACCCAGAGTGTCCGGTGACTGTCAGCAGCAAGTACCTTCACCCAGAGTGCATGGTGAGTGTCAGCAGCAAGTACCTTCACCCAGAGTGCATGGTGAGTGTCAGCAGCAAGTACCTTCACCCAGAGTGCATGGTGAGTGTCAGCAGCAAGTACCTTCACCCAGAGTGCATGGTGAGTGTCAGCAGCAAGTACCTTCACCCAGAGTGCATAGTGAGTGTCAGCAGCAAGTACCTTCACCCAGAGTGTCCGGTGATTGTCAGCAGCAAGTACCTTCACTCAGAGTACATGGTGAGTGTCAGCAGCAAGTACCTTCACCCAGAGTGCATGGTGACTGTCAGCAGCAAGTACCTTCACCCAGAGTGCATGGTGAGTGTCAGCAGCAATGACCTTCACCCAGAGAGTATGGTGAGTGTCAGCAGCAAGTACCTTCACCCAGAGTGCATGGTGAGTGTCAGCAGCAAGTACCTTCACTCAGAGTGCATGGTGAGTGTCAGCAGCAAGGACCTTCTCCCAGAGTGCATGGTGAGTATCAGCAGCAAGTACCTTCACCCAGAGTGCCCGGTGACGGTCAGCAGCAAGTACTTTCACCCAGAGTGCATGGTGAGTGTCAGCAGCATGTACCTTCACCCAGAGTGTCCGGTGACTGTCAGCAGCAAGTACCTTCACCCAGAGTGCATGGTGAGTGTCAGCAGCAAGTACCTTCACCCAGAGTGCATGGTGAGTGTCAGCAGCAAGTACCGCCACCCAGTGTGCATGGTGAGTGTCAGCAGCAAGTACCTTCACTCAGAGTGCATGGTGAGTGTCAGCTGCAAGTACCTTCACCCAGAGTGCATGGTGAATGTCAGCAGCAAGTACCTTCACCCAGAGTGCATGGTGAGTGTCAGCAGCAAGTACCTTCACCCAGAGTGCATGGTGAGTGTCAGCAGCAAGTACCTTCACTCAGAGTGCATGGTGAGTGTCAGCAGCAAGGACCTTCACCCAGAGTGCATGGTGAGTGTCAGCAGCAAGTACCTTCACCCAGAGTGCATGGTGAGTGTCAGCAGCAAGTACCTTCACTCAGAGTGCATGGTGAGTGTCAGCAGCAAGAACCTTCACCCAGAGTGCATGGTGAGTGTCAGCAGCAAGTACCTTCACCCAGAGTGCATGGTGAGTGTCAGCAGCAAGAACCTTCACCCAGAGTGCATGGTGAGTGTCAGCAGCAAGTACCTTCACTCAGAGTGCATGGTGAGTGTCAGCAGCAAGTACCTTCACCCAGAGTGCATGGTGAGTGTCAGCAGCAAGTACCTTCACCCAGAGTGCATGGTGACTGTCAGCAGCAAGTACCTTCACCCAGAGTGTATGGTGAGTGTCAGCAGCAAGTACCTTCACCCAGAGTGCATGGTGAGTGTCAGCAGCAAGTACCTTCACCCAGAGTGCATGGTGATTGTCAGCAGCAAGTACCTTCACCCAGAGTGCATGGTGAGTGTCAACAGCAAGGACCTTCACCCAGAGTGCATGGTGAGTGTCAGCAGCAAGTACCTTCACTCAGAGTGCAATGTGAGTGTCAGTCAGCAAGACCTTCACCCAGAGTGCATGGTGGAGTGTCAGCAGCAAGTACCTTCACCCAGAGTGCATGGTGATTGTCAGCAGCAAGTACCTTCACCCAGAGTGCATGGTGAGTGTCAGCAGCAAGGACCTTCACCCAGAGTGCATGGCGAGTGTCAGCAGCAAGTACCTTCACCCAGAATGCATGGTGAGTGTCAGCAGCAAGACTTTCACCCAGAGTGCATGGTGAGTGTCAGCAGCAAGGACCTTCACCCAGAGTGCATGGTGAGTGTCAGCAGCAAGTACTTTCACCCAGAGTGCATGGTGAGTATCAGCAGCAAGTACCTTCACCGAGAGTGTCCGGTGACTGTCAGCAGCAAGTACTTTCACCCAGAGTGCATGGTGAGTGTCAGCAGCAAGTACCTTCACCCAGAGTGTCCGGTGACTGTCAGCAGCAAGTACCTTCACCCAGAGTGCATGGTGAGTGTCAGCAGCAAGTACCTTCACCCAGAGTGCATGGTGAGCGTCAGCAGCAATTACCTTCACCCAGAGTGCATGGTGAGTGTCAGCAGCAAGTACCGTCACCCAGTGTGCATGGTGAGTGTCAGCAGCAAGTACCTTCACCCAGAGTACATGGTGAGTGTCAGCAGCAAGTACCTTCACCCAGAGTGTCGGGTGACTGTCAGCAGCAAGTACCTTCACCCAGAGTGTCCGGTGACTGTCAGCAGCAAGTACCTTCACCCAGAGTGCATGGTGAGTGTCAGCAGCAAGTACCTTCACCCAGAGTGCATGGTGAGTGTCAGCAGCAAGTACCTTCACTCAGAGTGCATGGTGAGTGTCAGCAGCAAGTACCTTCACCCAGAGTGCATGATGAGTGTCAGCAGCAAGTACCTTCAGAGTGCATGGTGAGTGTCAGCAGCAAGAACCTTCACCCAGAGTGCATGGTGAGTGTCAGCAGCAAGTACCTTCACCCAGAGTGCATGGTGAGTGTCAGCAGCAAGTACCTTCACCCAGAGTGCATGGTGAGTGTCAGCAGCAAGTACCTTCACCCAGAGTGCATGGTGAGTGTTAGCAGCAAGTACCTGCACTCAGAGTGCATGGTGAGTGTCAGCAGCAAGTACCTTCACTCACAGTGCATGGTGAGTGTTAGCAGCAAGTACCTGCACTCAGAGTGCATGGTGAGTGTCAGCAGCAAGTACCTTCACCCAGAGTGCATGGTGAGTGTTAGCAGCAAGTACCTTCACCCAGAGTGCATGGTGAGTGTCAGCAGCAAGTACTTTCACTCAGAGTGCATGGTGAGTGTCAGCAGCAAGTACCTGCACTCAGAGTGCATGGTGAGTGTCAGCAGCAAGTACCTTCACCCAGAGTGCATGGTGAATGTCAGCAGCAAGTACCTTCACCCAGAGTGCATGGTGAATGTCAGCAGCAAGTACCTTCACTCAGAGTGCATGGTGAGTGTCAGCACAAGTACCTGCACTCAGAGTGCATGGTGAATGTCAGCAGCAAGTACCTTCCCCCAGAGTGCATGGTGAGTGTCAGCAGCAAGTACCTTCACCCAGAGTGCATGGTGAGTGTCAGCAGCAAGTACCTTCACTCAGAGTGCATGGTGAGTGTCAGCAGCAAGTACCTGCACTCAGAGTGCATGGTGAATGTCAGCAGCAAGTACCTTCACCCAGAGTGCATGGTGAGTGTCAGCAGCAAGTACCTTCACCCAGAGTGCATGGTGAGTGTCAGCAGCAAGTACCTGCACTCAGAGTGCATGGTGTATGTCAGCAGCAAGTACCTTCACTCAGAGTGCATGGTGAGTGTCAGCAGCAAGTACCTGCACTCAGAGTGCATGGTGAATGTCAGCAGCAAGTACCTTCACTCAGAGTGCATGGTGAGTGTCAGCAGCAAGTACCTGCACTCAGAGTGCATGGTGAATGTCAGCAGCAAGTACCTTCACTCAGAGTGCATGGTTAGTGTCAGCAGCAAGAACCTTCACCAGATGCAGGTGAGTGTCAGCAGCAAGTACCTTCACCCCGAGTACATGGTGAGTGTCAGCAGCAAGTCCCTTTTCACTCAGAGTGCATGGTGAGTGTCAGCAGCAGTACCTTCACCCAGAGTGCATGGTGAGTGTCAGCAGCAAGAACCTTCACCCAGAGTGCATGGTGAGTGTCAGCAGCAAGTACCTTCACCCAGAGTGCATGGTGAGTGTCAGCAGCAAGTACCTTCACCCAGAGTGCATGTGAGTGTCAGCAGCAAGTACCTTCACCCAGAGTGCATGGTGAGTGTCAGCAGCAAGTACCTTCACCCAGAGTACATGGTGAGTGTCAGCAGAAAGTACCTTCACCCAGAGTGCATGGTGAGTGTCAGCAGCAAGTACCTTCACTCGGGAGTGCATGGTGAGTGTCAGCAGCAAGTACCTTCACTCAGATTGCATGGTGAGTGTCAGCAGCAAGTACCTTCACCCAGAGTACATGGTGAGTGTCAGCAGCAAGTACCTTCACCCAGAGTGCATGGTGAGTGTCAGCAGCAAGTACCTTCACTCAGAGTGCATGGTGAGTGTCAGCAGCAAGTACCTTCACCCAGAGTACATGGTGAGTGTCAGCAGCAAGTACCTTCACCCAGAGTGCATGGTGAGTGTCAGCAGCAAGTACCTTCACTCAGAGTGCATGGTGAGTGTCAGCAGCAAGTACCTTCACTCAGAGTGCATGGTGAGTGTCAGCAGCAAGTACCTTCACCCAGAGTGCATGGTGAGTGTCAGCAGCAAGAACCTTCACCCAGAGTGCATGGTGAGTGTCAGCAGCAAGTACCTTCACCCAGAGTGCATGGTGAGTGTCAGCAGCAAGTACCTTCACCCAGAGTACATGGTGAGTGTCAGCAGCAAGTACCTTCACCCAGAGTACATGGTGAGTGTCAGCAGCAAGTACCTTCACCCAGAGTACATGGTGAGTGTCAGCAGCAAGTACCTTCACCCAGAGTACATGGTGAGTGTCAGCAGCAAGTACCTTCACCCAGAGTGCATGGTGAGTGTCAGCAGCAAGTACCGTCACCCAAGTACATGGTGAGTGTCAGCAGCAAGTACCTTCACCCAGAGTACATGGTGATGTCAGCAGCAAGTACCTTCACCCAGAGTACATGGTGAGTGTCAGCAGCAAGTACCTCACCCAGAGTGCATGGTGAGTGCCCAGCAGCAAGTACCGTCACCCAGAGTGCATGGTGAGTGTCAGCAGCAAGTACCGTCACCCAGAGTACATGGTGAGTGTCAGCAGCAAGTACCTTCACCCAGAGTGCATGGTGAGTGTCAGCAGCAAGTACCGTCACCCAAGTACATGGTGAGTGTCAGCAGCAAGTACCTTCACCCAGAGTACATGGTGAGTGTCAGCAGCAAGTACCTTCACCCAGAGTACATGGTGAGTGTCAGCAGCAAGTACCTTCACCCAGAGTGCATGGTGAGTGTCAGCAGCAAGTACCTTCACCCAGAGTACATGGTGAGTGTCAGCAGCAAGTACCTTCACCCAGAGTACATGGGGGATTGTCAGCAGCAAGTACCTTCACCCAGAGTGCATGGTGAGTGTCAGCAGCAAGTACCTTCACCCAGAGTACATGGTGAGTGTCAGCAGCAAGTACCTTCACCCAGAGTGCATGGTGAGTGTCAGCAGCAAGTACCGTCACCCAGAGTGCATGGTGAGTGTCAGCAGCAAGTACCGTCACCCAGAGTACATGGTGAGTGTCAGCAGCAAGTACCGTCACCCAGAGTACATGGTGAGTGTCAGCAGCAAGTACCTTCACCCAGAGTACATGGTGAGTGTCAGCAGCAAGTACCTTCACCCAGAGTACATGGTGAGTGTCAGCAGCAAGTACCGTCACCCAGAGTACATGGTGAGTGTCAGCAGCAAGTACCTTCACCCAGAGTACATGGTGAGTGTCAGCAGCAAGTACCTTCACCCAGAGTGCATGGTGAGTGTCAGCAGCAAGTACCTTCACCCAGAGTACATGGTGAGTGTCAGCAGCAAGTACCGTCACCCAGAGTGCATGGTGAGTGTCAGCAGCAAGTACCGTCACCCAGAGTATATGGTGAGTGTCAGCAGCAAGTACCGTCACCCAGAGTACATGGTGAGTGTCAGCAGCAAGTACCTTCACCCAGAGTACATGGTGAGTGTCAGCAGCAAGTACCTTCACCCCAGAGTACATGGTGAGTGTCAGCAGCAAGTACCGTCACCCAGAGTGCATGGTGAGTGTCAGCAGCAAGTACCGTCACCCAGAGTACATGGTGAGTGTCAGCAGCAAGTACCTTCACCCAGAGTACATGGTGAGTGTCAGCAGCAAGTACCGTCACCCAGAGTGCATGGTGAGTGTCAGCAGCAAGTACCGTCACCCAGAGTATAGGTGAGTGTCAGCAGCAAGTACCGTCACCCAGAGTACATGGTGGAGTGTCAGCAGCAAGTACCTTCACCCAGAGTACATGGTGAGTGTCAGCAGCAAGTACCTTCACCCAGAGTACATGGTGAGTGTCAGCAGCAAGTACCGTCACCCAGAGTGCATGGTGAGTGTCAGCAGCAAGTACCGTCACCCAGAGTACATGGTGAGTGTCAGCAGCAAGTACCTTCACCCAGAGTACAATGGTGAGTGTCAGCAGCAAGTACCTTCACTCAGAGTACATGGTGAGTGTCAGCAGCAAGTACCGTCACCCAGAGTACATGGTGAGTGTCAGCAGCAAGTACCTTCACTCAGAGTACAATGGTGAGTGTCAGCAGCAAGTACCGTCACCCAGAGTACATGGTGAGTGTCAGCAGCAAGTACCTTCACTCAGAGTACAATGGTGATGGTAAACGCAGCTTCACAAACACATGAAGCTGGTCCTGCCTCACCTCTAGCTTCATCAACTCCCATTCCCTACTTACTGTATCATTCTTACTGCTTCACCAGTTCCCACACCAACGTAATGATGATAATAATACAAATTACAATAATTATAATAGTAATAATTATAGTAATTATAATAGCAATAATTATAGTAATAATCATAATAATTTAAGGACGCGGGTAATACAAGAGATGTACATAGAATTTTGAAAACGGACGCTACATAGAATTTTGAACACTGTCGCTATTTCTGAACTCAGAATTTCCACCTTAATGTTTTTCATATATTTTATTATCGCTGTTAAACATAGAATTTTGAACACTTACCCTTACTATAATGAGTAACCTGACCCTATAACACGTTCACTGAGACCTGACCCTATAACACGTTCACTGAGACCTGACCCTATAACACGTTCACTGAGACCTGACCTTATAACACGTTCACTGAGACCTGACCTTATAACACGTTCACTGAGACCTGACCCTATAACGCGTTCACTGAGGCCTGACCTTATAACACGTTCACTTAGACCTGACCTTATAACACGTTCACTGAGACCTGACCTTATAACACGTTCACTGAGACCTGACCTTATAACACGTTCACTGAGACCTGACCTTATAACACATTCACTGAGACCTGACCTTGTAACACGTTCACGGAGACCTGACCCTATAACACGTTCACTGAGACCTGACCCTATAACACGTTCACTGAGACCTGACCTTGTAACACGTTCACGGAGGCCTGACCCTATATAACACGTTCACTGAGACCTGACCCTTATAACACGTTCACTGAGACCTGACCTTATAACACGTTCACTGAGACCTGACCCTACAACACGTTCACTGAGACCTGACCTTATAACACGTTCACTGAGACCTGACCTTATAGCACGTTCACTGAGACCTGACCTTATAACACGTTCACTGAGACCTGACCCTATAACACGTTCACTGAGACATGACCTTATAACACGTTCACTGAGACCTGACCCTATAACGCGTTCACTGAGACCTGACCTTATAACACGTTCACTGAGACCTGACCTTATAGCATGTTCACTGAGACATGACCTTATAACACGTTCACGGAGACCTGACCCTATAACACGTTCACTGAGACCTGACCCTATAACACGTTCACTGAGACCTGACCTTGTAACACGTTCACGGAGGCCTGACCCTATAACACGTTCACTGAGACCTGACCCTATAACACGTTCACTGAGACCTGACCTTATAACA
Source organism: Cherax quadricarinatus (assembly GCF_026875155.1). NCBI lineage: Eukaryota > Metazoa > Arthropoda > Malacostraca > Decapoda > Parastacidae > Cherax > Cherax quadricarinatus. The sequence continues at coordinate 10,392,304 of NC_069490.1, forward strand.
CGTTCACTGAGACCTGACCTTATAACACGTTCACTGAGACCTGACCCTATAACGCGTTCACTGAGGCCTGACCTTATAACAGGTTCACTTAGACCTGACCTTATAACACGTTCACTGAGACCTGACCCTATAACACGTTCACTGAGACCTGACCTTATAACACGTTCACTGAGACCTGACCTTATAACACGTTCACTGAGACCTGACCTTGTAACACGTTCACGGAGACCTGACCCTATAACACGTTCACTGAGACCTGACCCTATAACACGTTCACTGAGACCTGACCTTGTAACACGTTCACGGAGGCCTGACCCTATAACACGTTCAATGAGACCTGACCCTATAACACGTTCACTGAGACCTGACCTTATAACACGTTCACTGAGACCTGACCCTACAACACGTTCACTGAGACCTGACCTTATAACACGTTCACTGAGACCTGACCTTATAACACGTTCACTGAGACCTGACCTTATAACACGTTCACTGAGACCTGACCCTATAACGCATTCACTGAGACCTGACCTTATAACACGTTCACTTAGACCTGACCTTATAGCACGTTCACTGAGACATGACCTTATAACACGTTCACTGAGACCTGACCCTATAACACGTTCACTGAGACCTGACCTTATAACACGTTCACTGAGACCTGACCCTATAACACGTTCACTGAGACATGACCTTATAACACGTTCACTGAGACCTGACCCTATAACACGTTCACTGAGACCTGACCTTATAACACGTTCACTGAGACCTGACCCTATAACACGTTCACTGAGACATGACCTTATAACACGTTCACTGAGACCTGACCCTATAACGCGTTCACTGAGACATGACCTTATAACACGTTCACTGAGACCTGACCCTATAACGCGTTCACTGAGACCTGACCTTATATCACGTTCACTTAGACCTGACCTTATAACACGTTCACTGAGACCTGACCCTATAACACGTTCACTGAGATTTGACCTTATAACACGTTCACTGAGACCTGACCTTATAACACGTTCACTGAGACCTGACCTTGTAACATGTTAACGGAGACCTGACCCTATAACACGTTCACTGAGACCTGACCCTATAACACGTTCACTGAGACCTGACCCTATAACACGTTCACTGAGACCTGACCCTATAACACGTTCACTGAGACCTGACCTTATAACACGTTCACTGAGACCTGACCCTATAACACGTTCACTGAGACCTGACCTTATAACACGTTCACTGAGACGTGACCTTATAACACGTTCACTGAGACCTGACCTTATAACACGTTCACTGAGACCTGACCTTGTAACACGTTCACGGAGACCTGACCCTATAACACGTTCACTGAGACCTGACCCTATAACACGTTCACTGAGACCTGACCTTGTAACACGTTCACGGAGGCCTGACCCTATAACACGTTCACTGAGACCTGACCTTATAACACGTTCACTGAGACCTGACCCTATAACGCATTCACTGAGACCTGACCTTATAACACGTTCACTTAGACCTGACCTTATAACACGCTCACTGAGATCTGACCCTATAACACGTTCACTGAGACCTGACCTTATAACACGTTCACTGAGACCTGACCTTATAACACGTTCACTGAGACCTGACCTTATAACACGTTCACTGAGACCTGACCCTATAACACGTTCACTGAGACCTGACCTTATAACACGTTCACTGAGACCTGACCTTATAACACGTTCACTGAGACCTGACCTTATAACACGTTCACTGAGACCTGACCTTATAGCACGTTCACTGAGACATGACCTTATAACACGTTCACTGAGACCTGACCCTATAACACGTTCACTGAGACCTGACCTTATAACACGTTCACTGAGACCTGACCCTATAACACGTTCACTGAGACATGACCTTATAACACGTTCACTGAGACCTGACCCTATAACGCTTTCACTGAGACATGACCTTATAACACGTTCACTGAGACCTGACCCTATAACGCGTTCACTGAGACCTGACCTTATAACACGTTCACTTAGACCTGACCTTATAACACGTTCACTGAGACCTGACCCTATAACACGTTCACTGAGATCTGACCTTATAACACGTTCACTGAGACCTGACCTTATAACACGTTCACTGAGACCTGACCTTGTAACACGTTAACGGAGACCTGACCCTATAACACGTTCACTGAGACCTGACCCTATAACACGTTCACTGAGACCTGACCCTATAACACGTTCACTGAGACCTGACCTTATAACACGTTAACGGAGACCTGACCCTATAACACGTTCACTGAGACCTGACCTTATAACACGTTCACTGAGACCTGACCTTATAACACGTTCACTGAGACCTGACGTTATAACACGTTCACTGAGACGTGACCCTATAACAAGTTCACTGAGACCTGACCTTATAACACGTTCACTGAGACCTGACCCTATAACACGTTCACTGACACTTTACCTTATAAAAACGTTCACTGACACCTTACCTTATAACACGCTCACTGACACATGACTTTATAACACGTTCACTGACACCTGACCCTATAACACGTTCACTGACACTTTACCTTATAACACGTTCACTGACACCTTACCTTATAACACGTTCACTGACACATGACCTTATAGCACGTTCACTGACACCTGACCCTATAACACGTTCACTGACACCTGACCCTATAACACGTTCACTGACACCTGACCCTATAACACGTTCACTGACACTCTACCTTATAACACGTTCACTGACACCTTACCTTATAACACGTTCACTCACACATGACCTTATAGCACGTTCACTGACGCCTGACAATATAACACGTTCACTGACACCTGACCCTATAACACGTTCACTGAGACCTGACCCTATAACACGTTCACTCACACCTGACCTTATAACACGTTCACTCACATCTGACCTTGTAACACGTTCACTGACACCTGACCCTATAACAAGTTCACTGACACCTGACCCTATAACACGTTCACTGAGACCTGACCCTATAATACGTTCACTGACACCTGACCTTATAACACGTTCACTCACACCTGACCTTGTAACACGTTCACTGACACCTGACCCTATAACAAGTTCACTGACACCTGATCCTATAACACGTTCACTGACACCTGACCCTATAACACGTTTACTGACACCTGACCTTATAACACGTTCACTGACACCTGACCCTATAACAAGTTCACTGACACCTGACCCTATAACACGTTCACTGACACATGACCTATAACACATTCACTGAGACCTGACCCTATAACACGTTCACTCACACCTGACCTTATAACACGTTCACTCACACCTGACCTTGTAACACGTTCACTCACACCTGACCCTATAACAAGTTCACTGACACCTGACCCTATAACACGTTCACTGACACCTGACCCTATAACACGTTCACTGACACCTGACCCTTTAACACGTTCACTGACACCTGACCTTGTAACAAGTTCACTGACACCTGACCCTATAACAAGTTCACTGACACCTGACCTTGTAACAAGTTCACTGACACCTGACCCTATAACAAGTTCACTGACACTTGATCTTGTAACAAGTTCACTGACACCTGACCTTGTAACACGTTCACTGACACTTGACCCTTTAACAAGTTCACTGACACCTGACCCTATAACAAGTTCACTGACTCCTGACCTTGTAACAAGTTCACTGACACCTGACCCTATAACAAGTTCACTGACACCTGATCTTGTAACACGTTCACTGACACTTGACCCTATAACAAGTTCACTGACACCAGACCCTATAACAAGTTCACTGACACCTGACCTTGTAACAAGTTCACTGACACCTGACCCTATAACAAGTTCACTGACACTTGACCTTGTAACAAGTTCACTGACACCTGACCCTACAACAAGTTCACTGACACCTGACCCTATAACAAGTTCACTGACACTTGACCTTGTAACAAGTTCACTGACACCTGACCTTGTAACAAGTTCACTGACACCTGACCCTATAACAAGTTCACTGACACCTGACCTTGTAACAAGTTCACTGACACCTGACCTTGTAACAAGTTCACTGACACCTGACCTTGTAACAAGTTCACTGACACCTGACCCTATAACAAGTTCACTGACACCTGACCTTGTAACAAGTTCACTGACACCTGACCCTATAACAAGTTCACTGACACTTGACCTTGTAACAAGTTCACTGACACCTGACCCTATAACAAGTTCACTGACACCTGACCTTGTAACAAGTTCACTGACACCTGACCCTATAACAAGTTCACTGACACTTGACCTATAACAAGTTCACTGACACCTGACTCTATAACAAGTTCACTGACACCTGACCCTATAACAAGTTCACTGACACTTGACCTATAACAAGTTCACTGACACCTGACCCTATAACAAGTTCACTGACACCTGACCTTACATCCGTCTTACACAACCTTGTATAATTGCAGTGACAATAATAACGTTAATCGTCGAAATATCCAATAAAATAACGTTTTAGCACATTTTTCTAAATTTTTAAATATTTTTATATATTTAAAAATCATGTGAGAAGTCCATAAAAATATATATTATTTAATATTTCGACGTTTCAGGGTAGTTGGAGACATTTTTCGAAATATTTAAATTTTTAGGTAGAAAATGTCTTTTAAAAATGATTTTATTATGTCAAAAATTCTTTCCAATTACTCTGAAACGTCGAAAAATTCAATAATAATATATATTTTTCAGTAGTTTGTTGGATTATGTATTGGTAGATAAAAGACTGTTGAGTAGACTTCAGGATGTACATGTTTATAGAGGGGCCACAGATATATCAGATCACTTTCTAGTTGTAGCTACACTGAGAGTAAAAGGTAGATGGGATACAAGAAGAATAGAAGCATCAGGGAAGAGAGAGGTGAAGGTTTATAAACTAAAAGAGGAGGCAGTTAGGATAGATGGGCTAATGAGAGCATAGGTAATGGGGTCGAAGAGGTATGGGGTAGGTTTAAAAATGTAGTGTTAGAGTGTTCAGCAGAAGTTTGTGGTTACAGGAAAGTGGGTGCGGGAGAGAAGAGGAGCGATTGGTGGAATGATGATGTTAAGAGAGTAGTAAGGGAGAAAAAGTTAGCATATGAGAAGTTTTTACAAAGTAGAAGTGATGCAAGGAGGGAAGAGTATATGGAGAAAAAGAGAGAGATTAAGAGAGCGGTGAAGCAATGTAAAAAGAGAGTAAATGAGAGAGTGGGTGAGATGGTATCAACAAATTTTGTTGAAAATAAGAAAAAGTTTTGGAGTGAGATTAACAAGTTAAGGAAGCCTAGAGAACAAATGGATATATCAGTTAAAAATAGGAGAGGAGAGTTATCAAATGGAGAGTTAGAGGTATTTGGAAGATGGAGGGAATATTTCGAGGAATTGTTAAATGTTGATGAAGATAGGGAAGCTGTGATTTCGTGTATAGGGCAAGGAGGAATAACATCTTGTAGGAGTGAGGAAGAGCCAGTTGTGAGTGTGGGGGAAGTTCATGAGGCAGTAGGTAAAATGAAAGGGGGTAAGGCAGCCGGGATTGATGGGATAAAGACAGAAATGTTAAAAGCAGGTGGGGATATAGTTTTGGAGTGGTTGGTGCAATTATTTAATAAATGTATGGAAGAAGGTAAGGTACCTAGGGATTGGCAGAGAGCATGCATAGTTCCTTTGTATAAAGGCAAAGGGGACAAAAGAGAGTGCAAAAATTATAGGGGGATAAGTTTGTTGAGTATACCTGGTAAAGTGTATGGTAGAGTTATTATTGAAAGAATTAAGAGTAAGACGGAGAATAGGATAGCAGATGAACAAGGAGGATTTAGGAAAGGTAGGGGGTGTGTGGACCAGGTGTTTATAGTAAAACACATAAGTGAACAGTATTTAGATAAGGCTAAAGAGGTCTTTGTGGCATTTATGGATTTGGAAAAGGCGTATGACAGGGTGGATAGGGAGGCAATGTGGCAGATGTTGCAGGTGTATGGTGTAGGAGGTAGGTTACTGAAAGCAGTGAAGAGTTTTTACGAGGATAGTGAGGCTCAAGTTAGAGTATGTAGGAAAGAGGGAAATTATTTCCCAGTAAAAGTAGGCCTTAGACAAGGATGTGTGATGTCACCGTGGTTGTTTAATATATTTATAGATGGGGTTGTAAGAGAAGCAAATGCGAGGGTCTTGGCAAGAGGCGTGGAGTTAAAAGATAAAGAATCACACATAAAGTGGGAGTTGTCACAGTTGCTCATTGCTGATGACACTGTGCTCTTGGGAGATTCTGAAGAGAAGTTGCAGAGATTGGTGGATGAATTTGATAGGGTGTGCAAAAGAAGAAAATTAAAAGTGAATACAGGAAAGAGTAAGGTTATGAGGATAAAAAAAAAGATTAGGTGATGAAAGATTGGATATCAGATTGGAGGGAAAGAGTATGGAGGAGGTGAATGTATTCAGATATTTGGGAGTGGACGTGTCAGCGGATGAGTCTATGAAAGATGAGGTGAATCATAGAATTGATGAGGGGAAAAGGGTGAGTGGTGCACTTAGGAGTCTGTGGAGACAAAGAACTTTGTCCTTGGAGGCAAAGAGGGGAATGTATGAGAGTATAGTTTTACCAACGCTCTTATATGGGTGTGAAGCGTGGGTGATGAATGTTGCAGCGAGGAGAAGGCTGGAGGCAGTGGAGATGTCATGTCTGAGGGCAAAGTGTGGTGTGAATATATGCAGAGAATTCGTAGTTTGGAAGTTAGGAGGAGGTGCGGGATTACCAAAACTGTTGTCCAGAGGGCTGAGGAAGGGTTGTTGAGGTGGTTCGGACATGTAGAGAGAATGGAGCGAAACAGAATGACTTCAAGAGTGTATCAGTCTGTAGTGGAAGGAAGGCGGGGTAGGGGTCGGCCTAGGAAAGGTTGGAGAGAGGGGGTAAAGAAGGTTTTGTGTGCAAGGGGCTTGGACTTCCAGCAGGCATGCGTGAGCGTGTTTGATAGGAGTGAATGGAGACAAATGGTTTTTAATACTTGACGTGCTGTTGGAGTGTGAGCAAAGTAACATTTATGAAGGGGTTCAGGGAAACCGGCAGGCCGGACTTGAGTCCTGGAGATGGGAAGTACAGTGCCTGCACTCTGAAGGAGGGGTGTTAATGTTGCAGTTTAAAAACTGTAGTGTAAAGCACCCTTCTGGCAAGACAGTGATGGAGTGAATGATGGTGAAAGTTTTTCTTTTTCGGGCCACCCTGCCTTGGTGGGAATCGGCCAGTGTGTTAATAAAAAATAATAATAATAATTTTTCATGGACTTTTTATACGAGTTTTTAACAATATGTAAGATATTTAAAGATATAGAAAAATGTTGTAAAATGTTATTTTATTGCATATTTCGACGATTCACGTTATTACTGTTTCTCCAGTTATACAGATATGAAGGCTGTGTGAGACGCAGTTGTTGCTGGTTGATGGTAAGACAGTCTTATATGAAGGCTGTGTGAGACGCAGTTGTTGCTGGTTGATGGTAAGACAGTCTTATATGAAGGCTGTGTGAGACGCAGTTGTTGATGGTAAGACAGTCTTATATGAAGGCTGTGTGAGACGCAGTTGTTGATGGTAAGACAGTCTTATATGAAGGCTGTGTGAGACGCAGTTGTTGCTGGTAAGACAGTGTTATATGAAGGCTGTGTGAGACGCAGTTGTTGCTGGTTGATGGTAAGACAGTCTTATATGAAGGCTGTGTGAGACGCAGTTGTTGATGGTAAGACAGTCTTATATGAAGGCTGTGTGAGACGCAGTTGTTGCTGGTAAGACAGTCTTATATGAAGGCTGTGTGAGACGCAGTTGTTGATGGTTGATGGTAAGACCTACTTCAGGGTTGAGGGACTGATTATCTCCTCTTCTGTACATAGTTCTACTGTCTTCAAGTTATGTCCTGGAATTTGTATTGATAAAGCCACTGTATGGCGAAACGTCTACAATAAAGATACCCAGATGTTGAACATGTGTCTTAATTTCATCTTGTCGGTATTGTATACCATTCTTGTACAAGACAGTCTGAAACTATCAGGCCAGTGTTCTAACAACTGTACCATGCTGTAGCACACAATGTACAGAGTAGTTAGAGCCTGAGGACCGTCTTGCCACTGGTTGGACTCTGGGTCGCACGATGAGTTTAGATATACGGAGCGTAAAGACTATAACTTATCCCCGATCTGGGGAAAGTAAATAGAAACTGTAATTTAGAACAATGAGAGAATATATAATTGAAAATAACTGTATGTTGGTCGATAGAGTCAAGTTTTAACATGAAATATTAAGTAACCTTACAGCACAAAAAAAATATATATAGAGCTGCAAAATACTTGAAAACTGCATTTTAGACAAGAAAACTCTCTTAAGAACCCAGTAAATGTTATTCAATATATACATTAACAGAATGTTAGTCTTACAGTGCGACTGATGATCGTTGACAAAATCAATGTAGTAACCAAGCCAAAACGTTGGTTTTGTTATGTATGGATCATAAAGTGTTGACCTGACCCAGCTCACCTTCACACTATAACAACCGGTTAACTTAGACCTTTATATATGATATTTTACAGGCTCACCCTTGTTAACATCTCTGATTTTGGAATTAAAACTGAAAATTCCGACTATTTTTAATAGGTAGCGATATAAACATTGTGCTGGTTAGAAATGTTTTTCTCGATGTTTGTTTTTATTATTTTTCAATTATATTTGAGATATCTAATGCTTTCCTGCTTTCAAAAAAGAAAAACATGTTCAAATGTTCATTGAAAACTTTTGCCTGGGGAAAGTTACTCCCATATCAGATGTTATATGCTAAATTTAATTTTATTCACATTTCAGACACAGAAAGACGAAAATAATCATGTAAAACAAAGTTAGGTTTCATATATTTATCAGCCATTTTATTGTTATGTCAGAACTGTTTAGCAGTGATTACTTAAACATTAAGCTGACCTGATGCTAAATACTGCCAGGGTAGTAAGTTAACCATGGTGACTGCCAGGGTAGTAAGTTAACCATGGTGACTGCCAGGGTAGTAAGTTAACCATGGTGACTGCCAGGGTAGTAAGTTAACCATGGTGACTGCCAGGGTAGTAAGTTAACCATGGTGACTGCCAGGGTAGTAAGTTAACCATGGTGACTGCCAGGGTAGTAAGTTAACCATGGTGACTGCCAGGGTAGTAAGTTAACCATGGTGACTGCCAGGGTAGTAAGTTAACCATGGTGACTGCCAGGGTAGTAAGTTAACCATGGTGACTGCCAGGGTAGTAAGTTAACCATGGTGACTGCCAGGGTAGAAAAGTTAACCATGGTGACTGGCAGGGTAGTAAGTTAAACCCATGGTGACTGCCAGGGTAGTAAGTTAACCATGGTGACTGCCAGGGTAGTAAGTTAACCATGGTGACTGCCAGGGTAGTAAGTTAACCATGGTGACTGCCAGGGTAGTAAGTTAACCATGGTGACTGCCAGGGTAGTAAGTTAACCATGGTGACTGCCAGGGTAGTAAGTTAACCATGGTGACTGCCAGGGTAGTGACCGCCAGTATCACTACTGTTGGAAATGATATAATGGTGATTAGGACACACGTGCAACAGTTGGGTATCTTTATTTTTGAAACGTTTCACCTACACACAAGGCTTCTTCAGTCAAATACAGAGGTAGCAGGTGTAGTAGTGAAATGAAGAAGTAATCAGTCCACCAACTTGGAGAAATAGTATTTGAGGAGGTCAGTCCCTCAGCCTGGAAAAAGAGTTCAGTTCCATGGAGCACCAATACTATTTCTCCAAGATTGATGGACTGATTACACCACCTTCATTTCACTACTACACCTGCTGCCTCATTATCTGACTGAAGAAGTCTACTTGTTGGCGAAACGTTTCAATAATAAAGACACCCAACTGTTGCATATGTGTCTTATTCATCAGTATTAGTAAAGACAATCAAAATACCTACAGTATAATGATGTCACAATACATTATTATTATTAATCGGGGAACGGGTGGGGCTTGAACTCACGACGAGTGAGTCCTACCACTCGCAGGCCACTGCGCTGACCACTCGGTCAGCTGGCTCTAATAAGATCTGTCCAACTCTTGTCCCACCGTTCCCTGATTTATTTGCAATCATGTTATTAAGACCCGGGTCAGGAAAACACTTGTCCTGTTTCCTAACAAACCTTACCAACCAACAAATCTTTTGTGCTTGTGCGACTTTGTAAATGGTCCAAGTCGAACCGAAACGTCGTACTGGTACACCAAAGTGTTACAAGACATGCTGTATTGGTACATCCAGAGTGTTACAAGACATGCTGTACTGGTACATCCAGAGTGTTACAAGATATGCTGTACTGGTACATCAAGAGTGTTACAAGATATGCTGTACTGGTACATCAAGAGTGTTACAAGATTATGCTGTACTGGTACATCAAGAGTGTTACAAGATATGCTGTACTGGTACATCAAGAGTGTTACAAGACATGCTGTACTGGTACATCAAGAGTGTTACAAGATATGCTGTACTGGTACATCAAGAGTGTTACAAGATATGCTGTACTGGTACATCAAGAGTGTTACAAGATATGCTGTACTGGTACATCAAGAGTGTTAGAAGATATGCTGTACTGGTACATCAAGAGTGTTACAAGACATGCTGTACTGGTACACCCAGTGTTACAAGACATGCTGTACTGGTACATCAAGAGTGTTACAAGACATGCTGTACTGGTACATCCAGTGTTACAAGACATGCTGTACTGGTACATCCAGAGTGTTACAAGACATGCTGTACTGGTACATCAAGAGTGTTACAAGATATGCTGTACTGGTACATCCAGTGTTACAAGACATGCTGTACTGGTACATCCAGTGTTACAAGACATGCTGTACTGGTACACCCAGTGTTACTAGATATGCTGTACTGGTACATCAAGAGTGTTACAAGACATGCTGTACTGGTACATCAAGAGTGTTACAAGACATGCTGTACTGGTACACCCAGTGTTACTAGATATGCTGTACTGGTACATCAGAGTGTTACAAGACATGCTGTACTGGTACATCCAGTGTTACTAGATATGCTGTACTGGTACATCAAGAGTGTTACAAGACATGCTGTACTGGTACATCCAGTGTTACTAGATATGCTGTACTGGTACATCAAGAGTGTTACAAGACATGCTGGACTGGTACATCAAGAGTGTTACAAGACATGCTGTACTGGTACATCAAGAGTGTTACAAGACATGCTGGACTGGTACATCAAGAATGTTACAAGACATGCTGGACTGGTACATCAAGAGTGTTACAAGACATGCTGTACTGGTACACCCAGTGTTACTAGATATGCTGTACTGGTACATCAAGAGTGTTACAAGACATGCTGTACTAGTACATCAAGAGTGTTACAAGACATGCTGGACTGGTACATCAAGAGTGTTACAAGACATGCTGTACTGGTACACCCAGTGTTACTAGATATGCTGTACTGGTACATCAAGAGTGTTACAAGACATGCTGTACTGGTACATCCAGTGTTACAAGACATGCTGTACTGGTACATCAAGAGTGTTACAAGACATGCTGTACTGGTACATCAAGAGTGTTACAAGACATGCTGTACTGGTACATCAAGAGTGTTACAAGATATGCTGTACTGGTACATCAAGAGTGTTACAAGACATGCTGTACTGGTACATCAAGAGTGTTACAAGACATGCTGTACTGGTACATCAAGAGTGTTACAAGATATGCTGTACTGGTACATCAAGAGTGTTACAAGACATGCTGTACTGGTACATCAAGAGTGTTACAAGATATGCTGTACTGGTACATCCAGTATCACAAGATGTGCTGTACTGGTACACCCAGTGTTACTAGATATGCTGTACTGGTACATCAAGAGTGTTACAAGACATGCTGTACTGGTACATCCAGTGTTACAAGACATGCTGTACTGGTACATCAAGAGTGTTACAAGATATGCTGTACTGGTACATCAAGAGTGTTACAAGTCATGCTGTACTGGTACATCAAGAGTGTTACAAGACATGCTGTACTGGTACATCCAGAGTGCTACAAGACATGCTGGACTGGTACATCCAGAGTGTTACAAGACATGCTGTACTGGTACATCAAGAGTGTTACAAGACATGCTGTACTGGTACATCAAGAGTGTTACAAGACATGCTGTACTGGTACATCAAGAGTGTTACAAGATATGCTGTACTGGTACATCAAGAGTGTTACAAGACATGCTGTACTGGTACATCCAGAGTGTTACAAGACATGCTGGACTGGTACATCAAAAGTGTTACAAGATATGCTGTACTGGTACATCAAAAGTGTTACAAGATATGCTGTACTGGTACATCAAAAGTGTTACAAGATATGCTGTACTGGTACATCCAGAGTGTTACAAGACATGCTGGACTGGTACATCAAAAGTGTTACAAGACATGCTGTACTGGTACATCCAGAGTGTTACAAGACATGCTGGACTGGTACATCAAAAGTGTTACAAGATATGCTGTACTGGTACAACCAGTATACAATACCAGGAAATATTTCTATGTTAGTGTGTTCGTTAATGCGCTCTTTAACATGCAGGTAATGCTTGCCTTCAACATGCAACAGGCGAGGTGTCGCACATGTGCCTCAGCAAATGTGTACCGCGTTGCAGGTGTCTAGGTGGTGAAGCACTTGTAGCGTGTTGCAGGTATCTAGGTGTTTCAGACATCTGGGTGTTTCAGGCATCTGGGTCTTGCAGGCGTCTGGGTGTTGTAGGCGTCTGGGTATTAGCACATGCAACAAGCCAGGAGTCACATATGTGTTGCAGCACACGAAGCGTGTTACAAACGTCTGGGTGTTGCTAACAATTATATAACAGAGGTAGTCAACCAGAAGTGATGTTCTCTCTGACGGGACAAGTGAAGAGACAAGCCAAGGTTGTGGAGCACCAGTCCACCATGAATCTCACAGCACACTGACTTCACCACCAGCACCACCAACACTACCACCACCAGCACCACCAGCACTACCACCACCACCATCACTCATCCATCACCGACACAAAAAACATTCTGTATTCTTCCCTTCATTCAGAGTAGTACATCAATAAACTATAAATCGCACCCTATACAGACAAGTCCATTGTGGTATGTGGGCGTATCCTCTTTGTGTGTGTGTGTGTGTGTGTGTGTACTCACCTAGTTGTACTCACCTAGTTGAGGTTGCAGGGGTCGAGTCCGAGCTCCTGGCCCCGCCTCTTCACTGATCGCTACTAGGTCACTCTCCCTGAGCCGTGAGCTTTATCGTACCTCTGCTTAAAGCTATGTATGGATCCTGCCTCCACTACATCGCTTCCCAAACTATTCCACTTACTGACTACTCTGTGGCTGAAGAAATACTTCCTAACATCCCTGTGATTCATCTGTGTCTTTAGCTTCCAACTGTGTCCCCTTGTTACTGTGTCCAATCTCTGGAACATCCTGTTTTTGTCCACCTTGTCAATTCCTCTCAGTATTTTGTATGTCGTGTGTCGTGTGTGTGTCGTGTGTGTGTGTGTGTGTGTGTGTGTGTGTGTGTGTGTGTGTGTGTGTGTGTGTGTGTGTGTGTGTGTGTGTGTGTGTGTGTGTGTGTGTGTGTGTGTGTGTGTGATTGTGTGTGTGATTGTGTGTGTGTGTGTGTGTGTGTGTGTGTGTGTGATTGTGTGTGTGATTGTGTGTGTGTGTGTGTGTGTGTGTGTGTGTGTGTGTGTGTGTGTGTGTGTGTGTGTGTGTGTGTGTGTGTGTGTGTGTGTGTGTACTCACCTAATTGTACTTAACCGTGGTTTCTGGGGTCGATTCATAGTTCTTGGCCAAGCCTCTTCACTGGTCGCCACTAGGTCACTCTCTCCCTGCTCCATGAGCTTTATCATACCTCTTCGTAAAGCTATGTATGGTTCCTGCTTCCACTACATCACTTTCCAGACTATTCAACTTCCTAACAACTTTATGACTGAAGAAGTACTTCATAACATCCCTGTGACTCAGCGGAGTCTTTAACTTCCGATTGTGACCCCTTGTTGCTGTGTTCCATCTCTGGAACATCTTGTCTCTGTCCACCTTGTCGATTCCTCTCATTATTTTATATGTCGTTATCATATCCCCCCTATCTCTCTTGTCCTCTAGTGTCGTCAGGTCGATTCCCCTTTACCTCTCCTCATAGGACATACCCCTTAGCTCCGGGACTAGTCTCGTTGCAAACCTTTGTACTCTCTCTAATTTCCTGACGTGCTTAGCCAGGCGTGGGATTCAAATTGGTGCTGCATACTCCAATATGGGCCTGACGTACACGGTGTACAGAGTCCTGAATAATTCCTTACTGAGACGTCGGAATGTTATTCTTAGGTTTGATAGGCGTCCATATGCTGCAGCAGTTATTTGGTTGATGTGCCCCTCAGGAGATGCGCTCGGTATCATACTCACCCTAAGATCCTTTTCCTTGAGTGAGGTTTGTAGTCTTTGGCCCCCTAGACTGTACTCTGTCTGCTGTCTTCTTTGCCTTTCCCCAATCTTCATGACTTTGCACTTGGTGGAGCTGAAGTCCAGGAGTCAGTTTCTGGACCAGGCTTGCAGCCTGTCCAGATTCCTAGTCCTACTCTGAGTGAATTCTCCTCATTACTTTACATCGTCTGCAAACAGGGACACTTCTGAGTCTATTTCTTCCGTCATGTCATTCACATATACCAGAAACAGCACCGGTCCTAGGACTGACCCCTGTGGAACCCCGCTCATCACAGGCACATGTGTGTACTCATCTAATTGTACTCACTTAATTGTTGTTGCAGGTGTGTGTGTGTGTGTGTGTGTGTGTGTGTGTGTGTGTGTGTGTGTGTGTGTGTGTGTGTGTGTACTCACCTAGTTGTGATTGCAGGAGTCGATTCAAAGCTCCTGGCCCCGCCTCTTCAACTGGCCGCTACCCGGTCACTCTTCCCGCTCCGTGAGCTTTATCATACCTCTTCTTGAAGCTATGGTGTGTGTGTGTGTGTGTGTGTGTGTGTGTGTGTGCGTGCGCGGGCGTGTACACCCGTGGTTTCTGACTTCTTGAGCCGTATCGTATCTACTCTTTAAACTATGTAAGAAGTTCTCCTCCCTGCTATTCAAAGACTGGAAATATACGTCATCTGTGTTTATAATATCCATGTCCGTCTCCCTGTGTCTGGTCCTATCATTACGATCTTCCCTCATCCGCATTTTAAGTTCTAAATACTTTGTATGTCATGATTATATCCTCCACACTCCTCTCTTCAAGGGGCCTCGAGTTCATTTCCTGGGGTCTTTGCTCACTATATACACAACTCGGAACTGGGATTAGTCTAGATGCAAACTTTTGCAACTTTTTAAGATTATGAACCAAGTTGGTTCTGCGGACTCTAAAATAGGCGCTTGAGGCACGATGCGTTCAAAAGCCTAAGTAATTTTTCGCTAAGATTTCTGATAGTTAGGGTTCAAGGCAGCCAAGATACAGACAACTTACAACAGTAAGAACTCGTCACTATGTTGTTCAGTTACCTAGCACTGGGATTTAATTGGAATAATTTATCAACATGTCGGTTCTCTGAACCATTCATCTACAAATTGGAATAATGATGAACTTAAATCATACCATTCATATGCTGCGGTAATATGTTCACTCTTAGATCATTTTCATTCATTGATGCGTGCACGTTCTCTTTGTACTCCACGTCCAACACGCTCTCTTCTCTCAGTCTGTACTCCACGTCCAACACGCTCTCTTCTCTCAGTCTGTACTCCACGTCCAACACGCTCTCTTCTCTCAGTCTGTACTCCACGTCCAGTCTTCGTTCCACGCCTTGAAGTTTATTACCTTTCACTTATTAATATTGAACTTTAGTAGCCACTTATTTGATCACCTCTGTAACTTGTCCAACTCTTCTCGGAGGTTATCATTCTTCTGCTCGGATTCTTATCAACAGTTTCACATCATATACAAACAAAGACAGATAGGCTTCGATCCCATCTGACAGGTAATTTACTTATATCCGTAAAAAGTAATGGTTCTAATACTAATCTTTGAGGGCTCCCACTTATTGTTTTGTGTCTTTCAGGTACTTCTTGATCCTGTGGAAGACTTTCCTTTTGTACCTCTACGTGTTCTACCTTGTGGATCAATATCTGGCAGGAAACCACGTCAAATATTTTCTTGCAGTTCAGGAAGATGCAATCCAAGATTCCTTGTTTTTCTTACTTTATATCCAGTAGGTTCGTCAGACAGGATTTACCTTTTCTCGGTCTATGTTGATATTCACTGATGAAACTCCTCTTCGGTATCATCTTGCTGACAATTTTCTCCATTAATGTAATACCAGATGTAAGGAATATGCTTCCTAAATACTCTTAGCAAAGCTAATTACACTCCACTTAGCAAATACCACTCAAATACCACTCAAATACCACTCAAATACCACTCAAATACCACTCAAATATCACTCAAATACCACTCAAATATCACTCAAATACCACTCAAATACCACTCAAATACCACTCAAATATCACTCAAATACCACTCAAATACCACTCAAATACCACTCAAATATCACTCAAATACCACTCAAATACCACTCAAATACCACTCAAATACCACTCAAATACCACTCAAATACCACTCAAATACCACTCAAATACCACTCAAATACCACTCAAATACCACTCAAATACCACTCAAATACCACTCAAATACCACTCAAATACCACTCAAATACCACTCAAATATCACTTAAATACCACTCAAATACCACTCAATTTACCCTTTTAGGCAGAATACTTCGTTTATGTTTTAAACAGTATAAAATACCGACAAGTTGAAGACTGGGTATCTTTATTTTTGACTGAAACATTTCGTGGCAGGCTTCTTTAGTTACATATGGAGGGGAAGAAATTGGAGACAGTTGGAGCAGTGGCGAGGTCAAGGTGATGTAATCAGTCCATCAACCTTGGAGAAATGATTTTTGAGGTGGTCCGTCCCTCAGCCCGAAGAAGAGTTCAGTTTCATAGTCAGTAACAATGTGAAGCTGAAACATGAGAATGGAGTCTTATATGCTGCCGAAGGTGAGGCGTGGAAGTTCTAGAAGACGTTACAGGAAACTGGGCCCACTAGTAGAAGCAAACTGAGGAGCACTATAACAAGCCTACTGGCCCATGTTTATGTCATTTACTAAATGTCTCTAAGCTTCAATTCTCTCCCGTCATAATCGTTACTGCCTCTTCTGCTTGCTTCCCTGACTTATTCTGTCTACTATGCCATATATTTCTTCCAAATTTTGTGATCCTTGCTTTGTCGTACCTATACACCTAGCTCAACAACGAACTGTCAGTATTTTGTGGGGAAGGAGAGCCGGGCTGCTGGAGTCTCTCTCTTGTGATTACCGGACGGAGATTAAGCCTAAATTAGTTCTTGTGCTAAATGGCTCACACAGGTTTAGCACTCTCAGTGAAGAATGAGACACTTTTGCAACATTTGGGAATCTTCACTGAGGAAACATTTTGCCACACAATGGCTTCATCAGTCCACTACAAAGAGGAACGGTAGAAAAAGAGGAGTGTAATGTCATCAGTCCCTCATCCTAGCCTCGATGTGTTCAGTTCATCAGTATTGAAGAGTGTCAGTTTTCTAAAGCATTTATCACATTGCTCCTAATAAATATAATAGTAACAATAATTATTATAATAATCTGTATTTTATTAGTCTTTACATCATACCTGATACAAACATTACCTTGGCCTCTTGACGCTCTAGATCAAGTGTTTCCCTCACCTACAGTGTCTTCCCTGTCACTCTCCGTGTTCTATATATTTCCCATTTTCTGTTGGTTCACTTGGCAGAGGTAGTTCAAGGGATGGATGACCCACACGGCGGCACTGCAATTAATGGTTACCCAACTGCTTGTACCAGTGACTGTGATCACCCACTGACTGGTACTAGTACTGGTGACTACCCACTAGCTGGTACTGGCACAGGTGACCACCCACTGACTGGTACTAGAACTGGTGACTACCCACTAGCTGGTACTGGTACAGGTGACCACCCACTGACTGGTACTAGAACTGGTTAGATAATATTTTCTTTGGATTTTTAAACCCGGAGGGTTAGCCACCCAGGATAACCCAAGAAAGTCAGTGCGTCATCGAGGACTGTCTGTCTGATTTCCATTGTGGTCCTCAATCTTGTCTCCCAGGATGCCACCCACACCAGTCGACTAACACCCAGGTACCTATTTGCTGCTAGGTGAACAAGACAACAGGTGTAGGGAAACGTGTCGAAATGTTTCCACCCGCTGGGAATCAAACCCAGCCCCTCCGTGTGTGAAGCGGGAGCTTTAGCCACCAGTCCACCACTAGCTGGTACTAGTACTGTGGACCACCCACTGGCTGGTACTAGTACTGGTGACTACCCACTAGCTGGTGCTGGTAGTGTGGACCACCCACTGGCTGGCACTAGTACTGGTGACTACCCACTAGCTGGTACTAGTACTGGTGACTATCCACTAGCTGGTATTAGTACTAGTAACCACTCACTGGCTGGTACTAGTACTGGTGATCACCCACTAGCTGATACTACTACTGGTGACTACACTTTAGTTGGTACTGGTACTGTGGACCACCCACTGGCTGGTACTGGTAATGTGGCCCACCCACTGGCTGGTACTAGTACTGGTGACCACCCGATAGCTGGTACTGGTACTGTGAACCACCCACTGACTGGTACTAGTACTGGTGACCATCCATTGACTGGTACTAGTACTGGTGACCACCCACTGACTAGTACTAGTACTGGTGACTACCAGCAAGATGGTACTGGTGCAGTGGACCACCCACTGACTGGTACTAGTACTGGTGACTGCCCATTGACTGGCACTGTGGACTAGTACCCACTGGTACTAGTACTGGTGGACCACTCACTGGCTGGTACTAGTACTGGTGACCACCCACTGACTGGCACTGTGGACCATCCACTGACTGGTAGTGGTACTGTGGACCACCCACTAACTGGTACTGGTATTAGGGGACACTTGCTAGTTCTACTAATGAGGGACCATCCACTGACTGGTACTAGTACTGGTGACCACCCACTGACTGGTACTGGTACTGTGGACCACCCACTGACTGGTACTGGTAGCAGGGGACCACCCACTTGCTAGTATTAGTAATGGGAACTACCCAACCAGTGGTAATAACACTAAAACCATCCAGTTATCAGTACTAGTAACCACTCAGCTGTTACTCCTAACAGAGGGGCTAGGTGGGAAAGGTGTATTAGGTGGGAGGAGTGTGTGAATTAGACGAAAGGGGTATATTAGGTGGAAAGGGGTGATATTAGGTGGGAAGGGGTGTATTAGGTGGGAAGACTTGTGTAGTAGTGTTAGTGGTGTTTGTGTCTTGGTGTTTGTAGTGACTTGGCGCCATCACTACCACCTGCACCACTACTAACACTTCCACCATTACTACTACCACCACCATCACCTCCACAACCACCACTATCCTCACTACCTTAACCATTGCTTTTATCACCACCACGCTATCACCACAACCACCCTCACTATCACCACCACCCTCCACTATCACCACCACCACCCTCACTATCACCACCACCACCCTCACTATCACCACAACCACCCTCACTATCACCACAACCACCACCCTCACCATCACCACAACCACCACCCTCACTATCACCACAACTACCACCATCACCACCGCCCTCTCTATCGTTCCTTCACACTCATACATTATGTCTTACTGTTCATAATAACAAGCCACTTTGGTGTTATTATCCTACTGTAACAAACACCAAGGGGTTGTATACTATCCACCTACCACCATCATGTTGTGACCTAGCTACACCCATTGTCTTGTGATCTGAATAACTACTACCACACGTTGGAGGTAGTTACGACACACGTAACTACTACCATAATGTTGTGACCTATTTATCTACCATCATCGTAGTGCAACCACAAGACACCACCATATTTTGTTTAAAATCCACCACTGTGACCCACTTCCTGTTCCAAATCCACCACTGTGACCCACTTCCTGTTCCAAATCCACCACTGTGACCCACATACTGCTCTATATCTTTCACTGTGACCCACATCCTCTTCTATATTTACACCTACGTGACAACCACTGCCACAACTTTCCCAGGCCACACTGACAAAAACTACACACACACACACACACACACACACACACACACACAAAACACACACACACACACACACACACACACACACACACACTAACAATGCAGCTTGTGTGGCCATTTCTTCTACTGCGGCAATGACCGAGAGGGTGGAGCATACTATTAATCCCACGAACTAAGCGACAATAAGAACTCTTAACTTAGCTAAGGCACGAGAAGAACAGTGATACCGCCAATAATCACTGACATGCTTGGAACTATGTTGGAAATCCAGTACTTGGAGCCATCTTAAAAATCCAGTACATGGAACCATCTTAAAAATCCAGTACCTGGAACTATCTCAAGAGCCGAGTACCTAGAACCATCTAAGGAATCTAGTACCCGGAACCATCTAAGGAATCCAGTACCTGGAATCATCTTAAATATCCAGTACCTGGAACTATCTCAAGAACCGAGTACCTGGAACCATCTAAGGAATCCAGGACCTGGAACCATCTAAGGAATCCAGTACCTGGAACCATCTAAGGAATCCAGTACCTGAAACCATCTAAGGAATCCAGTACCTGGAACCATCTTAAAAATCCAGCACCTGGAACCATCTCAAGAACCGAGTACCTGGAACCATCTAAGGAATCCAGTACCTGGAACCATCTAAGGAATCCAGTACCTGAAACCATCTTAAAAATCCAGTACCTGGAACTATCTCAAGAACCGAGTACGTGGAACCATCTAAGGAATCCAGTACATAGAACCATATTAAAAGTACAATACTTGAAACCATCTTAAGAATCCAGTATCAGGAACCATCTAAGGAATCTGGTACCTGGAATCATCTTAGGAATCTAGTACAGTATATGACGAATGTTGATACAGGCAACAAATCACGAAGTACAAAGAATAAGACGCAACAAATAGGGAAATCTTTCAAGAACAGCGTTTGATCTTCATCAAGTAGAAAAGATGAGAAAATACATGATGTGAAGCATACACAATGTGATGTGAGAGAAAAGAGTTGAGCAGTAAGCAGTAAGCTCACCTTCCCATGCCAGCTACATGAAACGAAGGAATGAGAGAACAAAAGTAAGACTCATCCAGACTGAGGGAGTGAACGCCTTTTACCAAGGTTGAGGGACTGATCACCTAAAACTACTACTTCCCGTCTTCCACTGTCTCTAGCAATTATTCACTCTACTGGATTTATAGTCACTGGTTGGCGAAACATCTCCACCTCTGCAGTGCACCTCTGTTCTTATTCAAGAACAGAGGTGCACTGCATCAGGCCATGTTGGGTTTCCTAGCCATGCTGTTGGGTCCCTACCGTAGAACACCATAGGAAACCCAAGATAAGCACGTGTGCCTCTATTTACCTGAGAAAGAGTTGGTGAGTTCCGTCTGGTAACTGCAGCGTAGATGAAGACACAGAAGCAGTCATTGGAAACTTGATTCAGAGAAGGTATGGCCTGCACATCAGCACTCGTATGGAATATGATCTACAGACCAACCTTAGTCTGTAGCTACAAATCGTTGGCACTACCATAATAACTGCTACAACTACTGTAAACAACTATTTCAGAAATCTAGTACCTACAACCATCTCAGGAACCTAGTACCAGCAACCATTTCAAGAATCTAGTACCAACAAATATCTCAGGAATCTAGTACCTACAACCATCTCAGGAATCTAGTACCATCAACCATCTCAGGAATCTAGTACCAGCAACCATCTCAGGAATCTAGTGCCAGCAACCATCTCAGGAACCTAGTACCAACAACCATCTCAGGAATCTAATACCAACAACCATGTCAGGAATCTAGTACCAGCAACCATGTCAGGAATCTAGTACCAGCAACCATCTCAGGAATCTAGTACCAGCAACCATCTCAGGAATCTAGTACCAGCAACCATCTCAGGAATCTAGTATCTGCAAACATCTCAGGAACCTAGTACCATCAACCATCTCAGGAATCTAGTACCAGCAACCATCTCAGGAATCTAGTACCTACAACCATCTCAGGAACCTAGTACCTGCAACCATCTCAGGAATCTAGTACCAGCAACCATCTCAGAAATCTAGTACCTACAACCATCTCAGGAACCTAGTACCTGCAACCATCTCAGGAATCTGGTACCTACAAGCATCTCAGGAACCTAGTACATGCAACCATCTCGGGAATCTAGTACCAGCAACCATCTCAGGAATCTAGTACCAGCAACCATCTCAGGAATCTAGTACCAGCAACCATCTCAGGAATCTAGTACCAGCAACCATCTCAGGAATCTAGTACCAGCAACCATCTCTGGAATCTAGTGCCTGCAACTATCTCAGGAATCTAGTACCAGCAACCATCTCAGGAATCTAATACCAGCAACCATCTCAGGAATCTAGTACCTGCAACCATGTCAGGAATCTAGTACCAGCAACCATCTCAGGAATCTAGTAACCAGCAACCATCTCAGGAATCTAAGTACCAGAAAACCCATCTCAGGAATCTAGTACCTGCAACCATCTCAGGAATCTAGTACCTGCAACCATGTCAGGAATCTAGTACCAGCAACCATCTCAGGAATCTAGTACCAGCAACCATCTCAGGAATCTAGTACCTGCAACCATGTCAGGAATCTAGTACCTGCAACCATGTCAGGAATCTAGTACCAGCAACCATCTCAGGAATCTAGTACCTGCAACCATGTCAGGAATCTAGTACCAGCAAACCATTTCAGGAATCTAGACCAGCAACCATCTCAGGAATCTAGTACCAGCAACCATCTCAGGAATCTAGTACCAGCAACCATCTCAGGAATCTAGTGCCAGCAACCATCTCAGGAACCTAGTACCAGCAACCATCTCGGGAATCTAGTACCAGAAAACCATTTCAGGAATTTTAGTACCGCAACCATTTCAGGAAATCTAGTACCAGAACCATCTCAGGAATCTAGTACCAGCAAACCATCTCAGGAATCTAGTACCAGCAACCATCTCAGGAATCTAGTACCTGCAACCATCTCAGGAATCTAGTACCTGCAACCATCTCAGGAATCTAGTACCTGCAACCATGTCAGGAATCTAGTACCAGCAACCATCTCAGGAATCTAGTACCAGCAACCATCTCAGGAACATAGTACCTGCAACCATCTCAGGAACCTAGTACCATCAACCATCTCAGGAATCTAGTACCAGCAACCATCTCAGGAATCTAGTACCAGCAACCATCTCAGGAACTTAGTACCTGCAACCATCTCAGGAATCTAGTACCTACAACACTCTCAGGAAAACTAGTACCTAAAAAACCATCTCAGGAATCTAGTACCTACAACCATCTCAGGAACCTAGTACCATCAACCATCTCGGGAATCTACTACCTGCAACCATCTCAGGAATCTAGTACCATCAACCATCTCGGGAATCTAGTACCAGCAACCATCTCAGGAATCTAGTACCAGCAACCATCTCAGGAATCTAGTACCAGCAACCATCTCAGGAATCTAGTACCAGCAACCATCTCAGGAATCTAGTACCTGCAACCATCTCAGGAACCTAGTACCAGCAACCATCTCAGGAATCTAGTACCTGCAACCATCTCAGGAACCTAGTACCAGCAACCATCTCAGGAATCTAGTACCTGCAACCATCTCAGGAATCTAGTACCTGCAACCATCTTAGAAACCTAGTACAAGCAACCATCTCAGGAATCTAGTACCAGCAACCATCTCAGGAATCTAGTACCTGCAACCATCTTAGGAACCTAGTACCATCAACCATCTCAGGAACCTAGTACCAGCAACCATCTCAGGAATCTAGCACCTGCAACCATCTCAGGAACCTAGTACCAGCAACCATCTTAGGAACCTAGTACCATCAACCATCTCAGGAATCTAGTACCAACAACCATCTCAGGAATCTAGCACCTGCAACCATCTCAGGAACCTAGTACCAGCAACCATCTCAGGAACCTAGTACCATCAACCATCTCAGGAATCTAGTACCATCAAGCATCTCAGGAATCTAGTACCTGCAACCATCTCAGGAATCTAGTACCTGCAACCATCTCAAGAATCTAGTACCAGCAACCATCTCAGGAATCTAGTACCATGAACCATCTCAGGAATCTAGTACCTGCAACCATCTCAGGAATCTAGTACCTGCAACCATCTCAGGAACCTAGTACCAGCAACCATCTCAGGAACCTAGTACCAGCAACCATCTCAGGAACCTAGTACCTGCAACCATCTTAGGAACCTAGTACCATCAACCATCTCAGGAATCTAGTACCAGCAACCATCTCGGGAAAATCTATACCAGCAACCATCTCAGGAACCTAGATACCATCAACCATTCAGGAATCTAGTACCATCAAGCATCTCAGGAATCTAGTACCTGCAACCATCTCAGGAATCTAGTACCTGCAACCATCTCAAGAATCTAGTAACATCAACCATCTCAGGAATCTAGTACCATCAACCATCTCAGGAATCTAGTACCTGCAACCATCTCAGGAATCTAGTACCTGCAACCATCTCAGGAACCTAGTACCAGCAACCATCTCAGGAACCTAGTACCAGCAACCATCTCAGGAACCTAGTACCTGCAACCATCTCAGGAACCTAGTACCATCAACCATCTCAGGAATCTAGTACCTGCAACCATCTCAGGAATCTAGTACCTGCAACAATCTCAGGAACCTAGTACCATCAACCATCTCAGGAATCTAGTACCAGCAACCATCTCAAGAATCTAGTACCAGCAACCATCTCAAGAATCTAGTACCAGCAACCATCTCAGGTATCTAGTACGCAGGGATAGGCCACTGGATGTTACCTACTTAATGTATCATCATACACCTAAGACACCAGTACCATTAACAATTATAGTGTGTCTGGCTGGGTGTAAGACACATCTGCAGTATCCAGTAATCCCATGCAGCGGTAAGGAGATCCAAGCCTGGGTGAGCGGTGTAATGTGCGGTAGCAACAGCAAGACCTGCTAATACCTGTGAATATGGACACTGGTAATTTAAGTGGTGAATGCAACTCACCACTTAATGCACCATTAGTGATCTCAAAGTGGCTTGAGCAATGCACTTATCCAGTCGATGCCCTGCGGAGCTCCTCACTCTTATTGTTTTTCTTATTCTACTTTGTACTCGAAAAGGTTTTATGCAAAACAACAGTTTAAGAGGCAACTGACAGGTATCGTTGTATCAGTTGACGCCCGAGATAATTGTAAGTTGTGTATGTTAATTTCACTCTCCATATGCAATAGCAGAGTCTTATCTGCATTATAAGTGTCACAGCGGCTGGGGACGAGCCTGGCGACAGCCGGGTATAACTGGCTGGGGAGGAGACTTTGACCTTGAGTTGGCCCAGCCAGAAAATGCCGCAAGTTCGAGGAATTTATCAAGTTTTTTGTGTGCGTTTGTTTGTCTTTGTGTTGAGTACTGTGTCCTGGTTGTGATACTGAGTGAAGCCAACAAAATATATATGAATAGATATGTTAGCACAGTTGTAACACCAGTTGAATGAGAGATGTGTTTGTGAGATATTAAATAAAGAGGGAGCAGCCACTGAGGGTGTAAGCCATTATGCTGGTGAGCGATCACTACTGATAACCTTGCCAACAAGTGCGCTTTTTACATTCAGATTTTATTATTACTATTAGTTTCAGAGAATATAACATTCAAAGGATTAAACTATCAGTTTACGAAGAACACACTAAGATCACTGAAAACCTTTCGAACTTAACTCTGAAACAAAACACTAACATTCAGAAAATATATTTTGGAAGCATAGATCGCTAAGCTAATATTAAAGAAACCTGATGAAGGGCAATGAAATAATAAATACAAGGAAAACGTTCACGCACTGTCTCGTTCGGAGGGACAAACTACTGCAAAAAACACATAACCGCTTTAACTTTAAATACTAAATTATTTATAAAAACTAACTCACCAGTTTTCACAAGATACGTTGAAAACATGGAAAAAATAACTAGAAGTATCTTAGGATAATAATTAATAGGAGAGAGTGGAGAGTGATATATTAAGCGGTTTATATCGTTTGATATGAAGACTGTGGGGCAGTAGGATTGACGAGACCTCAGTGCCTGGCTATGTAAGTTGTCCCACACTTATGTACACACATGATGATGTACCCCCTACCACAACCACCACCACCACCATACCTGCAGAAACACTACTACCACAATCACCACTACTATTCTGATTCACCATACCTGTAGGATCACTACGACACCTGCGCTATACATACACTACCATCACCACAGCCACACCTGTGGCACCACAATAATCGCAAAACCAACAAGGCTAAACCATTACCACCACACTTCCATCACCACCACACCTGCAATAACCAAAACACATGAACCAATATCAACATCACACATGTAGCACCACTGCACCTAGTATCACACCACCACACCAGGTACTACACAACACCTGGTACTACATCACCACATCTGGTACAAAACTGCCATACTTGGAATTACAAGATCACACCTGGTACTAAACAACCTCACCTGTGCTACACCACCACACCTGGTATTACACCACACCTGGTACTACACCATCACAACTGGTACTACATCACTACAAATGGTGCCACAGCACATCTGGTACTGTAGAACCACACCTGATACCACATCACATCTGGTACTACACACCTGGTGCCACACTACATATTGTAGCACACCACAACTGGTACTACACCACCACACTTGCTACTATACCACATCTGGTATTATACCACCACATCTAGTACTACACCACACCTGGTACCATAACACCACACCTGGAACCACACCACGCCTTATAAGGCACCAACACACCTTGTAAGACACCACCACACCTGCAACCACACCTTGTAAGACACCACCACACCTGCAACCACACCTTGTAAGACAATACACCTGCAGCCACATCTTGTAATACACCACACCTGGAACCACACACTGTAAGACAACCACATCTGCAACCACACCTTGTAAGACACCACCACACCTGCAAACACACCTTATAAGACATCACCACACCTCAAAGCACACCTTGTAAGACACCACCACACCTAGAACTACACTTTGTAAGACACCACCACATCTGGAACCACACCTTGTAAGACACCACCACACCTGTAAACACACCTTATAAGACATCACCACACAGGAAAGCACACCTTGTAAGACACCACCACACCTAGAACTACACCTTGTAAGACACCACCACACCTTGTAAGACACCAACACACCTGAAATCACACCTTGTAAGACACAACACCTGGAAACGTACCTTGTAAGAGATCACCACATCTGATACGCCACAACACCTGGCACTACGCCTTGTACGACAATACCTCACTTGATACTACACCACCACACCAGGTACTATACCACCACACCTGGCACTACACCACTGTACTTGGTATGATCTACTTCCTTGGGAACGACCTACTTCCACTGGAGAATCCCGCCTATCAGTGACAATACCTTCGTCTGCTACCCGTCCCCTTACGCCACTAGCAGTAACAGCCTGGTTGATCAGGCGCTGATCCACCATGAGGTCTGGTCACAGACCGGGCCGCGGGTGCGTTGACCCCCGGAACTCTCTTCAGGTAAACTATATAAGCACCAGCCTTCTTGCCCGTGCTCCAGATTCTTCACGGCGACGGTGCTCCTCACACCAACTCCAAGGCTGAAGGACTGATTACCTCATCTTTTGTATATAGTTCTACTGTCTTCAAATTATGTCCTGGAATTTGTATTGATAAAGCCACTGGATGGCGAATCGTCTACAATAATAAAGATACCCAGATGTTGCATATGTGTCTAATTTTCATCTTGTCGGTATTGTATACCATTCACGTACGACCACCACACCTTATAAACCACCAAGACTAGTATAACGCTACCACACCTAGTACTACGCCATCATACCTGGTCCTACGGCAGACCTGGTAGTGCACCATCACACTTTGTACTATAACACCACACCTGGTTCTGCACCAACACACCTGGTACTACACTATCGCACCAAGTATTACACCAACCACACCTGGTACTACACCACCGCACCTGCTATTACACCGGTACACCTCGTATTACACTAATACATCTGGTATTATACCATCATACCATGTACTACAGCACCACATCCGGTAGTACACCACGCCTGGTACTACACTATCACACCTTGCACTACACCGCCCCACCTAGTACCATAACTCCATACCTGGTGCTACATCATCATACCTGGTACTACACACCACCTTGTACTACAACACCCCACCTAGTGCCATAACTCCATACCTGGTGCTACACCATTATACCTTGTACTACACACTACCTTGTACTACAACACCCCACCTAGTGCCATAACTCCATACCTGGTGCTACACCATTATACCTTGTACTACACACTACCTTGTACTACAACACCCCACCTAGTACCATGACTCCATACCTGGTGCAACACCATCACATCTGGTACTGTACCATTACAACTGGTACTACATCACACCTTGTACTACACCACCATACCTAGTATTATAACTCCACACCTGGTATTACATTATCACACCTGGTAGTACACTATCACACCTGGTAAAATACTATCACACCTGGTATAGTACACCATTACACCTGGTAGAATACTACCACAGCTGGTATAGTACACCATTACACCTGGTAAAATACTACCACACCTGGTATAGTACACCTGGTAGAATACTAACACAGCTGGTATAGAACGTCACTACACTTGGCAGTACACCACCACACCTGGTAGAATACTACCACACCTGGTAGTACACCATCACACCCGGTAGTATACCACACCTGGTAGAATACTACCACACCTGGTAATGTACACCACCACACCTGGTAGTACACCATCACACCCGGTTGTACACCACACCTAGAAGAATACTACCACATCTGGTATGGTACACCACACCTGGTATTACACCACCACACCTGGTAGTAAACTACCACACTTGGTAGTACATAGCCACACCTGGTATTACACCACACCTCGTAGTACACGACCACAACTGGTAGTATACTAAACCTGGTAGTACACCAAAATACCTAGTAGTACACCACATCTGGTAGTACACCACCACACCTGGGTAGTATACCACCACACCTAGTAGTATACCATCACACCTCGTAGTACACCACCACACCTCGTAGTACACCACCACACCTGGGTAGTATACCACCACACCTAGTAGTATACCATCACACCTGGTAGCACACCACCACACCTCGTAGTACACCACCACACCTCGTAGTACACCACCACACCTGGGTAGCATACCATCACACCAGGTAGTATATCATCAAACCTGGTAGAACACCACCACACCTAGGTAGTATATCACCACACCTGGGTATTATGCCAGCACACTGGGTAGTATACCACCACACCTGGTAGTATACCATCACACCTGGTAGTACACCACCACACATGGGTAGTATACCATCACACCTGGTAGTACACTATTACACCTGGGTAGTACACCACACCTAGTAGTATACCATCACACCTGGTAGTATACCACCACACCTCGTAGTACACTACCACACCTGGGTAGTATACCACCACATCTGGTAGTATACCATCACACCTGGTAGAAAACCACCACACCTGGGTAGTATACCACCACACCTGGTAGTATACCATCACACCTGGTAGTACACTATTACACCTAGTAGTATACCATCACACATGGCAGCACACCACCACACCTGGTAGTATACCATCACACCTGGTAGAACACCACACCTGGGTAGTATGCTACCACACCTGGGTAGTATACCACCACACCCGGTAGTATACCATCAGACCTGGTAGTACACCACACCTGGGTAGTATACCATCACACCTGGTAGTACACTATTGCACCTGGGTAGTATACCACCACCCGGTGTATGCACACACCTGGATAGTACACCACCACATGTGTATACATCACACCTGGTAGTACACTACCACCTGGTAGTATTCCACCACACCTGGATAGTATACCACCACATCTGGTAGTATACCATCACACCTGGGTAGTATACCACCACACCTGGTAGTATACCACCACACCTGCTAGTATACCACCACACTTGGTAGTATACCACCACACCTGGTAGTATACCACCACACCTGTTAGTATGCCACCACACTTGTTATACCACCACACCTGGTAGTACACCACCACACCTGGTGGTGTACTACCAGGTGTGGTGGTATACTACCATTATAAATTTTAAATCTAGTCTATCTTGGGCATCACTTTAAGATCAATAAGAAATTAATTCATTTTTACTCTTATTAATATATTTAAGAAAGGAGAAACACCTGTTTGATGTCCACTGAAAGAAGGTAAACTTTCCTGAGTGCAGGTATGAACCCACACCTGATCAAACATCTTAAGAAACTGAAGAAAATGCAAAGGTTTCCAACCAGATTAGTCCAAATGGTACGGGCTATGAAGAGGGAATATGAGAACTGTACCTGATCAAATTAGAGAGAAGGCCTAGGGATGATTTGATAACGATATACAAAATGCTGAGAGGAACTGATAGGGTGGACAGGGACAGATTATTTAAGAGTCGGAAAACAGGAACACAAGGGTAGAGTTAGCAGCTGAAAACATAGATGAATTACAGAGATATTAGGAAGTATTTCTTCAGTCTTATATTAGTGAGAAAGTGGAACGACTTGGACAGTGGAGTGATAGAGGCAAGATCTATATATGGTTTTAAGACAAGGTACGATAAAGCTCTCAAAGTCATGAGACAGTGAACCCAATAGTGGCCAGTGAAGAGATTGAGACTCGACCCCTCGCAACCACATATAGGTGAGTACGTACACACACACACACCCCACACACACACACACACACACACACACACACACACACACACACACACACACACACACACACACACACACACAAAGAGTGGAAGAAATACAAAAAGGAGAGAAAATGCCGGAGAAGAGGGAACCAAGCAGAAAGGACAAGAATGAATATACATGGATAAAAACGACAGGCTGAACTAGTTTGAGAATGACAAAACTTCGACAGCAAAATCTGAAGTAAAGTTGGTAAACAGTCACGTCTGAAAGAAGACAACTGTGAAGGAGCAGGAAATATGCCAGAAGAAGGAAGGAGAACTAGCTAGGAATGACCAGGAAGTCTGTGAGGAACTGAACAAAAGATTTAGGGAGCCGGAATCAGTGTATGAACGAGTACTTTACACAACAGACACTACAAGAAGTGAAGCGAAGAAACTACTGAGAGAGCTAGATACCTCGAAGGCAGTAGGACTAGACAACATCTCTCCATGCGTGATCAGAAAGAAAGCAGAACTGTGTGAACCATTTCAACTGGAACGGGGCAGCTGTCTGATGTCTGGAAAACAGCAAAAGTCCCAATATTTAAAAAAGGGGGACAGACTGGTATCATTAAAGGAAGGTCAGTGCCAATGACATGCGTAGTAAACTTATGGGAAAGTTTACCTGGAGAAGAGTAGTGACTCAAAGAATACTTAACAGGAAGAAAACAACGAGGTATTATCCGGAAGGTGTAAGGATGGGCGAGAGTGAAGAGTGGTGTTCTGCAGAGGTCACTTGGACCAATACTGTTTGCTGTGTGTGTAAGCGACATAACAGAATAAATCAACAGGTCCCTGTTTGCAGATGACGTAAAACTAATGAGGATAATATATACAGGAGCAGATCAGGAAAGACTACAAATTAATCTGGACAACCTGAATGGCTGGTATGGCAAATGACTTTTAGAATTTAACGCAGCAAATGAAAAGTTGTGAAAATTGGGAAGGAAAAAGAAGACCATAAACAGAGTACAGGCTCTGGGGACAAAGTCTGCAAACATCCCTGAAAGAGAACAATCTCGGGATGAGCATACATTCAAGCAAACATTACACATAAATTGGATAACGGCTACAGCAAACATAAGACGGGTAAATTTAAGGGTAGCTCTCAGGAGCCCCAACAAGGCATTCACGACAAAATATGTGGCATTTGTTAGGCTCATCTTGAATTATGCTGCACCAGTGTGCAATCTGCATTTGAGAAAGCATGCAAAGAAGCTGGAGAAAGTGCAAAGGTGCCTACAAGATTAAACCCACACGACTAGTGTAGTGACTTTGTAAGAAGTGTAGTGACTTTATAAATAGTGTAGTGACTTTGTAAGTAGTGCAGTGACTTTGTAAGTAGTGCAGTGACTTTGTAAGTAGTGCAGTGACTTTGTAAGTAGTGTAGTGACTTTGTAAGTAGTGTAATGACTTTGTAAGTAGTGTTCATTATTTTTTAAGTAATTTAGTGAGGCTGCAAGTAGTAACTTTGTGAAGGCAAAAGAAGCTGACAAGTGAGGCAACGACATCACCATTACAGTCAGCAGCAACGTCAGCAAGAACATGTCAGCAGCAACAGTGGTGGTGGTAGTGTGGTGTAAGAAGCAGCAGTGGTGGTGATAGTGAGGTGTGAGCAGCAGCAATGGTGGTGATACTGAGGTGTGAGCAGCAACTGTAGTGGTGATAGTGAGGTGTGAGCAGCAACTGTAGTGGTGATACTGAGGTGTGAGCAGCAACTGTAGTGGTGATAGTGAGGTGTGAGCAGCAACTGTAGTGGTGATAGTGAGTGTGAGCAGCAACTGTAGTGGTGATAGTGAGGTGTGAGCAGCAACTGTAGTGGTGATAGTGAGGTGTGAGCAGCAGCAGTGGTGGTGACAGTGTGATGTGAGCAGCAATGGTGGTGATAGTGAGGTGTGAGCAGCAGCAATGGTGGTGATACTGAGGTGTGAGCAGCAACTGTAGTGGTGATAGTGAGGTGTGAGCAGCAACTGTAGTGGTGATACTGAGGTGTGAGCAGCAACTGTAGTGGTGATAGTGAGGTGTGAGCAGCAACTGTAGTGGTGATAGTGAGGTGTGAGCAGCAACTGTAGTGGTGATAGTGAGGTGTGAGCAGCAACTGTAGTGGTGATAGTGAGGTGTGAGCAGCAGCAGTGGTGGTGACAGTGTGATGTGAGCAGCAATGGTGGTGATAGTGTGGTGTGAGGAGCAGCAGCAGTGGTGGTGATAGGTGTGAGCAGCAACTGTAGTGGTAATAGTGAGGTGTGAGCACAGCAGTGAGTGGTGATAGTGAGGTGTGAGTAGCAGCAGTGGTGGTGATACTGGAGCAGCATGTAGTGGTGGTGTAGCGAGTGTGGTGAGTGAGCGTAAAACTGTAGTGGTGATAGTGAGGAGGGAGCAGGCAGCAGTGGTTGGTGATTAGTTGTAAGTGTGGAGGGGACACAGAGTGGTGTGAAGGTTGGCACAATGGGAATGAGGGGCGTGGTGTTGGGGGGGGAGTAGGGAGGGTAACAAGGAGTGGGGGGAGGGGGTGGGGTTTGGGGTGGAGAGGAGGGACAGCAAGGGTGTGAGGAGGGTAGGGGGGAGGGGGAGGAGGGAAACAAGGGTGAGGGGAGTGAGGTGGGGAGGAGAGGAGGGAACAAGGGTGAGGGGAGTGAGGTGGGGAGGAGAGAGAGGGGAACAAGGGTGAGGGGAGTGAGAGTGAGGTGGGAGGAGGGAGGGAACAAAGGTGAGGGGCGTGAGGTGGGGAGGAGAGGAGGGAACAAGGGTGAGGGGAGTGAGGTGGGGAGGAGAGAAGGAAACAAGGGTGAGGGGAGTTAGGTGGGGAGGAGAGGAGGGAACAAGGGTGAGGGGAGTGAGGCGGGGAGGAGAGGAGAGGAGGGAACAAGGGTGAGGGGAGTGAGGTGGGGAGGAGAGAAGGAAACGAGGGTGAGGGGAGTGAGGTGGGGAGGAGAGGAGGGAACAAGGGTAAGGCGGGGTGGGGAGAGGCGTACCACATGGGAGGGAGGAGAGAAGGGAGCGCTGTGAGAGTCAGTACACCCGTCAATAACGCCAGGGTTGTGAGAGGCAGTGGGGACGTGCTGGCAGGAGGAGGGTGATGGCAGGAGGGAGGTGACGGCAGGAGGGAGGTGCTGGCAGGAGGAGGGTGATGGCAGGAAGGAGGTGATGGCAGGAGGAGGGAGTGGTGGCGGGAGGGAGGTGACGGCAGGAGGGAGGTGATGGCAGGAAAAGGGAGGTGATGGCAGGAGGGAGGGAAATGCTGGTAGGAGGGAGGGAGGTGCTGGCAGGGGGGAGGAAGGTGCTGGCATGAGGAAGGGAGGTGCTAGCATGAGGGAGGGAGGTGCTAGCATGAGGGAGGTGCTAGCATGAGGGAGGGAGGTGCTAGCATGAGGGAGGGAGGTGCTAGCATGAGGGAGGGAGGTGCTAGCATGAGGGAGGGAAGTGCTAGCATGAGGGAGGGAAGTGCTAGCATGAGGGAGGGAGGTGCTAGCATGAGGGAGGGAGGTGCTAGCATGAGGGAGAGAGGTGCTACTATGAGGGAGGGAGGTGCTGGCATGAGGGAGGGAGGTGCTGGCATGAGGGAGGTGCTAGCATGAGGGAGGTGCTGGCATGAGGAAGGGAGGTGCTAGCATGAGGGAGGTGCTAGCATGAGGGAGGGAGGTGCTAGCATGAGGGAGGGAGGTGCTAGCATGAGGGAGGGAGGTGCTAGCACGAGGGAGGGAGGTGCTAGCATGAGGGAGGGAGGTGCTAGCATGAGGGAGGGAGGTGCTAGCATGAGGGTGGGAGGTGCTAGCATGAGGGAGGGAGGTGCTAGCATGAGGGAGGGAAGTGCTAGCATGAGGGAGGGAAGTGCTAGCATGAGGGAGGTGCTGGCATGAGGAAGGGAGGTGCTAGCATGAGGGAGGTGCTAGCATGAGGGAGGGAGGTGCTAGCATGAGGGAGGTGCTGGCATGAGGAAGGGAGGTGCTAGCATGAGGGAGGTGCTAGCATGAGGGAGGGAGGTGCTAGCATGAGGGAGGGAGGTGCTAGCATGAGGGAGGGAGGTGCTAGCACGAGGGAGGGAGGTGCTAGCATGAGGGAGGGAGGTGCTGGCATGAGGGAGGGAGGTGCTGGCATGAGGGAGGGAGGTGCTAGCATGAGGGAGGGAGGTGCTAGCATGAGGGAGGGAGGTGCTAGCATGAGGGTGGGAGGTGCTAGCATGAGGGAGGGAGGTGCTAGCATGAGGGAGGGAAGTGCTAGCATGAGGGAGGGAAGTGCTAGCATGAGGGAGGGAGGTGCTAGCATGAGGGAGGGAGGTGCTAGCATGAGGGAGAGAGGTGCTACTATGAGGGAGGGAGGTGCTAGCATGAGGGAGGGAGGTGCTGGCATGAGGGAGGGAGGTGCTGGCATGAGGGAGGGAGGTGCTAGCATGAGAGAGGGAGGTGCTAGCATGAGAGAGGGAGGTGCTGGCATGAGGGAGGGAGGTGCTGGCATGAGGGAGGGAGGTGCTGGCATGAGGGAGAGAGGTGCTACTATGAGGGAGGGAGGTGCTAGCATGAGAGAGGGAGGTGCTAGCATGAGAGAGGGAGGTGCTGGCATGAGGGAGGGAGGTGCTGGCATGAGGGAGGGAGGTGCTAGCATGAGAGAGGGAGGTGCTAGCATGAGAGAGGGAGGTGCTGGCATGAGAGAGGGAGGTGCTGGCATGAGGGAGGGAGGTGCTGGCATGAGGGAGGGAGGTGCTGGCATGAGAGAGGGAGGTGCTAGCATGAGAGAGGGAGGTGCTAGCATGAGGGAGGGAGGTGCTGGCATGAGGGAGGGAGGTGCTGGCATGAGGGAGGGAGGTGCTAGCATGAGAGAGGGAGGTGCTAGCATGAGAGAGGGAGGTGCTAGCATGAGAGAGGGAGGTGCTAGCATGAGAGAGGGAGGTGCTAGCATGAGAGAGGGAGGTGCTAGCATGAGAGAGGGAGGTGCTAGCATGAGAGAGGGAGGTGCTAGCATGAGAGAGGGAGGTGCTAGCATGAGAGAGGGAGGTGCTAGCATGAGAGAGGGAGGTGCTAGCATGAGAGAGGGAGGTGCTAGCATGAGAGAGGGAGGTGCTAGCATGAGAGAGGGAAAGCTATAAGTTTCTTTTCAGTCGAGTAGTAATTTCTGTTATTTGGTAATTATCATCTCTAATTAATTCATTTAGAAGCTTGATAAAGATGTAAGTAGAAAACATTTATGTAGGAACCTGTAAAGTAACCAGAGTGACTGGTGTCTCGCTAGCCAGGCTTAACACTTTGTTGTAAAGTAACCAGAGTGACTGGTGTCTCACTAGCCAGGCTTAACACTTTGTTGTAAAGTAACCAGAGTGACTGGTGTCTCACTAGCCAGGCTTAACACTTTGTTGTAAAGTAACCAGAGTGACTGGTGTCTCGCTAGCCAGGCTTAACACTTTGTTGTAAAGTAACCAGAGTGACTGGTGTCTCACTAGCCAGGCTTAACACTTTGTTGTAAAGTAACCAGAGTGACTGGTGTCTCACTAGCCAGGCTTAACACTTTGTTGTAAAGTAACCAGAGTGACTGGTGTCTCGCTAGCCAGGCTTAACACTTTGTTGTAAAGTAACCAGAGTGACTGTTGTCTCGCTAGCCAGGCTTAACACTTTGTTGTAAAGTAACCAGAGTGACTGGTGTCTCACTAGCCAGGCTTAACACTTTGTTGTAAAGTAACCAGAGTGACTGGTGTCTCGCTAGCCAGGCTTAACACTTTGTTGAAAAGTAACAGAGTGACTGGTGTCTCACTAGCCAGGCTTAACACTTTGTTGTAAAGTAACCAGAGTGACTGGTGTCTCACTAGCCAGGCTTAACACTTTGTTGTAAAGTAACCAGAGTGACTGGTGTCTCGCTAGCCAGGCTTAACACTTTGTTGTAAAGTAACCAGAGTGACTGGTGTCTCGCTAGCCAGGCTTAACACTAAGTAACATTACTTCTGGCAGTCTGTCATATACACTGACCATGATCAAACTAATTAAATGTCTCACGAAATCGTAATGACACGATTGCAAACAAACCATACCACGGGCGGGGATAGAACCCGCGATCAGAGAGTCTCAAAACTCCAGACCGTCGCGTTAGCCACTGGACCGGCTAGCCACAATAAGATTCGTCCAAGTAGGTGGTGTAGAAATATACCTAGTTGGACAAATCGTATTATGGCTAGCTGGTGCAGTGGCTAACGCGACGGTCTGGAGTTTTGAGACTCTCTGATCGCGAGTTCTATCCCCACCCGTGGTATGGTTTCACATTAAATGTATGTGTTCAGTTTTATGGTTACTCTCCGGTACTTTAGGCTTCATTGTGCACTCATTAAGGAACATAGAGAAAGACAGCCTATTAACGTATATGATATGTCAAGGTAACTTATTAGTGAAAATAAGACAACAGACATTTTAAGAAAATTTCCTAAATTTGCATGTAACAGCTAAAGATTTCCATCGTTATGTAGCTTGTTCTTCATTGTTAAGATCACCTGTTTGTGATTGTACTGCAATATCTATAAACATATATCCAGATGTACCCCTATTAACCCAGCATATATAAATACACTAGACCTTACGTGCACATAGATGCACATAAGGTCTAGTTCCTAGTCTTTATGTGCATGTATATGTTCTTGTGTTACCCTCCACAGGATGAGTCGAGGTGGCACAATAAACTAGCCAC
This sequence comes from Cherax quadricarinatus, assembly GCF_026875155.1. NCBI lineage: Eukaryota > Metazoa > Arthropoda > Malacostraca > Decapoda > Parastacidae > Cherax > Cherax quadricarinatus. The sequence goes on from NC_069490.1 coordinate 10,430,105, forward strand.
TTCGGCGGTAAAATATAAACAAGATGGTTTATCCATTCTCTCAGCAGATATAACAGTTATGAAATTATCTTCACATCAGTGAAACAGATAAAAAAAACTATAAATGTAACTTACAAATTATTAAATACATTTATGTATCTATATATTAATACGTATAGACACATTGTAAACTTATTGTTGAACAACCAGCCTGAACATTGTTACTCATACAACCAGCCTGAACATTGTTACTCATACAACCAGCTTGAACATTGTTACTCATACAACCAGCCTGAACATTGTTACGCATACAACCAGCCTGAACATTGTTGCACATACAACCAGCCTGAACATTGTTACGCATACAACCAGCCTGAACATTGTTGCACATACAACCAGCCTGAACATTGTTACTCATACAACCAGCTTGAACATTGTTACTCATACAACCAGCCTGAACATTGTTACGCATACAACCAGCCTGAACATTGTTGCACATACAACCAGCCTGAACATTGTTACGCATACAACCAGCCTGAACATTGTTGCACATACAACCAGCCTGAACATTGTTACTCATACAACCAGCCTGAACATTGTTGCACATACAACCAGCCTGAACATTGTTGCACATACAACCAGCCTGAACATTGTTGCACATACAACCAGCCTGAACATTGTTGCACATACAACCAGCCTGAACATTGTTACTCATACAACCAGCCTGAACATTGTTGCACATACAACCAGCCTGAACATTGTTGCACATACAACCAGCCTGAACATTGTTGCACATACAACCAGCCTGAACATTGTTGCACATACAACCAGCCTGAACATTGTTACTCATACAACCAGCCTGAACATTGTTACTCATACAACCAGCCTGAACATTGTTGCACATACAACCAGCTTGAACATTGTTGCACATACAACCAGCCTGAACATTGTTGCACATACAACCAGCCTGAACATTGTTGCACATACAACCAGCTTGAACATTGTTACTCATACAACCAGCCTGAACATTGTTACACATACAACCAGCCTGAACATTGTTGCACATACAACCAGCCTGAACATTGTTACTCATACAACCAGCCTGAACATTGTTGCACATGCAACCAGCCTGAACATTGTTACACATACAACCAGCCTGAACATTGTTGCACATACAACCAGCCTGAACATTGTTACTCATACAACCAGCCTGAACATTGTTGCACATACAACCAGCCTGAACATTGTTACACATACAACCAGCCTGAACATTGTTACACATACAACCAGCCTGAACATTGTTACATACACAACCAGCCTGAACATTGTTGCACATACAACCAGCCTGAACATTGTTGCACATACAACCAGCCTGAACATTGTTACACATACAACCAGCCTGAACATTGTTGCACATACAACCAGCCTGAACATTGTTACACATACAACCAGCCTGAACATTGTTGCACATGCAACCAGCCTGAACATTGTTACTCATACAACCAGCCTGAACATTGTTACACATACAACCAGCCTGAACATTGTTACTCATACAACCAGCCTGAACATTGTTGCACATACAACCAGCCTGAACATTGTTACACATACAACCAGCCTGAACATTGTTACACATACAACCAGCCTGAACATTGTTACATACACAACCAGCCTGAACATTGTTGCACATACAACCAGCCTGAACATTGTTGCACATACAACCAGCCTGAACATTGCTACACATACAACCAGCCTGAACATTGTTGCACATACAACCAGCCTGAACATTGTTGCACATACAACCAGCCTGAACATTGTTACACACACAACCAGCCTGAACATTGTTGCACATACAACCAGCTTGAACACTGTTGCACATACAACCAGCTTGAACATACAACCAACCTGAACATTGTTGCACATACAACCAGCCTGAACATTGTTGCACATACAACCAGCCTGAACATTGTTGCACATACAACCAGCTTGAACATTGTTGCACATACAACCAGCTTGAACATTGTTGCACATACAACCAGCTTGAACATTGTTGCACATACAACCAGCTTGAACATTGTTGCACATACAACCAGCTTGAACATTGTTGCACATACAACCAGCCTGAACATTGTTGCACATACAACCAGCTTGAACATTGTTGCACATACAACCAGCCTGAACATTGTTGCACATACAACCAGCTTGAACATTGTTGCACATACAACCAGCCTGAACATTGTTGCACATACAACCAGCTTGAACATTGTTGCACATACAACCAGCCTGAACATTGTTGCACATACAACCAGCTTGAACATTGTTCACATACAACCAGCCTGAACATTGTTGCCATACAACCAGCTTGAACATTATTGCACATACAACCAGCCTGAACATTGTTGCACATACAAAAGTGATGTAGTGGAGGCAGGAACCATACATAGTTTTAAGATGAGGTATGATAAAGCTCATGGAGCGGGGAGAGAGAGGACCCAGTAGCAACCGGTGAAGAGGCGGGGCCAGGAGCTATGACTCGACCCCTGCAACCACAAACAAATAGGTGAGTACAACCAGCTTGAACATTGTTGCACATACAACCAGCCTGAACATTGTTGCACATACAACCAGCTTGAACATTGTTGCACATACAACCAGCTTGAACATTGTTACTCATACAACCAGCTTGAACATTGTTGCACATACAACCAGCTTGAACATTGTTGCACATACAACCAGCTTGAACATTGTTGCACATACAACCAGCTTGAACATTGTTGCACATACAACCAGCTTGAACATTGTTGCACATACAACCAGCTTGAACATTGTTGCACATACAACCAGCTTGAACATTGTTGCACATACAACCAGCTTGAACATTGTTGCACATACAACCAGCTTGAACATTGTTGCACATACAACCAGCTTGAACATTGTTGCACATACAACCAGCTTGAACATTGTTGCACATACAACCAGCTTGAACATTGTTGCACATACAACCAGCTTGAACATTGTTGCACATACAACCAGCCTGAACATACAACCAACCTGAACAACATGAAACAAACAACTTATTCAGATCAACATCAATCAACTTGTCGCTGGACCAAGATAAATTTAGAGCAGAATACGCTGCCTTATTTTACTTGACTTTATCAAAGGAAAGCTAAGCGAGGCGTCTACTTACCTGGAGAAAACACTGCACACCTCCGTCATTCACAGAGATTTATCTATATACGGAACAAAACATATGGGGATGGAAATCTTTAGCTCTAGATCTTTCACACTCTCGTGCGTCGTCAGGAGCTATGCGAGGTTGCAAGATAGCAATAGACGGGAGGGGAAATTCCCTGAGGCAAGGCAGATATCAATGGTGACCCATGACATTCTGTCATGGGCCTCCATTGATGCCTTGATACCTTCTTTCGCACTGTCGTGCGGCCCATGGCACTGTGTCATGGGCCGCACGAGAGTGCGAAAGATCTACAGCTAAAGATTTCCATCGTTATGTAGCTTGTTCTTCATTCTTAAGATCACCTGCTTGTGGCTGTACCGCAATATCTATAAACACTAATTACTGCATGAGACAAATACATTCCTGAGGAGCAGTACAAGAGAAGTCAATTTCTGAGAACAGGCGCTGAGATGGGTAAGTGTCGGAGGGCGCCATCAGTGGTGGAGGTTCTTTGAGGTTTTTTAGGCACGGGAAATGAGGGGGTGAAAGGACGGAGGATGGATTAGGGAGGGAGGATGGAGCAGGGAGGGAGGATGGAATAGGGAAGGAAGATGGAGCTGGGAGGGAAGAAGGAGTAGGGAAGGGTCGCGGGAGGGCATGGGGACGCCCTCCCGTGATTGGTTCCCGCCACCCTGATGGACACCAAGTTTTTGCGCCGCCATTGGTGACCTCAACCCTCCCTACATGGTGGTTCACCTACACCACCCACTCTAACAACATGGTTATTACTAAGACAACCCTACATCCTGTGTGTGTGTGTGTGTGTGTGTGTGTGTGTGTGTGTGTGTGTGTGTGTGTGTGTGTGTGTGTGTGTGTGTGTGTGTGTGTGTGTGCGCGCGAGTGTGTGTGTGTGTGTGTACTCACCTATATGTGGTTCCAGGGGTCGATTCACAGCTCCTGGCACTGCCTCTTCGCTAGTTGCTACTAGGTCACTCCCTGCTCCAAAAGCCTTATCATACCTCTTCTCAAAGCTATGTATGGATCTTTCCTCCACTACATCACTCTCCAGAGTATTCCTCTTCCTGACAACTCTAAGACTAAAGAAATACTTCCTAACATCCCTATGGCTCATCCGAATTTTCAACCTCCAGCTGTGTCCCCTTGTTCCTGTGTCCCATCTCAGAAACATTCTAGCCCTGTCCGCCTTATCAATTCATCTCAGTATTTTATACATCGTTATCATGTCCCACCTTTCCCTCCTATCCTCTAGTGTCATCAGGCTGAGTTCCATTAACCTCCATTAACCGGGACTACTCTAGTTGAAAACTTTTGCACTTCCTCCAATTTCTTGACGTGTTTGACAAGGTGTGTGTTTCATACTTGTGTTGCATATTCTAATATGGGCCTGATGTACACAGTGTAGTGTCATAAATGACTCCTGACTTAGATGTCGAAATGCTGTTCTCAGGTTTGCCAGGCGCCCATTACATCTCCATTCAAAGCAGGTGAAATCGCAGATCTAGAGAGTGTACAGAGATCCTTTACTGCACGTATAATTTCTGTCAAGCACCTTAACTACTGGGAACGCTTGGAAGCACTTGACTTGTACTCGTTGGAACGCAGGAGGGAGAGATATATCATAATCTACACTTGGAAAATCCTGGAAGGAATGGTCCCAAATCTGCACACAGAAATCACTCCCTACGAAAGTAAAAGACTGGGCAGGCGATGCAAAATGCCCCATAAGTGTCCAGGGCCCAAGACTGTTCAACAGCCTCCCATCAAGCATCAGGGAAATTGCCAATAAACCCCTGGCTGCCTTCAAGAGAGAGCTGGACAGATACCTAAAGTTATTGCCGGATCAGCCGGGCTGTGGCTCGTACGTTGGACTGCGTGCGGCCAGCAGTAACAGCCTAGTTGATCAGGCCCTGATCCATCGGGAGGCCTGGTCATGGACCGGGCCGCGGGGGCGTTGATCCCCGGAATAGCCTCCAGGTAACCTCCAGGTATGTTGCAGCAGTTATTTGGTTGATGTGTGCCTCAGGAGATGTGCTCTGTATAATGCTCACCCCAAGATCCTTTTCCTTATGTAAAGTTTGCAGCCTTAGATCCCTTAGCCTGTACTCTGTCTGCAGTCTTCTTTGTCCTTCCACAAGCTTCATAACTTTGCACATGCTGGGGTTAAACTCGTGGAGCCATTTGTCGGACCAGGTTTGCAGCGTGTTCAGATCCCTTTGTAGTTCTACCTGATCCTCATCCACTTTATTTCTCCGCATCAGCTTCACGTCATCTGCAAACAGGGACACCTCTGGCTCTATCCCTTCCGTCATGTCATTTACATATACCAGAAACAGCACTGGCCATAGGACTGACCCTTGTGAAACCCAACTTATCACAGGTGCCCACTCTGACACCTCGTCACGTGGCTGATGTGGCTGGGTCAGATTTAGTTCTCGTATTGTCGGTGGGCCTCCCTCCTTATCCATGAACATTCATTTTTGGCTCTTCGGCTAATCTTCTTATTTTCCTGGGTTATTTGTCTTCTATACTTTTTTCCATTCCCTAGCGCACTTAGTTTTGGCCTCTCTGGGTGAAGCAAGGGCTCGTTCTGGTCTTCTCAGTGATTCTGTCGCCCTTAGGTACAAACCTCTCCTCCGCCTCTTTGCATTTTGTGGTCATTAGTACATCATTTCATTCACTGTTATTCCCATCAGTTCTCTCTCCCATTGTACCTCAGGAATTCCTCATACCTGTGTAGTTACCTTTTTTATAGTTTGGCTTCTCCTATCTTACTCATTCTGTTTCCCTCTCAACTTTTAGCTCTACAATTTAATCGAAGCTGAGGACCACGTGATCACTAGCTCCAAGGGGCCTTTCATATGTGATGTCCTCAATGTCTGAACTACTCATGGTGAATATGAGGTCCCACCTTGCTGGTTCATCCTCTCCTCTCTCTCTCTCTCTCTCTCTCTCGCTCTGGCAGTGTCCCTAACATGATACATGAGGTTTTCCATCATCTTGACCCTCCATGTTTCTGGTCCCCCTTGTGGCTCCAGATTTTCCCAGTCAATCTCCTTGTGACTGAAATCACCCACAACTAGTAACTTTGCCCTGCATATGCGGGTCCTTCTGGCAACCTCAGCTAGTGTATCAACTATTGCTCTGTTGTTCTCATAGTACTTTTTGTCTTGGCTTCCTGCTATTCAGTGGTGGGTTGCACATCACTGTACTCACCACCTTGGAGCCCCCAGTCTGAAGTGTTCCTATGTAGTCCCTTGCTTCCCTTCTGTCCACTCCTCCCAACTCCAGTTTTTTGATGAGCAGTGCAACTCCTTCCCTTCTGTTCCCTCTGTCTTTCCTCATGATCTGATATCTGGTTGGAAAAATCGTGTTTGTTATCGTTCCCAAGAACTTGGTTTCCATGAATGCTATGATGTCTGGGGAAGCCTCCATGATTCTTTCATGCCACTTCTCACACTTAATCTTTTCCAAAACTGTATTCTGGGGGATTGTGGGGTCGGGGGAGTGGGAGACCTGGCATGACATTATTGGAGGCTGCTGTGTAGGTGGGGTTTGTGCTGGGGGGAGGATGTTTGTGAGTGTGGAGTGTGATTCGATTTGGGATTGGGTGGACGTGTTTGATTGTCCTTCCAACTGTGGGTGCCCCTGCCTGTCTTTAGCCTCGTCTCTTTCTTCTTCACTGAGTCTTTGTATCCTCTCCCTCAGTTTCTGCCATTCTGAACGTGTTCTGTCGCAGTCCAGTAACATCCGCTTGTATTCTGTTTCCTTTATCTATGGTTTCTGCTGCAGAATCCTGTTTCACACCATGTGTGTGTGTGTGTGCATGTGCACACGTTCTTGTCTTTGTATGTGCTCTCTCTCATTTATAACTGCAAGAGGTTGATTCCTGGCTCTTGGCCCTGCCCCTTAAACTGGCACCCCCAGGTTTACTTTTTCCCAGCTTCACAAGCCTATTCATATCTATCTCAAAACTGTGTATATATCATGCCTTTATCACTTCTCTGTCTAGGTCATCACTATGAGACTCAAGAAATATTTCCTAACATCCCTGTGACTCATCCGTGTTTTTAACTTCCAAATGTGCCTCTTGACCATCCTCTACCTTTCCACCTATCAATTCCTCTGAGTATTTTCTACGTCATTATAATGTCTCCACCTTTTTCCTCTAACGGTCATCAGGTTTACTTCTCTCAGTGTCTCCTCATAGTTCACCTCTGGGACTAGTCTCATTGCAAACCTCTGTACTTTTTCTAGTTACTTGACATGCTTGTCAACTGTGGCTTCCATGCTGGTACATATATGTCATATGTAGTGTCCTGAATGTCTATTTGTTGAGATTCCTAATGAAGCTCTTCTTAGATATCCAGATGTGCACGTGCTGCAGAGGTTACTGTGCACCTCAGGTAATATGCTCAGTCCTGTGCTGCCCCAGAGGTCTTTCGTGAGTCAGGTTTGCAGTCTTTGTCCTGTCCTCCATTTCTGGTCTTATTTACTCTTTGCCAATTTTCATAACTTTGTACTTGCTGAGTTAAATCCCGATAATCATTTGTCACGTCAATTCTGCAGTTTGTCAGGGTACATTTGTAGTTTTTTCTTGTCCTTTCCTTTTCTTATCATCTTCAAATTTACACCATCTTTATACAGGGATACACGATACTGGCTTTTCCAGTATGTCATGTACCTACACCAGAAACAGTACTGGTCCCAGTACCGATCCTTATCGAACCCCCACTTGTTACACTTGTTCACTCCGATGCTTCTTTCCCGAACAGTCACGTTGTCTCCTTCCTGTTAGATATTCGTTGATCTATTGTAGTGCTTTTCCGATATTCCTGTCTGTTCCTCCAACTTTTGTTGAAGTCTCTTTGTGCAGTACTGTGCTAAATTCTTTCTTACAACCCTAGATAATATAGTATACCCATCCCTCTCTCTTGCCTCACGTCTTTTATGTTATAAAAGTTAAGGAGGTTTGAGACCTCTAAAACCGTCCTGGTTGTTTATGAAATCACTCCTTTCCGGATGCTCCATCACACTTCTGAATATCTTCTGTATTACCTTATACAATATGTATGTCAGTGACAATGGCCTGTGGTTTAATAGAACTTGTCAGCCACATTTCTTATATACTGGGACTACATTTGCTGTCTTCCGCACCTCTGACAACTGTCCTGTATCAAGTGACTTGCATTTCTACTCCCTCTTTTAGAACCCATGGAGAGATATTGTATAGCCTCATTGCCTTTGAGAAATACGACTCGCTGTAGTTTTTATCACCTCATTTACTGTTCTGTGGATTGTCTTCTGAAGCTTACCAGGCCTTCAAGTTGGAACAGTTTAGACCATGTAGTCCATATTGGTCAGCTTAAGCCTTGCTGCAAATATACGTGAATTCAGTGTGAGCTGGAGCATCAAGGTAGAAAACCACTGCAGTACGGGAGGTCTTCAGGTTGAGGCATTTGCCTCTTGCCAAAATAGGAATTATTAGGAAGAAGTTTCCATAGTGATGTGCACTCACATATTTGAGGCGATCAATCTCCCTACTGGACGCTGCAGCAGTGAGCATGTTTTTATATACTCTTTTTTTACAATGAGGTTGTCCCAAATAGATTGCTTGTAGGTCAACACTGCAGATGATGGGGCTTGAATTATTAGTATATTAAAAAAATATGTCAAGAGAAGTATGTAAGGGTAAAAATTTCTGAAGGTGGGAGTAGCAGTTAGTAAGTAGTGTTGGAGTTACTGAGGGCGCAAACTTAAAGTTGGTGCAGTAAGTTAGCTTATGTCAAATAGTCAGAGAGTTTAATTTGGTGAGATTTTCAGCACGGTAGTCAGTTAGAGTGAGTGTGTCCAGGCATTGTAAAAGCTGGAAGCGAATTCTGTGTGCTCTCTGACAGAGAGGACAATGTATTAATATATGTTTAACTGTTGAAGTTATCCACAGTACTCACACAGAGGTTCCAAGTGTCTTTACACGTAACACCCGTGTGCGAGTTGGGTGTGTCCATAATTATAATAAAAAAAAAGCGCTAAATCTACAAGGGTTATGGGTTTGTCCAATTCACAGACATGTGAATGAAATTTCCTACGTCCGACAATAACGGAAAGATGAAGGCCAGGAGTCTAAGTGCTCCTTGATGGAAAACAACTCATCCTCTGATTTGGATCAATGCTGTTGGAGTCTCGGGAACAGTACTGAAAAAACGTTCGAAAAAGGGATTATCTCCTGTGAGAAATCACTAGATCTTGGAAGACAGACCGAGCAGCTGCATCTGTGTATTTGTTACCTAGAACAGCAGTGTATCTAGGAACCCAGCAGAATATGACTTCTTTGTGCCTGCTAGAAATATGGCATTAACAATGTTGTATACAGAGCACGATCGGGTGGGGCGGGGGGGAGGGTGAAGCCGTATTTCTGGATAGCTTGTAATACACTTCGAGAGTATGAAATAATTACGAATGAAGTGGTGAACATGATTCAGATTTTTTTTTTCAACAAGTCGGCCGTCTCCCACCGAGGCAGGGTGACCCAAAGAGAAAGAAAAATCCCCAAAAAGAAAATACTTACATCATTCAACACTTTCACCTCACTCACACATAATCACTGTTTTTGCAGAGGTGCCCAGAATACAACAGTTTAGAAGTATATACGTATAAAAATACACAATATATCTCTCCTAACTGCCAATATCCCAAACCCCTCCTTTAGAGTGCAGGCATTGTACTTCCCATTTTCAGGACTCAAGTCCAGTTATATAAAATAACCGGTTTCCCTGAATCCCTTCACTAAATATTACCCTGCTCACACTCCAACAGATCGTCAGGTCCCAAATACCATTCGTCTCCATTCACTCCTATCTAACACGCTCACGCACGCTTACTGGAAGTCCAAACCCCTCGCCCACAACACCTCCTTTACCCCCTCCCTCCAACCTTTTCGAGGACGACCTCTACCCCGCCTTCCTTCCCCTACAGATTGATTCAGATATGTATGATAAATGAGTACGGAAATTAACGCGGCTGCAAAATTGCTGACCGACTCTATTAGATGTCCTTGGATTATTCTATCAGGAAAGATGGTTGCGTACCTTATTCCTTCGGAGGACCTGAAACCATCTTTATAACCGCCATGGCATGAGAACGTAAATGAAAGCGTTGAAGGAAGTGAACGAGTCTGAAGCAGATACATCGGACTTTAGTCATAGAAAGTGCGAGAAGCAAACATGAATCGTTGGGGCATCCCAAGGAGTGAACCAACGGTACGACAAGAGATGAGCATAAAGTTGTGGAATGTTAAATGAGATGTCACTAAATTTCGAACTTCATGGCTAAATAAAGGGGTGCAACAAATAGGGTCGATAATTAATTAAATATATTTAACTTACTAATGAATGTCATTATTCAATTTGTATAAGGATTGTGAAAGTCATGAAGTGAACTAAGCACCAAAAGCAATGGAATCATGGACATTCTGTAGAGGGATGCTTGCTTCTAAACCTCGACTGGTGAATGGAAGCCCTGATGGTGAATGGAAATAAGATTCCTCAGCTGGAGTATCTGAGGAATATACTGAGTCTCCTTAGTCAAGCCTGGATAGAATTAAGGCTATAAGCAGTCTGAAGAAGGTTTGCCTCTCTGTTCCCCAAGATTAATGGGTTAAACCATACCACGGGAGGGAATAGAACCCGCGATCAGAGAGTCTCAAAACTCCAGACCGTCGCGTTAGCCACGGTCTGGAGTTTTGAGACTCTCTGATCGCGGGTTCTATCCCCGCCCGTGGTATGGTTTGTTTGCAATCGTGTCATTACGATTTCGTGAGTCATTAATGGGTTAAAGTTTTAAACGAGTTCAGCCGAGTAATACAGGTGGACTTCAGGGATGTGATGCGAAGCTGCCATGACATGTGACAATCGTACGCCCAGAAATTTAACCGTAGTGCAAACTGGGATTGAGGAGCCATACAGGCACATAGTAGGGCGTGGGATGACCACACGCTTAGCGATGAAAAATTTGAAACCAACAAAGTGATCCCCGTTAGCTGTGTGCTGTCGAATAGTCATTAAAAGTTGACAGTCCAGGAATGCACAGGCGACCTCGAAATTATCTACATATAAAGGAAAGACAAGATACTAGTGGGAAGATCCCAAACAAGTCCATTTATCCTATAATAAATATGGTAATACTAAGGACGCAACTTTGTGGTATACCTTCAGTTTGCACAAAATCAGGTATAAAGGCTATTATTCACTCTATCCCTGAAATGTCTGAGAAAATCTTTAAGGAAAAGAGGTATACCTAAGGGATGGGACGGAATAAAAACCTTTTTCTACGTCAAAAAAAAAAAGACAGAAATAATCGAGTGTTTGTTTACAAGTGTTGCAAGTGTATGTGTTGAGCCAGAATATGGGGTCGATAAAAGACCCACCTTTTTGGAAATCGAATTGATGGGGTCTTCTAGATACCAAACAATATTTTTATTAGCTAAATATTCTAGTAGTTTACAGAGAGAACTTATAATAGTTGTGGGTCTATGATGGGATGGACTGCCTCCTGTGGCCTGGGTTTTGGGATGATAGAACTACCACTGTAAGGGTAAAACGCCTTCGAACCACATTTGGTTAAACAGGTGTAAGAAAAAGATTAGTAATGTGTGATGGTGTTGGAGAATGTGAATATGTATATAATCGAGTCATCTGTAACTTGGTATGCACAGTATAAGTTCCGGAAAAGTAAAGAGGGAGTTGTATGCTTTTTTTCAGTGTAAGAGATAAAGTCTAATGGAGCGATCTGTTCAGGTCTGCCCTGTATGACCCTTGTAGATTCAGCGCTTTTTATTATTATAATAATAAATCCTGTTCAAATTTAGACTGGAAGGAAGGAGGTAGATGGAGGTCTTGGGAAAACCTATCAAAGTGATTTTGGCGACCTCAACAGGTCAGTTACTTTTTCGTTCATGATGGTGAGGACAAGAGAAGAGTCAGGTTCATACTTGCCTGCTAATTGTCATATTTTTTTTCCAGACTGCACACACAGAGGTAGTGGCATTGATAGATGACACATAACCCTTCCAGCAGGTTCATCTGGCATGCACTCTACTCTGTTTCTAAGTTAGGAAATGGCCTAAGGTGAGACTGTAACGGCAGCAGTCCAATGTAGCTCCTTTCAAGCAATCGGGAAACAAATGTATACCTGTGGTCTGGAGGACAGTGAGTGCAGCTGCATAAAGTACTGCGGTGACAAACATATGTGTTAGTTCAGTTACGAAATAACTAGAAGAATCAGGAAAAGAACTATGGTGTGTAAGAAGTACCCAGTGTACACATTCAAATTGCCACCAAGTTTGGGGTGAGTGTAGGAACGAGAAGAAATAAGAAGGAAATGATTACTGTCATGTAGATCATTTATTACTGTCCAATCAAACTCTTGGGTTATGGAGGAAGAGCAGATAAATCTATACGAGAAGGTTAGTGTTCGTAGTCTAGACGTGTCGGAACATCGATGTTTAAGATCTGTAACTGGTCTCCACAAGGCACAATATAACCTTCCTCAGAGCGAATGATGAAAGTTAAAAATATCAGATAGGAGTGGTGTAGATAATGCTGAAATTAAAGACTGCAGATTAGGTAAAGACAAGGGACTGAGGAGAAAAGATACAAAGATCATACCATATACTACGCGTCTAAAAAGACACAGCTTCAGTATAAGAGAGAAGAACGAATGGAAATTTGAGTGTGAGACATCATTTTGCTATGCACCATATATGTTCTTTTACTGTAGTGGTCATTAGGAAATTTGGTTAAGTAAAAGAATGATATAAAAGAACTTAACCAGAGATAGGAAGGCCAACTGCATACAGGGGAAAAACTGGGAAATCAACACTTGGAGTTCTTCCTTATTTCCCCTGTATCCCTAATATACCATAACAAAATGGACGTTATTTCTAACTAGCAATAAGTTGTAGATGTAGTGCAGTAGTTACGTATTGAGTGGTTGATAAATGAAGGTGAGGTGGGATAAAGGCATGTCTTTGATAAGGATTTGAGTTAGGGGGAATTTTTGTCAAGAGAAGTTGTATGCATGTCGGTTGTAAGCGTAGGAGGACACAACACATTACAAGTGTGAGGGTTGGGATTTATTTGATTGAATCATGGACGTATATGAGTGTCTCGACTTCAACATGAGTTCTCTTCTTTGTAAAAGGGTTTATCGAGATACATTTCTGTCTCCTGAGATATTCCGGTGGAAGAGTGCAATGTGTGGGGAAGTTAGTGAAGACACGTTGAGGGCGGCGTGTGGAAGATGGCTGTCAGGGGTTAAGTGTATGTAAACAGTGTAGGAGTTTGTGAAGGGCAAATAGCCTTGTTGTGTGATGAATTATTATAATTATGGGGAGCGCTAAACCCATAGGATTATACAGCGCATGTGGGGAAGGGGGGATGGAAGGTATTCAGGCTTAATTCAGGGAACTGGAGCACAGATCCAGTTCCCTAGTCAAGAGCCCCTCACCAGCGTCATGGAACCTCCCTTGAGGGGTTTGTGTGATGAAAATGGTTTTGAAAACCCCCAAGTTGAAGAACGAGACATTCAGGAAATCTTTATTGAGGATACGTTTCGCCAGCCATTGGCTTCTTCAGTCCAATACAGAGAATAACGGTAGAAGATGAGTAGGAGTTTGAGTTAATCAGTCCCTCAGCCTGGAGTCTGTGTCCACATATCAATCTTGAGAAACGTACAACATACGTGCGGAAAAGTTGCAACTTCTCCTCACATACTGAGAGTATTGATAATGAGAGCATTAAGAGTGTGACTTCTGGTAGTGAGTGTTGAGAGAGTGCGTGATGATAATGCTCACTGTTCATAGTGAATACTAATACTGACTGATGATATTAATGTTCACAGTATGAGATTTGATTTTACTGAAAGTCAGTGTGGATAATGTAAATACAAAGTGAGTGTTGATACGTGTGATTGTTGATAGTGTGTGTGATAGTGTAAATTGTTGATGTTGACTGGAATGTGTCGTGACAGCGTGTTAATAGTGTGTTGGCAGTGTGTGTGATAATGTGATTGTTGATAGTGTGTGTTGATAGTGTGTGATGATAGTGTGATTGTTGATAGTGTGTGTTGATATTGTGATTGTTGAAGTGTATGTTTGAAGCATGTGTTGACAGTGTTAACAGTGTGCTGACAGTGTTAATAATGTGTTGCAGTGTGTGTTGATATGTGATTGTTGATAGTGTGTGTTGATAGTGTGACTGTTGATAGTGTGACTGTTGATAGTGTGTGTTGATAGTGTGAATTGACGTGTGTTTGATATGTGATTGTTGACAGTGTGTGCTGATAGTGTGAATGTTGATAGTGTGTGTTGTACAGTGTGCGTTGACAGTGTCAATATGTGTGTTGATAGTGTGATTGTTGATAGTGTGTTGTACTCGATTCTGATGTGTGTGTGAGAGTGTGACTGTTGATAAGTGTGTGTTAATTTGTGTGTGTTGAGAGTGTGTGTTGACGTGTCGTTGAGATGTGTTGAGTGTGTGTCTGATAGTGTGAATGTTGACAGTGTGTTTTTGATAGTGTGGTTGATAATGTAATTGGGTTTATAGTGTGATGTTGATAGTGTGTGTTGATAGTGTGACTGTTGATAGTGTATGTTGATAATGTGTGATATGTAATTGTTGATAGTGTGATTTTTGATAGTGTGTGTTGAAGTGTGGTGTGTGTGATAGTGTGACTGTTGAGTGTGTTGAGTGTGACTGTTGATAGTGTGCTTTGATAGTGTAATTGTTGATAGTGTGTGTTGATAGTGTATGTTGACAGTGTGTGTTGATAGTGTGATTTTTGATAGGGGTGTTGATAGTGTGATTGCTGATAGTGTGTGTTGATACTGTGAATGTTGATAGTGTGTGTATGTGTGATTTTTGGTAGTGTGACTGTTGATGTGTGTGTTGATAGTGTGACTGTTGAGTGTGTTGATAGTGTGACTGTTGATAGTGTGCGTTGATAGTGTAATTGTTGATAGTGTAATTGTTGATAGTGTGATTGTTGATAGTGTGACTGTTGACAGGTGTACTGATAGTGATGTTGATAGTGTGTTAGATAGTGTGATTGCTGATAGTGTGTGTTGATAGTGTGATTGCTGATATGTGTGTTGATAGTCGATGTGATAGTGTGTGCTGTAGTGTGACTGTTGATGGTGTGTGTTGATAGTGTGATTGTGATGTTGACTGTGCTGTGTGTGTGATAGTGTGACTGCTGATAGTGTGCGGTGATAAGTGTAATTGTTGATAGTGTGATTGCTGATAGTGTCTGTGTGAGAGTGTGATGTTGATGTGTGTAACTGTTTATAGTGTGCGTTGATAGTGTATTGTTGATAGTGTGATTGTGATAGGTATGTATGATAGATGTTATAGTGTGTAGTAGTGTGTTGCTGATGTGTGTGTTGATAGTGTGTGTTTGATAGTCGATTGTTGATGGTGTGTGTTGACAGTGTGATTGTTGATGGTATGTGTTGATAGTGTGACTGATGATAGTGTGTGTTGATAGTGTGCGGTGATAATGTAATTATTGATAGTGTGATTGCTGATAGTGTGACTGATGACAGTGTGTGTTGATAGTGTGATTGTTGATAGTGTGCTGATAATGTGTGCTGATAGTGTGATTGTTGACAGTGTGTTGATAGTGTGACTGTTGATAGTGTGTGTTGATAGTGTGACTGTTGACAGGGTATGCTGACAGTGTGATTGTTTATAGTGTGACTGTTCATAGTGTGTGTTGATACAATGATTGTTGATAGTGTTGATAGTGTGTTAATAGTGTGATTGTTGATAGTGTGACTGTTGGTAGTACGTGTTGATAGTCGGTGCTGCTAGTGTGTTGATAGTGTGTTAACAGCGTGATTGTTGATAGTGTGTGTGCTGATAGTGTGACTGTTGATAGTCGGTACTGCTAGTATGTTGATAGTGTGAATGTTGATAGTATGAATGTTGATAGTGTGTGTTGATACTGTGATTGTTGATAGTATGAATGTTGAGAGTGTGAATGTTGAGAGAATGAATGTTGATAGTATGAATGTTGAGTGTGATGACTGATGACGAAGTTGAGTGTGTGAATGTGATTGTTATGACTGTCGATGTATGAAAGTTGAGTGTGAATGTTGATAGTACGAATGTTGAGAGTGTGAATGTTGAGAGTGTGATGTGATATATGAATGTTGATAGTGATGTTGAGATGTGAATTTGATAGTTGAAAGTTGTGTGAATGTTGATAGTACGATGTTGAGAGTCGTGAGTTGATAGTGTGTGTTGATACTGTGATGTTGAGTATGAAGTTGAGAGTGTGAATGTTGAGAGAATGAATGTTGATAGTATGAATGTTGAGTGTGAATGTTGATAGTACGAATGTTGAGAGTGTGAATGTTGACAGTATGAATGTTGATAGTATGAATGTTGAGAATGTGAATGTTGATAGTATGAATGTTGAGTGTGAATGTTGATAGTACGAATGTTGAGAGTGTGAATGTTGAAGTATGAATTTGAGTGTGATGTGGGGTGTGATGTTGATAGTATGAATGTTGAGAGTGTGTTGACGTGAATGTTGATAGTATGAATGTTGAGAGTGTGAATGTTGAGAGTGTGAGTGTTGATAGTATGAATGTTAATAGTGTGTGTTGACAGTGTGAATGTTGACAGTATGAATGTTGAGAGTGTGAATGTTGAGAGTGTGAGTGTTGATAGTATGAATGTTGAGAGTGTGAATGTTGATAGTGTGAATGTTGATAGTATGAATGTTGATAGTATGAATGTTGAGAGTGTGAATGTTAATAGTATGAATGTTGATAGTATGAATGTTGATAGTATGAATGTTGAGAGTGTGAATGTTGAGTGTGAATGTTGATAGTATGAATGTTGATAGTACGAATGTTGAGAGTGTGAATGTTGAAAGTGTGAGTGTTGATAGTATGAATGTTGAGAGTTTGAATGTTGATAGTGTGAATGTTGATAGTATGAATGTTGATAGTATGAATGTTGACAGTGTGAATATTGATAGTATGAATGTTGAGAGTGTGAATGTTGATAGTGTGAATGTTGATAGTATGAATGTTGATAGTATGAATGTTGAGAGTGTGAATGTTGAGTGTGAGTGTTGATAGTATGAATGTTGATAGTGTGTGTTGAGAGTGTGAATGTTGATAGTACGAATGTTGAGAGTGTGAATGTTGATAGTATGAACGTTGACAGTATGAATGCTGAGAGTGTGAATGTTGATAGTGTGAATGTTGAAAGTATGAATGTTGAAAGTATGAATGTTGAGAGTGTGAATGTTGAAAGTATGAATGTTGATAGTGTGAATGTTGATAGTTGATATGAAGTTTGATGTGATAGTTTGAATGTTAATAGTATGAATGTTGATAGTGTGAATGTTGATAGTATGAATATTGTCAGTATGAATGTTGATAGTGTGACTGTTGATAGTGTGAATGTTGATAGTATGAATATTGATAGTGTGAATGTTGATAGTATGAATGTTGATAGCGTGAATGCTGATAGTATGAATGCTGATAGTGTGAATGTTAGTATGAATGTTGATAGTGTGAATGCTAATAGTATGAATGCTGATAGTGTGAATGTTAGTATGAATGTTGATAGTGTGAATGTTGATAGTATGAATATTGTCAGTATGAATGTTGATAGTATGAATATTGATAGTGTGAATGTTGATAGTATGAATGTTGATAGTGTGAATGTTGATAGTATGAATATTGTCAGTATGAATGTTGATAGTATGAATATTGATAGTGTGAATGCTGATAGTATGAATGCTGATAGTGTGAATGTTATTATGAATGTTGATAGTGTGAATGTTGATAGTATGAATATTGTCAGTATGAATGTTGATAGTGTGAATGTTGATAGTGTAAATGTTGATAGTATGAATGTTGATAGTATGAATATTGATAGTGTGAATGTTGACAGTATGAATGTTGATAGTGTGAATGTTGATAGTATGAATGTTGATAGTGTGAATGCTGTTAGTATGAATGTTGTTAGTATGAATGTTGCTAGTGTGAATGTTGATAGTATGAATATTGTCAGTATGAATGTTGATATCATGAATGTTGATAGTGTGAATGTTGATAGCATGAATATTGTCAGTATGAATGTTAATAGTATGAATGTTGATAGTGTGAATGTTGATAGCATGAATATTGTCAGTATGAATGTTGATAGTATGAATGTTGATAGTATGAATGTTGATAGTGTGATGTTGAAATAGATGTTTATGTATGAGTGTGATAGTTTGATGTCGAAGTGTGAGTGTTG
The DNA here is from genome assembly GCF_026875155.1 of Cherax quadricarinatus. Classification (NCBI taxonomy): domain Eukaryota; kingdom Metazoa; phylum Arthropoda; class Malacostraca; order Decapoda; family Parastacidae; genus Cherax; species Cherax quadricarinatus. The sequence goes on from NC_069490.1 coordinate 10,448,597, forward strand.
ATAGTTGACAGTATGATAGTGTGAATTGTAGTATGAATGATGCAGTGGTAGTGTTGATAGTATGAACTGTGGTAGTGTTGATAGTTGATGACATGTTGATAGTGTTGATAGTGATGAATGGGGAGTGTTGAATGTGAGAATGGGATGCGTTGATAGTGATGACACTGGGTGATAGTTGATAGTGTGTCAGAGTGGAATTGATGATGAAGTATGAATAGTTGTCATGGTAATGGAAGGATGATACGTTGCTTGATGGTGCCAGGGACGGTTTACTATTTAACAACACTGATGGTGGTAAGTTGTTTTGAAAACGAGTTGCAATACTAGTAGCAATATTAAACATCAAAATTGTAGTCATCTTTCACGAAGTGTAGCAAGAAAATCAATGCTTCATAGTATTAAACCTTCATCAAGCGCTGGCTATTATATGTGCTGTGGAATTTTGACTTGTCAGGGGAGGATGGCTGGGGGAGGTGAAGGCTGTGCGTTTTAGTGTGTGTAATCATTCAGCGGTATACTCTCGATTGTCATGGGTTCTTTTTTTATAGTTTGCTTCATGTGTATTGTATTTATGTATTACTTATGCTTGAATCGTTGCAACTTATACATGTGAATTTTGGTGATCACAGATATACAGTAATATTTATATTTAGCAAGTTATTTTAAAGTTTATTGCCAAGTTGGCCAGTAGGGCTGCTGCAGATGTCCTCTTCTATGTTCTTTACTTGTCAGTGATTTTTATGATGCTACTGGTGGCTTTTACAGCACAGTAACAATATGGGTACAGACTTGTCCTATAAGAACAACCAGTACGTAGTAGTGGTGGTGGTAGAGACGTGACACTAGAGGTGGTGGTGGTGGAAATGCATTGAGTGATCGTGGTACAAGTGGTAGTGCAGGTGATGGTGCAAGTAATGATGGTTGTGTTAGTATTGTTGGCTGTGGTGGTGGTGGTAATTATGCTAGTAGTAGTAGTGGTGGTGGTGGTGGTGGTGGTAGCAGAGACTAGGCACTGCTGTTCTTAGTGCCGGTGATAATTTTGGTGGTGGTCGTGACAGTTTTGGTAATTGCGGTTCTGGTAGTGGTGGTGATGGTGGTGGCAGATGAAGTAATCGTTGTGATGGATATTACGAACACAGGTAACAAATGGCCCGTGTGACTTGGTTATGGGAATTGAAGCTAACAAACTCAGCAGTAGACTATAATGTATATTTGCCTTCACCCACTATATACAGGTATGTACAATTTGTACAGATAAGACTATCAAGTGTACACCACGGTGACAGATGGCAAAGCAGAAGCCAGAGAGAGTGCACCGTACTCAACCAGCAGGTAGGCAAGTCTGCCAATGCTTACCGCAAGTGAACCACGTAGCTTCAGCATTGGCAGGCTTGCCTGTGATTCGTCAATTAACAAAGGTACTGATTAACGACGGGTACCCTATCGATCGTTAAACCATTAGCACCCGGTTCGCTGGTTGGGAGGCAGCCTATACGGGAGTGTGACATACACCGAATAAATTGTAACATACTCTTTGCATGCCACAGTGGAGGTGTTACTCGTGGTGCTGAAGGCTGTTTTAGTGGTGCTAATGGTGATGGTGGTAGAGATAGCGCACTGGCTGTTGTGGATGGTGGAAGGGACGGGATACTGGTGGTTGTGGTTGGAGGAAGGGACGGGGCACTGGTGGTTGTGGTTATTGGTGGTGGCAGGGACGGGGAACTGGTGGTTGTGATTGGTGGTGGCGGCAGGGACAGGGAACTGGTGGTTGTTGTGGTGTGACGGTGGTGGTGGGCAGGGACGGGGCATGGTGGTTGTGGTTGTTGTATTATAGGTGGTGGTGGTAGCTGTAGTGGTGTAGATGGTAGTTGTAGTGTAGGTGGTGGTAGTTGTAGTGTAGGTAGTGGTAGTTGTAGTGGCGTAGGTGGCAGTTGTAGTGGTGCAGGTGGTAGGTGCAGTGTTGTAGGTGGTAACTGCAGCGTAGGTGGTGGTAGTTGTAGTGTTGTATGGGTGGTAGTTGGTTGTAAAGGTGTAGTGGCAGTTAGTGTAGGTGGTGGTACTTGTAGTAGTGTAGGTGGTGGTAGTTGTAGTAGTGTAGGTGGTGGTAGTTGTAGTGGTGTAGGTGGTGGTAGTTGTAGTGGTTTAGGTGGACGTAGTTGTAGTGTAGGTGGTGGTAGTTGTAGTAGTGTAGGTGGTGGTAGTTGTAGTAGTGTAGGTGGTGGAAGTTACAGTGCTGCATGTAAGGGTAGTTATAGTGGTGAAGGTGGTGGTAAATGTAGTTGTGTACGTGATGGTGGTTGTAGTGTAGGTGGTGATTGCTGTAGTGTACTTGGTAGTAGTTGTAGTGATGCAGGAAGTGGTAGTTGTATATTTCAGTAGTGGCAGTTGTAGTGGTGTAGGTGGTGGCAGTTGTAGCGGTGTAGGTGGTGGCAGTTGTAGCGGTGTAGGTGGTGGTAGTTGTAGTGTAGGTGGCAGTTGTTTTGGGTGTAGGGGGTGGTAGCTGTAGTGGTGTAGGTGGTGGCTGTTGCACTGGTGTAGGTGGTTGGCAGTTGTAGTTGGGTGAATGTGGGGCAGTTGTACCGTGTAGGTGGTGTAGTTGTAGTGGTGTGGGTGGTGGTAGTTGTAGTGGTGCAGGTGGTGGTAGCTGTATGTGGGTTTGATGGATGTTGCAGTGGTGTAGGTGGTGTAGTTGTAGTAGTTAGCGCGTGGTAGTTGTAGTGATGTAGGTGAGGTGGGTTTTAATGTAGGTGGTAGTTGTTTTAGGGTAGTGGTAGCTGTTGTAGTGTAGGTGGTGGTAGTTGTAGTAGTGTAGTGGTGGTAGTTGTAGTGGTGTAGGTGTGGTAGCTGTACTGTAGGATGGAGTTGCAGTGGTGTAGGTGGTGGTTGTTGCAGGGTGGAGGAAGGGTAGCTGTAGTGTAGGTGGTGGCAGTTGTAGTGGTGTAGGTGGTGGTAGTTGTAGTGGTGCAGGTGGTGGTAGCTGTACTGTAGGTGAATGGATGTTGCAGTGGTGTAGGTGGTGGGTAGTTGTAGTAGTTGAGGCGGTGTATTTTGTAGTGATGTAGTGGGGTAGTTTTAATGTAGGTGGAGTGTTTTAGGTAGGTGGTAGCTGTTGTAGTGTAGGTGGTGGTAGTTGTAGTAGTGTAGGTGGTTGGTAGTTTAGTGTGTAGGTGGTGGTAGTTGTAGTGTAGGGAGGTTTGTTGTAGTGGTGTGGTGAGATAGTTGATGTAGGTGGTTGGCTGTTGTGTGGGTGGTAGTGTTGTAGTGGTGTAGGGGGTGAAGTCGTAGGGTAAGGTGGTGGTAGTTGTAGTGTGTAGTAGGTGGTGGTAGTTGTAGTGGTGCAGGTAGTGGTAGTTGCAGGGGATGTAGGTGAGGTAGTTGTAGTGTAGTGGTAGTTGTTGAAGGGTAGGTGGTAGCTTTGTAGTGAAGGTGGTGGTAGTTGTAGTGGTGTAGGTGGTGGTAGCTGTAGTGGTGTAGGTGGTATTAGCTGTAGTGGTGTAGGCGGTGGTAGCTGTAGTGGCGTAGGTGTTGGTAGCTGTAGTGGTGTAGGTGGTGGTACATATAGTGATGTAGGGGAGGTAGTTGTCGTATAGGTGTTAGTAGCTGTAGTGTATGTGGTGGCTGTTGTAGCGCAGGTAATGGTATAAAGTAAAAGGACACAAGTGCAACTAATGTGACATTTATTGTGGCAACGTTTCGCTCTCCAGGAGCTTTATCAAGCTTGATAAAGCTCCTGGAGAGCGAAACGTTGCCACAATAAATGTCACATTAGTTGCACTTGTGTCCTTTTACTTTACACATTGTCGGTAATTCTACCAACTTTATTACAGGTAATGGTAGTTGTAGTGTTGGTGGTGGTAGTTGTAGTGGTGGTAACTGCAGTGTATGTGAGTGTTCTTGTAATGGTGTAAGTGGAGGTAGTTGTAGTGTAGGTGGTTGCTCTTGTAGTGGTGTAGGTGGAGGTAGTTGTACTGTAGGTGGTGGTAGTTGTAGCGATGTACGTGGTGGTATTTGTAGTGGTGTAGGTGGAGGCACCTTCATGTAGGTGGTAGTAGTAGTATAGGTGGTGGTAGTTGTAGTGTAGGTGGTAGTAGTCGTAATGTAGGTGATTGTAGTTGTAGTGTAGGTGATGTAGTTATAGTGATGTAGGAAGTGGTAGTGGTAGAGATGTAGGTGGTGGTAATCGTAGTGGAGAAGGTGTTGGTAGTTGATGATGAAGGTGGTGATAGATGTACTGATATCGTACTGATAGTAGTTGTAGTGATGTAGGTGGTGGAAGTGTAGTGATGTAGATGGTGGTAGTTGTAGTGGTGCAGATAGTGGTAGTTGTAGAGATGTAGGTGGTAGTCATTGTAGTGGTGAAGGTGGTGGTAGTTGTATTGGTGTAGATGGTGGTAGTTGTATTGGTGTAGATGGTGGTAGTGTATTGGTGTAGATGGTGGTAGTTGTAGTGATGGTTGTGGAGGCGGTAGTTGTAGTGGTGTAGGGGTATTGTAGTTTTGAAGGTGGTGGCAGTTGTAGTGATGTGTAGGTGCCAGTAGTTGTAGTTTAGGTGGTGGTAGTTATAGTGTAGGTGTTGGTAGTTCTAGTGTAGGTGGTGGTGGTAGTTGTAGTGTAGGTGGTGGTAGTTGCAGTTATGGTTGTGGAGGTAGCTGTAGTGATGTAGGTAGTGGTAGCTGTAATGGTGAAGGTGGGGGTATTGGCATAGGTGGTGGTAGTTGTAGTGGTGTAAGTGGTGGTAGTTGTAGTGGTGTAGGTGGTGGTAGCTGTAGTGATGTAGGTGGGGTAGTTGAAGTGGTGGTAGTTGTAGTGATGTAGGTAGTGGTAGCTGTAGTGGTGTAGGTGGTAGTACTTGTAGTGTACGTGGTGGTAGTTGTAGTGGTGTAGGTAGTAGTTATTGTAGCGGTGAAGGTGGTGCTAGATCTAGTGGTGTAGGTGGTTGTAGCTGTAGTGATGTAGTGTGTGATAGTTGTACTTATGGTTGTGGCAGCTGTAGTGGTGTAGGTGGTGGTAGTTGTAGTGTTGAAGGTAGTGGCAGTTGTAGTGGTATAGGTGGCAGTTGCAGTGTAGGTGGCGGTAGGTATAGCGGTGAAGATGTTGTAGTTGTAGTGGTGTAGATGGTGGTGTGTAGTTGTAGTGTAGGTGGTGGTAGTTGTAGTGGTGTAGGTGGTGGTAGTTGTAGTGGTGTAGGTGGTGGTAGTTGTAGTGGTGTAGGTGTTGGTAGTTGTAGTGGTGTAGGTGGTGGTAGTTGTAGTGGTGTAGTGGTGTAGGTGGTGGTAGTTGTAGTGTAGGTGGTGGTAGTTGTAGTGGTGTAGGTGGTGTAGTTGTAGTGGTGTAGTGGGTAGTTGTAGTGGTACAGGTGGGGTAGTTGTAGTAGTGTAGGTGATGGTAGTTGTAGTGGTGTAGGTGGTGATAGTTGTAGTGTAGGTGGTGTTAGTTGTAGTGGTGTAGGTGGTGGTTGTTGTAATGGTGTAGGTGTGGTAGTTGTAGTGGTGTAGAGGGTGATAGTTGTAGTGGTGTAGGTGGTGGTAGTTGTAGTGGTGTAGGTGGTGGTAGTTGTAGTGTAGGTGATGGTAGTTGTAGTGGTGTAGGTGTGGTAGTTATAGTGGTGTAGGTGGTGGTAGTTGTAGTGTTGTAGGTGGTGGTAGTTATAGTGGTGTAGGTGGTGGTAGTTGTAGTGGTGTAGGTGGTGGTAGTAGTGTAGGTGGTGGTAGTTGTAGTGGTGTAGGTGGTGGTAGTTGTAGTAGTGTAAGTGGTGGTAATAGTAGTGGTGTAGGTGGTGGTAGTAGCAGTGTAGGTGGTGGTAGTAGTAGTGGTGTAGGTGGTGGTAGTAGTGGTGTAGGTGGTGGTAGTAGTGGTGTAGGTGGTGGTAGTAGTGTGTAGGTGGTGTAGTAGTGTGTAGGTGGTGGTAGAGAGTGGTGTAGTGAGTGGTATGTAGTGGTGTAGGTGTGGTAGTGTAGTGGTGTAGGTGGTAGCGTGGAGTGGGTAGGTGGTGGTAGTAGTATGTGTAGTGGTGGTAGTAGTAGTGGTGTAGGTGGTGAGTAGTGGTGTAGGTGGTGTGTGTAGTAGGTTGGTTGGTAGTAGTTGTAGTGGTGTAGGTGGTGGTAGTAGTAGGTGGTAGGTTGTGGTAGTTGTGTAGTATGTTAGTGGTTGTATAGTGGTGTATGTGGTAGGTGGTGTAGTAGTGGTGTAGTAGTGTGGTTGTAGTGGTGTAGGGGTGGTTTAGTAGTGGTGTTATGTGGTGGTAGTAGTGGTGTAGGTTGTAGTAGTGGTGTAGGTGGTGGTAGTAGTAGTGGTGTAGTGGTGGTAGTTGTAGTGTAGGTGGTGTATAGTATGGTGTATGTGGTGGTAGTAGTGGTGTAGTTGAGTGTAGGTGGTGTAGGTGTAGTGGTGTAAGGTAGGTGTGTAGTAGTAGTGGTGTAGGTGGTGGTAGTATGTAGTGGTGTAGGTGGTGTAGTAGTAGTGGTGTAGGTGGTGGTAGTAGTAGTGGTGTAGGTGGTGGTAGTAGTAGTGGTGTGGTAGGTGTTAGAGTGGTGTAGGGGTGTAGTAGTGTGGTGTAGTGGTGTAGTTGTAGTGGTGTAGTGGTGGTAGTAGTGGGGTAGTGGTGGTAGTAGTAGTGGTGTAGGTGGTGGTAGTTAGTAGTGTAGGTGGAGTAGTAGTGGTGTAGTGGTGGTAGTAGTAGTGGTGTAGTGTGGTAGTAGTAGTGTGTAGGTGGTGGTAGTAGTAGTGGTTTGGTGGTGGTAGTAGTAGTGGTGTAGGTGGTGGTAGTAGTAGTGGTGTAGGTGGTGGTAGTAGTAGTGGTGTAGGTGGTGGTAGTAGTAGTGGTGTACGTGGTGGTAGTAGTAGTGGTGTAGGTGGTGTATAGAGTAGGTGTAGTGGTGGTAGTGTGTGGTGTAGTAAGTGGTGGTTGTGGAGCACTTCCTCTCACTAAACACTCAGTCGTCAAACACAAGAAACTCAAGATTATAATAATGTATTTTCATGTGAAATGATGGTCAATTATGTAAATTACAGGTGTCATAGGTTTTACTATTGTAGTTATGCTAGGGAGGAGGAGGGAGCTATAGACCCACAGTGGTCATACAACCACAGGAAAAAAGGAAGGCAATCAGATTCGAAGCACTGTAAAGGGAGAGAGGGTGGAACTTTGAGGATCAAGAGCCCTTGAAAATCTTAGTTTATTGGTTGATCAATAATTAATGATATTTACTAAGTGATCATCTGGACGGCAGGTAAGCTGGAACACCAAGCTGCCAGCACCTACCTTATGTTGCCCCGGGGCAAGGCTGCCCCCTCACTAATGATTACTATCGACCTGGTTCCTCAATAAGCGGTATGGCCTATTGATCCCCCCATTGATTGAGGCCCCAGGGTGGAGGCTCAATGACCAGGCGGCTGGGGGAACCTAGGCTCCACCCATGCCGCCTCCACTAATCAAAGCGCAGAATGGTAGTCTAAGTCCCGCCTTCCAGGGAGCTGACGATGCTGATTTGCTGGCGGTGCGCCCGGCTCTGCCACAGTCACGTGACATGCGTGCAGGCGCCAACTCTAGTCAATCTGTATGTGGTCGAGTGACGGTGCAGTGTGTTGGTGAGGCGCTGCTGCTTTTGCGCTCTTATCTCCTGTTCTACGTGTTTATTTTACCTGAAATTCAGTGAAAGTGTGTATAGTGTTGCTATCTTGCAGTGTGCCCAAGGAAAAGTCTGAAATCTAGTGTAAAAGGTGCGAAAAGTGCATGAATTTGAGCAAGTGAAGTGTGTGCCTCGGCTCTGGGCCAGACAAGATGGCGGAGTGGAAGCCAAGGCCGTGAGAAGAGGTCGCGGTGCCTATACTCTCTCGGGATTACTCTTACGGATTTACTTGCCATCTCGCCAGCTCCTCTTGGATTACTCGTCCCTTAGCAACCGGAGGTGAGTGAGTGTATCCTGGGGTCCTGTTGGCACTGCTTTGTGGAGAGGAAGGTGAGAATGAATGTATATACAAGGTGATATTTGCCACAAACTAACCTGCAGACCAGCAGAGCTTGGTTGGCTGACTAACTGGTCTTGTCCAGCCTACGGTACACATACCTTGCCAACCACACATCACCTTCTGTGTGCATATAGCAACACCTCCACTGGTACATACTGCACTGTGCTTGTCTGTAGGTATGTGTGGCCGTATGTACTTGTGTGTTTGTACGTGTATGTGCGTATGTAGGTGGCCCTGGCCTCACCAACTAGTGGTCCTGGCCGCAGCATGTGGTATTGTGTGTGTTAAGTGGCCAGACTGTCTTAAACCCTACGTAAGATAAGTGCCTTGAAAAAAAGGAGGTATTTGGCAGCTTCAGGTAAGTGAGTTCCGCCTGGAGGCCGCAGAGAGCCTGTTGGTGCCAGGCTTGAGTAGATCAGCTGATGTGGGGCGGCTGTAGTGCCTCTGGTGGTGGTGGTGGTTAGTGGTGGCGGCGGCGGCGGCGGTGGTGGCGGCCTGCCACCCTCCCTGGGTTATCGATCCAACAAGTGCAGCGCCACACAGGCAGAGGGAGAGTCTGCCACTAGGGGCAGGGGAGGAGTGCCGTTAGGGGTAGGAGAAGGGGAGAGGTGGAACTGCCAACCCCTGCTGGCAGTGCCACAAGCCGCTCCTCTCCAGGACACGGGGGATGGGGCATACTACCTTACAACATACCATGTGCTGCACACCATGCCATGTACGCATCGCATGATACACACCATGTAGGTATCACGTGGTGCACTCTGATACCAACTTTGCGATATACAACACGTGGATAAGTTACATACAACGTAATACCATGTAGTACACACATTGCCATGTACACCACAATATAGTACACATTCTTGTACATACTCTGTACACGCCATGCACAATGTTACATGCAATGCACACGTAGTGTTCATGCCGTATACACACCATTTTACATATTTTCTATTCACCATGCTTATATGCTATTTATACACCAATACATATGTGGCATACATCATGTACACACCGTGTGGTACAACCTCTGCACCATCCCATGTGTTACCACTGTGGCACTCACGTCATGTATACATATGCTACACACATATGAATAGCATGTGACACACATCACATAGTGCACAGCATGTACACGCGGTGTACAGCAAGGTACAGTACACGCTCCCATCCTTTTCCTCATCCTCGTATCTGACATATATCCTGTGCTGACGATACCAAAATCTGTATGACTTTCATTCATTGCAAATCTCCCATCGGATATACACCAAGTCTTCCAGTGGTCCACAGAAAACAATATGAAGTTGAATGACGACAAATTTCAGTTACTCTATGATAAACCTGAGAAAATAAAAGCTAGAGCGGAGTATAAAACAAATTCTAACAACACAATATATCGAAAAAATAATGTGAAGGAATTGGAAGTGATAATATCAGGGGATCTTACTGTGATTTTCCTAGCAGATGTTATTATGACATCTGCTAGGAAAATGAAAGGCTGGATAATGAGATCCTTCAAAATAAGGGATGCCAAACTAATGGTGATCCGCTTTAATGTACTTGTTCTCTAATCTAAAATTCTGCTGTACACTAACAGTCCCCCCCTTTCAAGGCAGGTGAAATTAAAGATCTGGAGAATAAACAGAGAGCTTTCACTGCACGTATAAGTACAGAAAAGCACCTCAGTTACTGGGACTGTTTGAAGTCGCTTTACCTGTACTCCCTGGAACGCAGGCGAGAAAGATGCATCATAATTTACACCCGAAAAATCCCAGAGGGACTAGTCCCAAATTTGCACACAGAAATCACTTCCTACAACAGTAAAAGACTTGGGAGGCGGTGCAACATCCCCAAAAGAAAAGCAAGGGTGCCATGAGCACACTAAGAGAATACAAGTGTCAGGGGCCTAAGACTTTCCAGCTGACTCCCATCATACATAAGAGGAATTACCAACAGACCCTTGGCTATTTTCAAGAGGGAGCTGGACAGATACCTTTAAGTCAATACCAGTGACCACCCGGGCTGTGGATCATTCGTTGGATTGCGTGCCGCCGGCAGTTAATAGCCTGGTTGATCAGGCCCTGATCCACCGCGAGGCTTGGTCATGGACCCACCGGAACACCCTCAACAATTCAGACACGACGTGGTGCACAGCATATACATACGTGGTGCACAGCATGTACACGTAATAGTACATCACATGGTGCACATAACGTGGTATACCATGTGACACACGTGGTACACCATGTGCACACAACGTGGTACACCATGTGCACACAACGTGGTACACCATGTGCACACAACGTGGTACACCATGTGCACACAACGTGGTACACCATGTGCACACAACGTGGTACACCATGTGCACACAACGTGGTACACCATGTGCACACGTGGTACAAAATGTACATACGTGGTACACCACGTGCACACAACGTGGCATACTATGTACATACGTGATACACCATGTGCACACAACGTGGTACACAATGTGCACGCAACGTGGTACTCCATGTGCACACAACGTGGTACATGTGCACGCAACGTGGTACACCTTGTGTACACAACGTGGTACACCATATGCACGCAACGTGGTACACGTGCACGCAACGTGGTACATCATGTGCACAACGTGGTACATGTGCACACAACGTGGTAAATCATGTGCACACAACGTGGTACACGTGCACGCAACGTGGTACATCATGTGCACAACGTGGTACATGTGCACACAACGTGGTACACCATGTGCACACAACGTGGTACACCATGTGCACGCAACGTGGTACATCATGTGCACAACGTGGTACATGTGCACACAACGTGGTACACCAGTGCACGCACGTGTACACCATGTGCACACAACGTGGTACACATGTGCACACAACGTGGTACACCATGTGCACGCAACGTAGTACACCATGTGCACACAACGTGGTACACCATGTGCACACAACGTGGTACACCATGTGCACACAACGTGGTACACCATGTGCACACAACGTGGTACACCATTGCACACAACTGGTACACTGTGCACACAACGTGGTACACCATGTGCACACAACGTGGTACACCATGTGCACACAACGTGGTACACCATGTGCACACAACGTGGTACACCATGTGCACACAACGTGGTACACCATGTTATGCACATCGTGTGATGTATTCCTACACGTAGGAATAACTCGTGGTATTGCTACGTGGTGCGCACGAGGAATAGTGCCCCGTGTTACATGTGGAACCACGTGGTGTGTGTTATGTGATACAGTCCACCTGGAACAAGTGTACAGCATGAGCATATCGTGACAGCATGTGGTACACGTCACAAGTCTTGGTGCACAGCACTTGGTATACCAAGTGGTGTATATGGTACACGCCACGTGGTGCTCATGTACACGTGATGAACATGTTACATAATACGTGGTGAACATGTACACACATGGTACATCACGCGCTACTCCATAAACTACGTGAGTTACAGCACATGACATTTTGTAGTAGGCAGTGTAGTACTATTCCATAATACATTACAGGAGGTATTACATTGTACACACCTTGTAAAACACAAAAGGAACATGCTATTTATAACATAACCCAGTACACACCAAATAGAACACTATGATGTACAATAACATGTACTGTGGTACATATACCACGTGATACACATACCAGGTACACACCCATAGGGTACAACACACCAGTACACACTATATGGTACACGAACTGCACGGTGCACTGAGGTACACCATGTAATATGCGCAGAGTGGATGTACCAATGTGCACACGTGGTGCATATATGCAACACATGCAAGTAAGGTAGCAACAACATACCTACAAGAGGAACAATACATGCAGGTAAGGTAGGAACAACATACCTACAAGAGTAGTAACATATGGAGGTAAGGTAGCAACAACATACCTGCAAGAGTAGTAACATATGCAGGTAAGGTAGCAACAACATACCTGCAAGAGTAGTAACATATGCAGGTAAGGTAGCAAAAAACTACGGGAAAGAGAAGCAATCCATCAGGTAAGGTGCAAAAAACAAACTACAGGAGAAGCTAATGCAGGTAAGGTGCACAACATCCCTACAGGAGAAGCAATACTGCAGGTAGGAGACAACATACCAAAAGAGAGCAAACTGCAGGAAAAGGTACCAAAACATACCAAAAAGGAAGCAATCATGCAGGTAAGGGTACCAACAACATCCCAACAAGAGAAGCTTACATGCAGGTAAGGTACCAAAAACATCCCAAAAAGGGAAAAGCTACATGCAGGAAAGGTACGTTGGAGAGTCCCCATTTTCCATTTGATAAATCTCACACCTTTGTTTTACACCTTTTTTTTTTAGCACTGTATGAAGAATTTTTATCCCAGGACGTTGTACTTTTGTTCAAATTTTAAGGTTACTTGAAATTAGAAAGTTAAAACCAAACTTTTGAGGGGCAACTTTTTAGCCTTTAAGGTTGATCAGATTTTAGACAGTAACGTAATCGCGAAAAAAAGTTTTTTTACCAACGTCGGGTTTTTCTTCCATTGTTCACTTTTGTAGTTTTTGTTCTCCGGGTTGTTGTGCATCGCTGGTGTGTTGTGCATCACTGGTGTGTTGTGCATGTGCATCACTGGAGTGTTGTTCATCACTGGTGTGTTGTGCATCACTGGTGTGTTGTGCATCACTGGTGTGTTGTTCATCACTGGTGTGTTGTGCATGTGCATCACTGGAGTGTTGTTCATCACTGGTGTGTTGTTCATCACTGGTGTGTTGTGCATCACTGGTGTGTTGTTCATCACTGGTGTGTTGTTCATCACTGGTGTGTTGTGCATCACTGGAGTGTTGTTCATCACTGGAGTGTTGTTCATCACTGGAGTGTTGTGCATCACTGGTGTGTTGTGCATCACTGGTGTGTTGTGCATCACTGGTGTGTTGTGCATCACTGGTGTGTTGTGCATGTGCATCACTGGTGTGTTGTTCATCACTGGTGTGTTGTGCATGTGCATCACTGGTGTGTTGTTCATCACTGGTGTGTTGTGCATCACTGGTGTGTTGTGCATCACTGGTGTGTTGTTTATCACTGGTGTGTTGTGCATGTGCATCATGGTGTGTTTGTTCATCACTGGTGTGTTGTTCATCCCCTGGTGTGTTGTGCTTTCACTGGTGTGTTGTGCATCACTGGTGTGTTGTTTATCATTTGGTGTGTTGTGCATGTGCATTCACTGGTGTGTTGTTCATCACTGGTGTGTTGTTCATCACTGGTGTGTTGTGCATCACTGGTGTGTTGTGCATCACTGGTGTGTTGTTCATCACTGGTGTGTTGTGCATCATTTGGAGTGTTGTTAAATCACTGGTGTGTTGTTCATCACTGGGTGGTTTGCATCACTGGAGTGTTGTTCATCACTGGAGTGTTGTTCATCACTGGTGTGTTGTTCATCACTGGTGTGTTGTTCATCACTGGTGTGTTGTTCATCACTGGTGTGTTGTTCATCACTGGTGTGTTGTTCATCACTGGTGTGTTGTTCATCACTGGTGTGTTGTTCATCACTGGTGTGTTGTGCATCACTGGTGTGTTGTTCATCACTGGTGTGTTGTTCATCACTGGAGTGTTGTTCATCACTGGAGTGTTGTTCATCACTGGAGTGTTGTTCATCACTGGAGTGTTGTTCATCACTGGTGTGTTGTTCATCACTGGAGTGTTGTTCATCACTGGTGTGTTGTTCATCACTGGTGTGTTGTTCATCAGGGAAATGTTGTTCATCATGGTGTGTTGTTCATCCTGGTGTGTTTTTCATCACTGGTGTGTTGTTCATCACTGGTGTGTTGTTCATCACTGGTGTGTTGTTCATCACTGGTGTGTTGTTCATCACTGATGTGTTGTTCATCACTGGTGTGGGACATACATCACTGGTGTAGGACACATATCACTGGTGTGGGACACACATCACTGGTGTGGGACACACACTTCACTGGTGTGGGACACACACTTCACTGGTGTGGGACACACACATCACTGGTGTGGGACACACACATCACTGGTGTGGGACACACACATCACTGGTGTGGGACACACACATCACTGGTGTGGGACACACACATCACTGGTGTGGGACACACACATCACTGGTGTGGGACACACACACATCACTGGTGTGGGACACACGCACATCACTGGTGTGGGACACACGCACATCACTGGTGTGGGACACACGCACATCACTGGTGTGGGACACACGCACATCACTGGTGTGGGACACACGCACATCACTGGTGTGGGACACACGCACATCACTGGTGTGGGACACACGCACATCACTGGTGTGGGACACACCACATCACTGGTGTGGGACACACGCACATCACTGGTGTGGGACACACGCACATCACTGGTGTGGGACACACGCACATCACTGGTGTGGGAACACACATCACTGGTGTGGGACACACACATCACTGGTGTGGGACACACATCACTGGTGTGGGACACATCATTGGTATAGTATTACATCATGATGAGTTGTTGTGATCTCTTCAGTAGATTCAGTTAACTGTAGTTTTCTTGTTATTGCTTCTAAATATCAATTTTTTTTATCTGTTCTGATAAACCACTAACACAACTTCTGACTTTATATTATCCCTGATAATGTATACAAGGTGAATATGCCGATTCAGAGAAGTGACAGAATTAGCAGGGGAGGATACAGAGGAAAGAAGACTAGCGAAAAATTATTATTATACATAGCGCTAAACCCGTGTGGATCATTCACCGTAAGGAATAATAGACACTGTACCTAGAGGCACTTTTAGTTGTGTGAGGTGGGGAGAGAAGAATGGCCAGGTAAGGGGTGGTTTACGCTCAGTCTTCCCTGCAATGCCTGGGCTTCATGCACAGCTCTCAAGGTCACTGAAGGAGAGTTTGGGGGGAACATATATATAACACCTGTAATACAAACGAATAGACTTAATAACATCACTACTTTTCAGAATCTTATATAGGTACTTCAATGGAATGAAATCACCCTACCCTCCTTTTAGTGGAGGGTAGGATGCCTTGTACGAGAAGGAATATTCAGTAAATTTAACCTCAACAATTACAGAAATGACTGGGACAAAATATACATGACTAACATACCCTGGGAAACATACCCTGGGAAACATACCCTGGGAAACATACCCTGGGAAACATACTCTGGGAAACAATCATGAACACCTTAAACTTTCAAACATCACTTTGATGCAAGCATAAAAGGTCTGTATAAAATATATACTGCTGCAAAAACTTAAAAGTGGTTAACTGCTTAAAAATGTAAATATGTCACAATACATGAAAGATAATCTTAGCTAAATGATTACCAAGATGGAATAAATATTTTGAGCTCTCGTACCAGACGGAAGAAACACAAAGGGAACAAAAAGCTATCCATTATATTGCGAGAAACCCAAAATATTTTTACATATGCAAAATTAAGGTTAAGAATTAGACTATTAATCACAGGAGGTTCATTCACTGACGATGAAAAAGAAATGACTGACATTATAAAAGACCAAATCAATGTTCAGGAATCCACTAAACAAAAGCAGAGTGGAGAAATCAGGAAAACATTTACATTACCTCTCAAGTTCACATAGATAATAAAACTGACATAAGGATTAATCCTGTGGAATTCGAATTAAAGAAAACATGCCCACTCGTGCAGCCCCTGAGCCAGTCGTGAAGGTCCTTATTTATGAAGAAGTGAAAAAATACCAAATACCACTACATTGCACTTAGTATTCCTAGGGGAAAGA
Organism: Cherax quadricarinatus; assembly: GCF_026875155.1. Taxonomy (NCBI): domain Eukaryota; kingdom Metazoa; phylum Arthropoda; class Malacostraca; order Decapoda; family Parastacidae; genus Cherax; species Cherax quadricarinatus. Next base: position 10,464,351 of record NC_069490.1, read on the forward strand.
ACCAAGATCAAGGTAAAATCCCAGAGGCCTTAAAAAGTGCAGACATTACTTCCTCCTTTGTGGAGGAGCTGAGTGCTGGCAACAAATTATAGACCGGTAAGAGTCCTAACATTACACAATCATAACTCTTCGAAAGGTTGACGAGACGACAAATTACAAACTTTATGGAACAGCATAACCTGAACAACCCAAACAAGCAGATATTTAGAGCCGTAAGATCATGCCTATTACAGGTGCTAAAACATTATGCAAGATTACGGTGCCGAAAGAAAAACGAGATGCAAATGTGGTATACACGGATTTTACAAAGGCTTGTGGGCCGGACTGTTCAAGAACCTTCAAAACAAGGGAAATAATGCCAATGATAACATTTTTTAAATCGCTAGTGCTCCCTCATTTGGAATATTACTCAGTGCTGACTGCCCCGGTAACAGCAGGAGCAATATCAGAGCAGGAACAAATACAGGGATCGTTTAAAGCATTTAAATTACTGGGAATGCCCTTAAAGTCTTAAATATGTACTCACTGGAGCGAAGGAGAGATATATGATAATATATACCCGGAAGGCACTGAGGGAGCCTTGTCAAATCTGCACAATGCCATAACATACCGGAGCGAAAGAGATGGAAGTGGAAGATAAACCCAGTGACAAGCAGGGGTGCATTGAGCACAATAAAGGAACACTGCATCAACATTCGTGGTCCTAGATTATTCAGCTTCTTACCAGAAGATATCAGAAACATTGTTGGGACAAGTGATGAAGTCTTCAAGAGGAAACTGGGCAAGTATCTTCACCAGGTGCCAAATCAACCAGGCCGTAATGGGTATGTGGGGCTGCGGGCCAGCAACAGTCTGGCTGACCAGGCAAGCACCAGACAAGCCTGGCCCACAGCCGGGCTCAGGGAGTAGAATGAACTCTTGGAACTCATCAAAGGTAAAGGCAAAGGAGTAAACAAACTGGAAACCTATCGAAGGTAAAGGTATTTCCCAGGCGCTGTAGAACCCCTACAACATTTCTCATGAATATAATTTAATGTTTCTCATTTTTCAATTAATAAATGCAAATTTATGTAACCGGAAGTCCCATGCACCCTTCCCTGCCCTGCTGCACGACCCTTGAAGGTTTAGCGCTTCTTTTTGAATATAATAATAACCGGAACTGAACAATAATAATTTGACACGAAACATTTTAAGACTTGCAAAGCACCTCAGGAAAATCTATAGAAGAGTGTACTCTTTCTGATCACTATTGTGCTTTTCCATCTGTAAAACAAACAGAAAAAAAACAAAGGAAAGGTCAATAAAGGTGTCATGGGGTAAGATAGGAGCAACCTCTAGCCACAAAAGTCAGCTTTTTCCATTACACTGGATTGAGTGCTTAGTGCATTATAGTGGATGGCTTGACTAGGGTTGTGGTCTGACTTGGATAGACGGCTTGGCTAGGGTCGAGGATGGCTTGGTTAGGGTGGAAGTTGTGTCTAAGGTTGTAGATGGCTTGGCTAGGGTGGCAGATGACTAGGGTGGTAGATGACTTGGCTAGGGTGGTGGATGGCTTGGCTAGGGTGGTGGATGGCTTGGCTAGGGTGATGGATGGCTTGGCTAGGGTGATGGATGGCTTGGCTAGGGTGATGGATGGCTTGGCTAGGGTGGTGGATGGATTGACTAGGGTGATGGATGGCTTGGTTAGGGTCATGAATGGTTTAGCTAGGGTGGTAGATGTGTCTAGGATTGCAAATGGCTTGGTTAGGGTGGTGGATGGCTTGGCTATGGTGGTGGATGACTTGGCTAGGGTCGTGGATGGTTTGAATAGGTCGTGGAAGATTTGACTAGGGTCGTGGCCAGCACAGGAGGGAAGTTGGGGTCGATGGCTGTGTGTGTGTGTGTACTCGCCGAGTTGTAACTATAGGGGGTCGAGTCTCGGCTTCTGGTCCTGCATCTTAATTTACAACAGGCCAGTATATTTTATTCCTGGCCTCTTTGGCCCTGTTATACCTTGTCTTTGGCATAGAATGTAGTTTCCATCACCACGCTTCCAATTTATTTCATCTCGTTACCATCCTGAGACTACAAAAAGTATTTCCTAACGTTTTCATGGCTTATTTTTTTTTTATTTAAATTTCCTCGTCCACTTGTCTATTATGAGTATCTTGTATATTGCAATCATGTCTCCACTGGTCATCCTTCTTTTGTCATTACTTCCCCTTTTAATGTGTGGGTACTTTTCACTTTGTGTCAATCAGTATTTCCATTCCTACATTTTAGTACCATCTCTTCCTGGAATCTTCAGCTTAGTTCCTCGCATGCTGTCATTACTTCAAATAAACTACTAACATGATGAGTCGTGTAACATGTCACACAGTTTTTTATATTATCTCCGTATTGGTCATGTTTTCATCATTCTATCTTGCTTCCTTCCCTTCATTCTCATTTTCCCCTACTTTCCAATTTTTTATCTTATTTCTTACCAGCCGGTATAGGTGCAGGTGAAGCCTCGGCTACATTACATAACTAACTACCTTTGTTCACCAGACATGACACTGAGTGGTGGTATCGCCGTCTCAGGTCCGCTGCAAGGTGTCTGCTGCACTGAACAGTATCTCAGGAAAGCTGGAGGTCCTTACACAGTGGGTGGTACCTCGGGAAGGATGGTGGTCCCTACACAGTGGGTGGTACCTCGGGAAGGATGGTGGTCCCTACACAGTGGGTGGTACCTCGGGAAGGATGGTGGTCCCTACACAGTGGGTGGTACCTCGGGAAGGCTGGTGGTCCCTACACATAGTAGGTGGTACCTCAGGATAGTGGGGGGTCCCTACACAGTGGGTGGTACCTCAGGAAGGATGGTGGTCCCTACACATAGTGGGTGGTACCTCAGGATAGTGGGGGGTCCCTACACAGTGGGTGGTACCTCAGGAAGGCTGGTGGTCCCTACACATAGTGGGTGGTACCTCAGGATAGTGGGGGGTCCCTACACAGTGGGTGGTACCTCGGGAAGGATGGTGGTCCCTACACATAGTGGGTGGTACCTCAGGATAGTGGGGGGTCCCTACACAGTGGGTGGTACCTCGGGAAGGATGGTGGTCCCTACACATAGTGGGTGGTACCTCAGGATAGTGGGGGGTCCCTACACAGTGGGTGGTACCTCAGGAAGGCTGGTGGTCCCTACACAGTGGGTGGTAACCTGGGGGAAAAGGGGGTGGTCCCTACACATAGTGGGGTTACCTCAGGATAGGGGGGGTCCCTACACAGGTGGTGTACCTCAGGAAGGCTGGTGGTCCCTACACAGGGGGTGGACCTCAGGAAGGCTGGGGGTCCCTACACAGTGGGTGGTACCTCGGAAGGAGGTGGTTCCCTACACATAGTGGGTGGTACCTCAGGATAGTGGGGGGTCCCTACACAGTGGGTGGTACCTCAGGAAGGCTGGTGGTCCCTACACAGTGGGTGGTACCTCGGGAAGGCTGGTGGTCCCTACACAGTGGGTGGTACCTCGGGAAGGCTGGTGGTCCCTACACACCGTGGGTGGTACCTCAGGAAGGCTGATGGTCCCTACACACCGTGGGTGGTACCTCAGGAAGGCTGGTGGTCCCTACACACCGTGGTGGTACCTCGGGAAAGGCTGGTGTCCCTACACAGTGGGTTGGTACCTCAGGAAGGCTGGTGGTCCTCACATGGGTGTACCTCGGGGCCGGGGTCCCCACACTGTGGGGGGTACCCGGAAGCTGATGTCCCTCACCCCGTGGTGGTACCTCAGGAAGGCTGGTGGTCCCTACACACCGTGGGTGGTACCTCAGGAAGGCTGGTGGTCCCTACACACCGTGGGTGGTACCTCAGGAAGGCTGGTGGTCCCTGCACACAGTGGGTGGTACCTCAGGAAGGCTGATGGTCCCTACACACCGTGGGTGGTACCTCAGGAAGGCTGGTGGTCCCTGCACACAGTGGGTGGTACCTCAAGAAGGCTGATGGTCCCTGCACACAGTGGGTGGTACCTCAGGATAGCTGGTGGTCCCTACACAGTGGGTGGTACCTCAGGAAGGCTGGTGGTCCCTGCACACAGTGGGTGGTACCTCAGGAAGGCTGGTGGTCCCTACGCAGTGGGTGGTACCTTAGGAAGACAGTTGGTCTCCATATACAGTGACTGGTACCATAAGAAGACCGGTTGTCCCTACACACGGTGTATGAATGACTTTGGTATGTGTGCCTTTGCAGTGTGAATACTCGTCTAGTTGAGTGTGCAAGGGTAGTCATAGATCCAAGTCCTGCCATTTAACTACAGTATCAAAATGCAATGAATATTAATTTTTAAAGGGGTGGACCGGTAAGCCAAAACTTCCAGTGGTGGGTCATCATATGTCAAAGGCTGGCGCCAGGAAACACTTGTCCTGTTTCCTGACGAATTTTACCTTGCCTAACCTACCGTATCAAATCTGCAAGTAAAAACTTACTTTTTGTGCGCCTCCACCTCCCTATTAAGCTCATTTCACTTGCTTATTACCCTAAGATACGAAAAAGCACTTCCTAACTTTCTTTTGGTCGCTGCATCTTAAGTGCCCCCTGAACCTCCGGGCTTCTTTTCAAACGATTTGTCCCTCTACACTATCTCATTCCTTTCTAGGTGGTCCACCACTCTTCTGATAATCTTTTCCATGACTATGCATACATGTCAGTGATATTGGTCTGTGGTTTAATGCTGTATGTCTGCCTCCTTTTTTAAAAAATTGGGACTACATTTGCCGTCTTCCCATACCTCAGGTAGTCGCCCTGTTTCGATAGATGTGTTGAAGACTGTTGTTAGTGCTCCCTCTCTCAGGACCCATATAGAGATGTTATCCGGCCCCATCGCCTTTGAGATATCTAGTTCACTTAGCAGTCTCTTCACCTCCTCCTCGGTTGTATGTATCATGTCCAGCACTTGTTGGTGTACTCTGCCTCTCCAGAGTCCTTTCTGTCTCCACTGTGAATACTTCTTTGAATCTTGTGTTAAGCTCCTCACATATTTTAAGGACGTTTCTTGTAAACTCCCCTCCTTCCTTCCTCAGCCTGATTACCTGGTCTTTGACGATTGTTTTCTTCCTGATGTGACTCTACAACAGCTTTGGCGTTCACTGCTATGTCATTTTCGTATTGTCGTAGGGCGTCTCTCCTTACCTGTGCATATTCATTTCTTGCTCTCCGACTACTCTCCTTGGTTTTAGCCTCTCTACACCTTTGGGTGAACCAAGGGCTCGGCCCTGGTCTTCTCATTATGTCTGATGCCCTTGGGTACAAACCATTCCTCTGCTTCCTTGCATACTGCTGTCACATATTCCATCATCTCATTTACTGTTTGCCCTGTCAGTTCTCTGTCCCACCGGATCTCATGCACAAAGTTCCTCATGCCTGTATAGTCCTCTCTCTTGTAGTTTGGCTTCATTCTTCCTGCCTCCCTCTCCACTTGTAATTCTATTATGTATTCGAAGCTTAGAACCACGTGATCACTAGCTCCGAGAGGCCTTTCATATGTGATGTCCTCAATATCTACACTGCGCAAGATAAATACTAAGTTCAGTCTTGCTGGTTCGTCCTCTCCCCTCTCTCTCTGGTAGTGTTCCTAACGTGTTGATGTATGAGGTTTTCCAGTACCACTTCCAGCATCTTAGCCATCCACGTTTCTGGGCCCCAATGTGGCTCCAGGCTTTCCTGGTCGATTTCTTTGTGATTGAAGTCACCCACAACCAGTAACTTTGCCCTGGCCACTTCAGCCAGTATGCCATCTCTCTATTACTATCATACTCTTGTCTTGGCCTCCTGCTATTCCACGGGACCTCCAGTCTGAAGTGCTCCTATTATGTAGTCCCTTCTCTTCTGTCCTCTCTCTCCAACTCTTCAAAATCCCATTGGTTTTTGATAAGCAGTGCCACTCTTCCACCCCCATCCTCCCTGTTCCCTCTGTCTTTTCTCATGATCTGATATCCAGTTGGAAAGATGGAATTTATCATTTCTGAGAGCTTGGTTTTTGTGAGGGCTATGATGTCTGGTAACGCCTCTGTGATTCTTTCGTGTGTGTGTGTGTACTCGCCTATTTGTGGCTGCAGGGGTATATTCACAGCTCTTGGCCCCGAGTGTTTGTGTGTGTGTGTGTGTGTATATGTGTCCAGTTTGTATTTGCTTGAGTCGATACTTAGCTCCTGGTCTATGTGTGTCCAATTAATATTTGCTGGAGTCGATACTTTGCTCCTGGTCAGGCTTCTGAAACTACAGTTTTTGCCTTTGATAATTACATGATTTTCGAGCAGTCAGCTTTTTCCCCTCTATTCATCATTGTGTGTTTGTTCCTAATTCTCCAGCGTGGTTTCCTGATTTCTGTCGCTTTGTGCTTTACATTTCTTCTAGGCCTTCTTGCACGTATCCTTGTGTGTGTGTGTGTGTGTGTGTGTGTGTGTGTGTGTGTGTGTGTGTGTGTGTGTGGACGAGGGAAAGTGGAGAGACTGGTTGAAGAGTTAAGGGATACCTTGGTCATGAGAGAAGTACAAAGTTACATAAGGAGTCGAGATAACGGAGGGGAAAATTAAGGAACAGGAAGAGAAGCATTGGGATTGGGAATAATAAATGAGGAAGAGGATGGGGCTGGCCAACATGGGACAATGGGGGTGAGTGAACGGCCATGGTTCAAGGTGTACACCAATGACTAACGTTTTCATCATGAATCGTCTTTCGCTGGTAATGTTACGTCCATCTTTACGTTTCGGTCGATCCATTTTATTACTTACAAAAACTCAAGATTCTTTATTACAATTTACTGTAAGTAGAATTTTTGGTTCATGTCTGTTAATAACCTTAGCGCTGTAGGCTGCGTCCTTCTTGATGCAGATTTTATTTAATACTGTTTGAGTCTTCTTCCTCTGTAGATAACACGATGAACACTAAGATATTCAAGTGAACATCATCATGCTGCTGTCAGCATCACTGCTTCAAGATAACTTGGTGAACACCCTGAGTTATTCAAGTGAACATCATCATGCTCCTGTCAGCATCACTGCTTCAAGATAACTTGGTGAACACCCTGAGTTATTCAAGTGAACATCATCATGCTGCTGTCAGCATCACTGCTTCAAGATAACTTGGTGAACACCCTGAGTTATTCAAGTGAACATCATCATCATGCTGCTGTCAGCATCACTGCTTCAAGATAACTTGGTGAACACCCTGAGTTATTCAAGTGAACATCATCATCATGCTGCTGTCAGCATCACTGCTTCAAGATAACTTGGTGAACACCCTGAGTTATTCAAGTGAAGATCATCATCATGCTCCTGTCAGCATCACTGCTTCAAGATAACTTGGTGAACACCCTGAGTTATTCAAGTGAACATCACATCATGCTGCTGTCAGCATCACTGCTTCAAGATAACTTGGTGAACACCCTGAGTTATTCAAGTGAACATCATCATCATGCTGCTGTCAGCATCACTGCTTCAAGATAACTTGGTGAACACCCTGAGTTATTCAAGTGAACATCATCATGCTGCTGTCAGCATCACTGCTTCAAGATAACTTGGTGAACACCCTGAGTTATTCAAGTGAACATCATCATCATGCTGCTGTCAGCATCACTGCTTCAAGATAACTTGGTGAACACCCTGAGTTATTCAAGTGAACATCATCATGCTGCTGTCAGCATCACTGCTTCAAGATAACTTGGTGAACACCCTGAGTTATTCAAGTGAACATCATCATGCTCCTGTCAGCATCACTGCTTCAAGATAACTTGGTGAACACCCTGAGTTATTCAAGTGAACATCATCATCATGCTGCTGTCAGCATCACTGCTTCAAGATAACTTGGTGAACACCCTGAGTTATTCAAGTGAACATCATCATCATGCTGCTGTCAGTATCACTGCTTCAAGATAACTTGGTGAACACCCTGAGTTATTCAAGTGAACATCATCATCATGCTGCTGTCAGTATCACTGCTTCAAGATAACTTGGTGAACACCCTGAGTTATTCAAGTGAACATCATCATGCTGCTGTCAGCATCACTGCTTCAAGATAACTTGGTGAACACCCTGAGTTATTCAAGTGAACATCATCATCATGCTGCTGTCAGTATCACTGCTTCAAGATAACTTGGTGAACATCCTGAGTTATTCAAGTGAACATCATGCTGCTGTCAGCATCACTGCCTCAAAATAACTTGGTGAACATCCTGAGTTATTCAAGTGAACATCATCATCATGCTCCTGTCAGTATCACTGCCTCAAAATAACTTGGTGAACACCCTGAGTTATTCAAGTGAACATCATCATGCTGCTGTCAGCATCACTGCCTCAAAATAACTTGGTGAACACCCTGAGTTATTCAAGTGAACATCATCATCATGCTGCTGTCAGCATCACTGCCTCAAAATAACTTGGTGAACACCCTGAGTTATTCAAGTGAACATCATCATCATGCTGCTGTCAGCATCACTGACGTTCGCTATTTAGATTACATCATATCTAATAAACTGATAACGTGTTGCCAATATTATAGGAGACACTGCGCTCTGCTCCGAGCCTTGAAGACAGTTTTTGTTATTACAGAAATATACACGGGAAAACACTCACAGGGATTATGTAGCACCTAGTTAATGTTAGGTAATCACATCTGATTCAAGAAGGGTGGCTCCAGTTCCCTGATTCAAGAAGGGTGGCTCCAGTTCCCTGATTCAAGAAGGGTGGCTCCAGTTCCCTGATTCAAGAAGGGTGGCTCCAGTTCCCTGATTCAAGAAGGGTGGCTCCATTTTCCCCTGATTCAAGAAGGGTGGCTCCAGTTCCCTGATTCAAGAAGGGTGGCTCCAGTTCCCCGATTCAAGAAGGGTGGCTCCAGTTACCTGATTCAAGAAGGGTGGCTCCAGTTCCCTGATTCAAGAAGGGTGGTTTCCAGTTCCCTGATTCAAGAAGGGTGGCTCCAGTTACCTGATTCAAAAAGGGGTGGCTCCAGTTCCCTGATTCAAGAAGGGTGGCTCCAGTTCCCTGATTCAAGAAGGGTGGCTCCAGTTCCCTGATTCAAGAAGGGTGGCTCCAGTTCCCTGATTCAAGAAGGGTGGCTCCAGTTCCCTGATCCAAGAGACCTTCACTAGCATCAAACACCTCATACTGAAGGGATACTTTTCGCTACTCAAATATTTATTGCAGGATACCTAAAGATTCACCTCCTAGGATTATAAATCTTCAAAATAAAACTTTTCTCTTACGTTCGGCCACCTCACTGCCAGACGTATCGTGGCCGGTTTTGTTTAAATTGGCTTATTTGTGGTATACCTGGAGGGTGTTTCGGGGATCATTGCCCCCGCGGCCCGGCCTCGTAGTGGATCATAGCCTGATTAACCAGGTTGTTACTGCTGACTGCTCGTAAACCGACGTACGAGCCACAGCCTGGCTGGTCAGGCGCCTTTTTGAAGACAGTAAGGGGTAAATATATTTTATATATATATATATATATATATATAGGTTTATATAACCTAACTCAACCTTAAGTAACCAAGTATAACTAACATTAGCCTAAGCTAACTGAAGTTAATCTAACCTAACTCAGTCTTACATGACTCAGACAATATGAATTAAACCAAAAACGTTTAAAAAGTGACGTTGACTACTACGTCAATAATGTTAAGTGATAAAATAAGTATTGAGTGAATTATTACGTACGTTAATTAAGCTGTTGTATATTAGGTACATTCTAAGAAAGTTTAAAGTTTTTAAGGGGGTTATTTGATGCTGGTGAGGGACTCTTGATCCAAGGAATGGGAGCTACCTTTCTCTTAGATTAAATCTGATTAATTTCTATTCCTCAGGCGGTGCTTGATCTTGATGGGTTTAGCGCATCCCCATGAATAAAATATAAAGATGGTGGGTTCTGTGTCAAATTAAACATATTTGTCGTAAACCCAGAGGGTCATACAGTGCCTGGGGCCTGGGAGGTGGTCAGGTCACCTCCATACCAGGGTCATACAGTGCCTGGGGCCTGGGAGGTGGTCAGGTCACCTCCATACCAGGGTCATACAGTGCCTGGGGCCTGGGAGGTGGTCAGGTCACCTCCATACATAGGGTCATATAGTGCCTGGGGACTGGGAGGTGGTCAGGTCACCTCCATACCAGGGTCATACAGTGCCTGGGGCCTGGGAGGTGGTCAGGTCACCTCCATACATAGGGTCATACAGTGCCTGGGGACTGGGAGGTGGTCAGGTCACCTCCATACACAGGGTCATACAGTACCTGGGGACTGGGAGATGGCCAGGTTACTTCCATACACAGGGTCATACAGTACCTGGGGACTGGGAGGTGGTCAGGTCACCTTCATACACAGGATCATACAGTGCCTGGGAACTGGGAGGTGGTCAGGTCACCTCCATACACAGGGTCATACAGTACCTGGGGACTGGGATGTGGTCAGGTCACCTCCATACACAGGGTCATACAGTACCTGGGGACTGGGAGGTGGCCAGGTTACTTCCATACACAGGGTCATATAGTGCCTGGGGACTGGGAGGTGGTCAGGTCACCTCCATACAGTGTAATACAGTGCCTGGGAACTGGGAGGTGGTCAGGTCACCTCCATACACAGGGTCATACAGTACCTGGGGACTGGGAGGTGGTCAGGTCACCTCCATACACAGGATCATACAGTGCCTGGGGACTGGGAGGTGGTCAGGTCACCTCCATCACGGTCATACAGGCCTGGGGAAATGGGAGGGGCGGGACCCCCTACACAGTCATACGTACCCTG